>JACDQD010000007.1:27896428-28316417 GCA_019843655.1 Lethocerus indicus
CTGTAAAGGCCCATAAATAACCGCAACAGATTTACGACTCTCAGCAAACACACGGACGGACACAGGCGTACGCCGCGAGAGCGGCCACAACAATCGGACTAAAGAAGCCACTCCAAAGACTCAAAGGCACGAATGTCTCTTAAAAGACCCACAATTGTAAATCCGAGGATTAATGAACGCTAGCGGTGGGGCGGGCGGAGGGACGAGGGGTAGGCTTCTTTTCTCCCTTTTACCAATTTCATACCGGGAATGATTTATTATATTTCGTAACGCCGGTCCAAAGACAAAACGTTGGAAAATTGTCGCCGGGAAATTCCGAAGGCGGTATTTTAAATCAATTTGAAACTTTCATACAAGAGGTGGATGTTTGAAATATTATCCGCCCCCGGGGGGGGGGGGGGAAATTTATACGCGGCGTGAAACCATTTTACTAAGAAAATCCGAAGCTATTAAAAAAAGAAAATAGTATTAAAATCTTTCAAAAATCTTTCTCTCTCTCCCCCGTGAAAAGCTGGAAATGGGGGATTGCATTGTTGCTAGCGCTTGAACATCGATGTTGCTCGTTGTATTTTTTACAGTTGTAAAACTCTAGGTTCGTGATGTTTCTGTCTCCTCTCGCTGGTTCGGTCTTTTGCTAGACCCGTTTCGGCTGCTAGAAAAACACGATATCCACGGTATTTCCAACCCCTCTCGGAGAATGGTGAAAAAAAGACGGTCTTTCCGCCACCGTCATCGTACGAAGTGCGAACGCGGTGCTGCCGAAGTACGCGAAAACTTTTCAATCAACGATTGAATACCGGCACCTATAGTGGCGAGAAGCCGAAACATCTGTCTGTCCATAGATTTTTTTTTGTGTTTCCCTCTCCTCTCGCCGGTTCGGTCTTCTGCTAGACCGGTTTCGGCCGCTCGCCATGTTCTCAGTAGCGGTGTCAGTCACTTTTGGCACTACGGACGGTTTTTTTTTCCGTGCATCCTCACTGCACTGTGTCACTTGTACCGTCCGGCAAACCGGTCTAGCAAAACCACAGCGAGAGGAGAAGGAAAGACACGAAATCTACGGTATTCCAACCCCTCGCATACCACCTGAAAGCAGGCACCTGTTCTTTCATATATTAGGCTTTGTTACATTAAAAACTAATAGGAATATTAACATTAGTTCGTATTTGATATTAACATTTGACTTCTGGAGGCCAGTATTCTTTAATTCCGCTCAAAATTTCAATGCAATGGTAAGCGACTGTTTAATCGGTGCTAACGTTCGGTGGTAACGTTGAACTTTGTAATTGAAGATTCACTGCGATGAACTCTTCCCCTCTAAAATATAACTTGGAATACAGGTAATTTGTGAAAGGAAAAGTGCAAAAAAAATGAATTTAAATACGGTAGATGTCGCGTTGTTCCCTCCAGAGTACCGGAGTGGCTGTGGATGATGGAGGGATGGGGGGGGGCCTCGGGATGTTGGCTAAGGACAGATGCGCCGATATTTCTAATTGACGGTATTAAGTAAGAGGCGAAGAGGTTGAGGAGGCCTCTGGTGAAACCGGCTTCACACGGGTACCGGTTCCGATCTCAATCTCCAAGGGGAGGGGTCTCTCTCTCTCTCTCTCTCTCTCTCTCTCTCTCTCTCTCTCTCTCTCTCTCTCTCTCTCTCTCTCTCTCTCTCTCTCTCTCTCCCTCACCCTCTCTCTCTCTCCCTCTTACTCCGCCGCCCTATCTCCCCTATCTCCCCGCCCATCACCCCCTATCTCTCTTCACCGTCTCCTTACACATTCTTCGTGTCAAATCCCGAGGCGGCAGATTGACCTGTCTGTACCTGTGCTTCACCTGTACACCGGATGAATCAAAGTACCGAAGACGGCAATAAGCCTTGAACTTCTTCGACTTAATAACTCACTTAATCTCTGAATTTCGTTAACCTCCGACCTTCCGGCTCATGGAAAATAGTTAAATTCTGTATTAGAATCGCGCTTACACAGTCATGAATATATGGGCGAATATCGTAGATTTCGTGTGTTTTCCGTCTCCTCTCGCCGGTCTTCTGCTAGACCGGTTTCGGCCGCTCGCCATCTTCAGTAGCGGTGACAGTACAAGTGACAGTGATAGCGGGCAGTAGTATAGCCAAAAAACGTACCAAAAACGTGACCAACAGCGCGCTACTGAAGATGGCGAGCGGCCGAAACCGGTCCCGGCAAAAGACCGAACCGGCGAGAGGAGACAGAAAACACACGAAATCTACGGTATTCCAACCCATCGCAGACCACGAAACAGGTATGTTAAACTATGAATATAATTATATATTTTATTTAAAATTCTTGGAGATTCGCTTAGCGCTTAGAACGGCCACGTGAAGCAGACCGTATTCGGTTTTTCGCCGTTGGACTTACCGGAAGCCGGTCGGCGACAACATTATTAACCCTCAGGTGCATTATATACTGTTTGCATTGGTAATAAACACTTTGGACATGATTTTAACAGAAAAAATATAACGAAGAAATTTACCTCTAAAAAAAACAGGAAAAAATACTGTAGGTTCGTGATGTTTCTGTCTCCTCTCGGTGGTTTGGTCTTTGCTAGACCGGTTTCGGCCGCTCGCCGTCTTCAGTAGCGCTGTGTTGGTCACATAGCGATGTTAGAAGATGGCGAGCGGCCGAAACCGGTCTAGCAAAAGACCAAACCACCGAGAGGAGACAGAAATCTACGCCGTACAACACGTACCCACAGTATTCCAACCCCTCGCATATATTAAACTAATAGGAAAACACTTTTGACGATATATGTGGCACATCATATAAGCACAAGGCTAATATTGTGTATTACAAAATTATATTGTCCTGTAAAACAATTTGTAGTTTTGTTGTATGGCACTGCGATTATTCTGCGTAACGAGGTCACAATTGGGCACAGAGTTCAGTAAAGTCGCACAACCGACGGTCTACAAGAGTTAGGAAGCTGATTGTGTGACAAATGTGGCACGTATGAAGGTTAAGAAGTTCGTAACGGCGGGAAAAATAGAAGGATAAATTCTGCATCCTGTGCACGGGGGGGGGGGATGTATCGGAGGCCTGTCGGAAATGAGGGAGAAATAGAAATAGGGGGATAACAGAGAGAGCTTGTGGGGTCGAAATAATAATGGGAGGAGGGAGGGAGGGAGGGTAGGTCCGCCGGGCCAGCTGTCGGTTATAGAAAGTCATCGCCGAAGAGAATCGGTTAAGTCCGGAATAGGACGTCGACGTCGCTCAAGTTGGAGGTCCCGGATAGAGAGGACGGCGCGGTACACGGCCGCCCATTAACGCGAGATTAATAGGTTTAAAGGGACGTTGGGAGAGAGAGAGAGAGATGGAGAGGAGGAGGGAGGGAGAGAGAGAGAGAGAGAGAGAGAGAGAGAGGGAGGGAGAGTCACAAGCCTTCAGCCGTTGGGGCAGGTTCCCCTTTAACGTGTTTGCTTTTGCGTTCGGCGTTTTACGACCGCCATAAATTATAATTTCGCCCCGTCGGGGATAATCCATTTTTTCCGACATTGGGTTCGGGAGGACGTTTATAGATTTTCTGTGGCGACGCCCCGACGTTTAGCCGACCGCCCACCCCCCCGGTTATATTGACAGGGCGGACAAATTTTTCAAAGTAGGAACACCCCCCGTAACAAGAAAAACATCCTTGGCAAACCACCCGGATAATCCGCAGGGAAAGCTAAAGCATCTTCGACTGGTTTCATCGGATTTTGTAGTATTTATAGCTACAAATGTTTTTTTCGGTCCAATAACCATTTTTGTACCCTAGAGATTATTAAAAATAAAAACAGACGGACCTAATTAACGACTGTCGGGCCCCTGACGCGGGAACCGGTAAGAGTTCCGAAACGTCGGATTATTTTTTAGATTTTGCTATACATAAAGTACAGTGAATTGGGTGAATTTCGTCCATCTCTGGGTCCTTTGGGTGCACAAGCCGGTCACGGTTGAGGCAGGTCATGTTTGCTTTCGGCACCCGATATTTTACGTTTTACGGCTTCTACAAAGGACAGAAAATTACCAGTTTTCCCCCCATTCGAGATAATCCGTTTTCCCAACACCTGGAGTCTGCCCTAAGCCGAGTGTTTTGGGGCTTTTATAGATTTTCCTTTGGGTGTGACAACCTTTAGTGGCGGCCTCCACCCCCTTGTGCCAGAATTTTTTTTTGTCACGAGTTATTTATTTTTTATAAAAATCTTGGACGATTTTCCGGCCCCAGACTAAACACTGAGGGGACGACAGGAAAAACGATTTTGGACCACCCGGAAAAAATCTCCGGGGAAAGAATCGGCGTCTGAAAACTATGGATTATTCTTATGGACGGTTTTAATAATTTTTAGGCCCAATAAAAACATTGTAGCTCAAAAATTAATCGAAGTTGAAATACGTACTTCGGCATTCAGGACTGACTTCATTTATTGTACCCTTATGGAATTTTATGTGTTGTTGAAATTACACAGGCTTAGGAGTGTGGAAAGTGTTTAAGAGCTTGAAAAGTGTTCACAGGAGTGTGGGACCGGCTTAAAATACCTTATAAATATAAAAAAAAATAAATGTAAGTTGCCTAATTGTCGGTCTCAATTTATATTTTTATCGTAGTTCCTTAATAGTTTCCTAAGGTGATATTATAGTGTGTGACTGTATTTACTGTTTATGAACATTCTACCAAGAGATTTCAGGGTTTTTTAATATATTCTACCTATTATTGTAATTTCACGATGATCAGCAGTTTTTTTCGGGTATTAAAATGATTTTAGGCGATTTTATTTCCTTTTAGCTCCTTTTTATTTTTATACATACTTTATATTGATATTTGTCTCTGTGTTTCTTTATAAATTTTACGGGTTTATAATATATTAGTAATATTCAGTTATAGGAAGCATTCCCTAGGCGTTTTTAGCGGTAGTTTCGTAGTTTCTGATTTTATTAGCTCGAATCACATTTTAGTTGTTCTAACTTCTTTCTATGTACTTTAAACTGTTTTTCCTAATTTATGATTTCTTTTTTTAACAGATTTTGTTATAAATTATTATATAACATCCCCCGGGGATTTTATATTATCTCACTGCGATAAATGCATATGAACGTTCTCCCAATTAATTTCAGTTTGAGACCGTCGGTCCTAATTGTCCAAATTGGCGGTTTAAATCGATTTATTCTTATTCGGATTGTAATTTTATAATTGATACATCGAAATCTGGCCCAGTTGAACTGTCAAAGTCATGGAAAATGGAACAAATTAGGCGTAAATAATGGGCCAATTGATACGGGGGGCTTAAACAAATGGAGCGTCAAAATTCAACATACCCCGGCTTCTCTCTCTCTCTCTTGCTTTTGTATACCTGTATGTATAATACAATGGTCAATTGTACAGCTTGTAGTGAATGGGGCTCGTGGCCGACGCTACAGTTAACGGGATTGAAATTCGGACCATCGCAATCCTGGATTAGCGTCGTTGGGACCTCGCATCTGCCCGTTATTCCGGCTATTTGGCAACGCAGATATTATGGGCACTATCTGCCACGTGTGTTCCTCTTGGTTGGGTCGTATTCGGTTGGGAAATTCGGTGGTATCCGAGGGAGGAAACTTCGTGGATCAGCCGAGATATCCAACGTCCTTCGGACCTTTGCGTATGTTCACAATCCCCATTCTCTTAAGAACGACCTCAACACCCCCTCAAGTCATAAAATCCCGGGAATTTCATCCCCGTTTTAACCCCCCCCCCTTATCCCAATCCTCTTGTCGAATCCCCTCCCTCCATTACCCGTCAATTATCCCCCCCTTAGACGACACCGAACCAGAGACATCTTCCCAGTCAAGAATAACAACTCAGGAAATTTAATATACCTGTTTTGTGGTCTGCGAGGGGTTGGAATTTTGTAGGTTCGTGATGTTTCTGTCTCCTCTCGCCGGTTTGGTCTTTCGCTCGGCCGCTCGCCATCTTCAGTAGCGGTGCGTTAGTCACTTTTGGGCATCCCTCACTGCCCACTGTCACTTTCACATGTACTGTCTACACACGACAAACATGTACGTGTACAGTACATGTGAAAGTGACAGTGGCAGGCAACTAGAAAACATCCAAAGCGCCGACGGTGACTAACACAGCGCTACTGAAGATGGCGAGCGGCCGAAATCCCGGTCTAGCGAAAGACCAAACCGGCCGAGAAGGAGACAGAAACATGACGAACCTACAACTCGGGAAAATTTCACACCGTCGCCGGAACAACACTTAAATCCGTTGCACCAATAACGTATAAGATTGTCGATTATACAATAAAAAAAAGATTAAAAACAATAAATCCGAGAGATCGGTAAACATCGAAAGTATACGTCGCGTAATACGCGGATCTTGGCCGGCAATTTCGGGACTTACGGACGAAATTGTCGGTGCGGAACGCATAAAATTTTATAATACACGCCAACAATTTCGATACGCGCGAAGGGAATTTATATACAATAATAGGGCCTACTCCATTACCGCGTAGTCGTTATTAGTCCTAATCGAATATCAATGTCGTAGATTATCCGAAAATTCCGAATTATTATTCCAGTATTAGTATTCCAACCCCTAGCACAATGTCCCTATCTCCTGGTTGTGATAATGAAATAGTGAAAAAAAAACAAAAAATAATTACAGGGCCCAGTTTAGGGATTCAAACGGTTCCTTCCCTGAACGAATTCCAGCGATAGGGACGCCGATGAATTGGAAACGTTGAAGGACACTGAAATATGTACGATTGTCCGATCGTTCAGAGCGTAAAGACGTCGGTCGAAGTCGCGATAATAAATTAATCGACAACGAGTTGGATCGGATTCGCTTCGGGATGAGGGGGTTGTCGAGGGGTGGAGTTCGGCCGTCCTATTTTCGCCGCCCTTGCCCATTGTTGTACGGCCCTCCATATATCACTATGTATTCGGCGGCGTAGAGATGACGTCGCCGGGTAACTGATTATAACACGACGACTATGGGGGTTGCTATTGGGGGGTTGTGTTCACTTCGCAGCTGCCCCCATTTACCCGATTATAGTGATGGCGGCCGTATTAATGCATCGCTGGGCTAATTCAATCCCAGCCTAATATATACTTACTCTGTTGGTGTACCGACAATATTGTGTTTCTCCTTGTGGCCGGGTGGGATATTTGAAATTTTTAAAAACCAAAAAAAATTTGGTTTCCACACGCCCACTAACTCGAAGTCATAGAATCTTTTAACATCCGCGAGAGAAGGCGGCATAAACATACCTCCGCCACGGCAAATATATGCATAAATCTTTAGCATAGTTCTATTTAAGCGCCAATATAATTTCTAAATAATGAACAATTTTTTATATATCGTTTGTAGGGTAAATTCAACCAGACCAACGACAGAACCCCTCGGAGACCACAAAACAGTTATTATTCTAAACTTTTTTATATACAGGGTGTCCCAAAATTAACGCAAGATTTGAATCGAACTGTGGCCGCCAAACTTTCATTATTTTTTAAATATTGTTCAACGAAAACGCGTTGTATGGTTTTTTTCGTGTAACGCTCCATTTCTACTGACCCTAAACTATCGGCTGTCAAATGGTTTTTTTTTTTGTAATAGGGTTGCCGACTTTACTGCAAGAATGGCGGCGAATTCAAATCTTGCGTTAATAATATTAGAAAAATGAAATAGTTGCAATTCTAAAGACACCGATCAGACATAATTGCCGTCTAATGGTAGAATGATAATAATTAATTTCCGAATAATACAGCTTCATTAACTTTGTGTCATTTTCTTACAACTTAAATAGCGAGAACTGTTTTAATATATGACTGTGTCAATTACAAATACCGACGAATTGAATTGTAGATTTCGTCTCGTTTCGCTAGACCGGTTTCGTGCGGGGGGGGGGGGCGTGAAACCGGTCTAAGAAAAAAGACCCCCGACCGGCGAACAACCGAAAAAAGTGTCTAACCCAAACTGAAAATAGAGATAGGTTTGTGGTGTTTCTGTCTCCTCCCCCTCGTCTTTTGCTAGACCGGACTTGTACTGTCCACAAATACTGCACAGACACAGTGACAGTAGTGACAGTGCTGTGAGGATGACCGAAAAACATACAACAGTGACTGAGACAGCGCTACTGAAGATGGCGAGCGGCCGAAACCCCGGTCTGGGCGAAAGACCGAACCGGCGATAGGAGACAGAAATCTACGCTGTATTCCAACCCCTCGCAGACCGCAAAACAGGTATGTTAAACTGAAAATAGAGGGTTGAAACATGATCCCTGCGACAAACTTCCACCCCCCCCCCCCAGTACTGACGCCCCCGCCGTTAGGGGTTTGCAGCTGTTTATCTGGCCATTGTACGTGATCCTCCGGCGGGGGCGGGGGCGGTTATGTGGGGCTCGTGTATGAGAGCGGTGGGCGCGTAGAGGCGTCTCCAAGCGTGGCCAATCATCGGCCCCCTTCAGACGGCGGGACGCCATCATGACTCCTCTCTTCCCTCCCGCTCATGACTCCCCTCCGGCCCCACCCCCCCCCCATCAGCCTCTACGCCGCCTCTATAATTCTATACAGTTAGGAAGTTGTCGTCCTATACCAGGACGAAATTGGCACCTTCGGTCTGGGGCGCATGACACTCCCCCGGGGGGGAGGGGGGGGGACGCGCTCCTAGAGGTTGTCCCCCCAACCGTCGGTAGGAGAGAAGATATCCGACATAGCTCCTATACGAAGATTTCAATCTAAATCCCTCAGTAATATCTTTAGAATACCTGTTTTGTGGCCTGCGAGGGGTTGGAATACCGTCGATTTTCTGTCTCCTCTCGAAGGTCCGGTCTTTAGCCAGACCGCGGTTTCGGCCGTTCGCCATCTTCAGTAGCGCTGTCTCAGTCACTTTGGATGTTTTTTGGTCATCCCCAATGTGTACAGTACACGGCTGTATTCCAACCCCTCGCGCGCCACAAAACTAGTAAATTCCCAATTCTGCGGTCCCAACGCCTGAACCCTTTGCTTTCACCCCCGTGGAATATTGCTCAGACAAAAATGCTATAATATATGTGACCGAAGATGGCGAGCGGCCGAAACAGACGAACACACGAAATCTACGGATAGTGAAAAGGTTTTTTTCTTTTTCAACAATGCCCCGGACGGATAATTTTATCGGAGAAATTTATCCAACCCAAACCGTCGGTAGGAGAACGGCTCTCAATTTCAATATAAATCCCATAGTATTATCTTTAGAATACCTGTTTTGTGGTCCGCGAAGGGTTGGAATACCGTAGATTTCCCGTGTTTCTGCCTCCCCTCGCGTGCGGTACGGTCTTTCGCTAGACCGGTTGTTTTTCTAGATTATTCTACAGACGCCTCGCCGGACTGCTGTATATAATACAGGCCTCTGAAAGAAGCCAAAGAAGCCGGAAAGGATTCCGACCGGGGAGAGAAGAAAATCGGACTGTAAAGTCATCAGCGCTAATAAACTCAGTGCCCGATGATCGCCTTTAATGTCGTCTGAATGGACTCGAGCCATTCGCTCCAGGACGATATTATTGCACGGCGTTTGGAAGGGACGACTCTCCGAATCGGAGCCGGTTAATGTCCATTAAATTAAACAGGATCCCTTAAACGGTGACGGACATGCGTGGAGAGGAGAATAGAGGGAGAAGTGGGGTTGATGTTGCACGGTCCGACCGTTAAACAGGCTTAATTCCAATCTACGATCAAGTAGGCTGAGGGTCGTCCTCGACGCGGTTCCGTGTGAAAATCTTTGTATGTTTTTCTTGTAAGTAGACGGAATAAATTCGTTTTATTCAACCCCACGGACGGATTCGCAAGGGTGGCCTGAATGTCATAAAACCCTACGATCTTAGCCCCTCCTCTGTCCTGCTTCATCCCCTATCACTGCCCCAGTTCTATTTCACCCCCATTAGAAATTCGGCTTATATGGCCGCATATTTAGCCGGAAAATTATATTTAACCGTAAAAATATTATTAAAGATAAATTTCCAAACTCTCGCACGATAACGACGTCTGTTGTACTATTTAAAGTGGCGTAAAGAAAGAGCTATTATAAAATCTTAATTATTTCGTCCTAAATCATATACCTTGTGATATTCTTTATTATTTCGATCTGCCGATGTATTTGATCTACGGTAAAAAAAAAAATGATTTCCCTCGAAACTTCATCGCGAACGCGAATCTACGGATATAGTAATGTAGCGCTACAGGAGTAATTTCACATTTTAAATTCTATATACTTGTACGAAATGTGGCTCTAGGCCCTTAGAAGGATATGTAAGAGTGTGGACCTAATGCTGTAGGTTTAAAGTCGATTGTTACTAGTTCCTCCAGTAAACTAATGTAGGGTAATGTAAGGGTACACAGGGTACCGTAGGGTTTTACAATAATAGAATATACTAACAGTTTATTCGAAAAGTTTTATTTTTACGTTGTACATTCACACGTTCAGTGATCAGCCTGTTGATCTCCACTTCATCCTTCCGAGGACTTACGTTTTTATACGAAATTTATATTTAGATATTTAACGGCAGTTAAATTGCAGAGTGTACGAGATGAATGGGTAACTAGTAGGGACAAATGTGCAACCGGTTGACCTTATTAGGACGGAACATAAATCTCCAGTCGCCGCTGGAACTCCTTCGAACGTATGCAAATAACGCGCAGTCCCCAACAATCCCCGATCTGGGTTGAGGGTTGAATCCCCCGGATCGTAACGACCGAATTAAGTTGTAATAATTGGCGGACCCAACGAGACCGGGTTCAAGATCTGACCCCGCGACATACCAATTCGTCGCACGAATAATTCGACGGTTGATAGGAAATTTCGAACGACCGTTTTGTGATCTGCGAGGGGTTGGAATGCAGCGTGGATTTCCTGCGTTTCTGTCCCCTATCGCTGTGGTGGTTCGGCCTTTCGCTAGACCGGTTTCGGTTGCTCGCCACCGCATAGTTAGTCACTTTGGATGTCGTTTGGCGGATTTGAAGATGGCGAGCGGCCGAAACCGGTCTAGCACACGAAATCTACGGTATCCTAATTATTTCGTCCTAAACCGTATACCTTGTGATATTCTTCATTATTTTCGATCTCCCGATGTCTTTGCATTGTCTGCAATTACTAATCTTCGATTTTACCGTCAGATATTCGGTACTCAGACATTCGGTACTCTCATACTCCGTTATCGATGTGATAATTCACAAAACAGGTATTCTAAACTAATGAATTTATATTATACGTCTTCGATAAACGGTCTGTAGCGATTCAGGCCAGAATATAGACCCCTAGGTATTCAATTGCGGACGAATTCGGGTTTTAAATTGATGGTGGGGAAAAAGTAAATTGTAGGTTCGCGATGTTTCTGTCTCCTCTCGCTGCTGTTTGGTCTTTCGCTAGACCGGGGTTTCGGCCGCTCGCCATCTTCAGTAGCGCTGTGTTAGTCACCGTCAGCACTTTGGATGTTTTTTGGGCATCCTCACTGCACTGTATCACTGTCACTTGTACTGTAATCGTACAGCAAAAATTCCAAACCGCAGTGAGAGGAGACAGAAACATCACGAACACTACAGTATTCCAACCCCTCGCAGACCACAAAACAGGTATATCGAAAAGTAAATTTTTGTAAACTGCAATCGACGTTCGTTGCAGCCGCCGCGTGAAAATCCCTGCGACGGTTTTCTCACAGCCCACCCCAGGAAACGATTCCCAGAAAGTGTATTCCTCTTCTGTCGCTTCAATAATGGGCCTAGCACCGCCTAAAGGTCAGCCACGCTGATTACCATATCGGATGGTACGACGGTACCAGCCGTTCAATTAGACTCCGCCACATTGGACACGCTACGAAAATTTCCAATGCTCGAGTTTCGTACGCGGTTTCGACGAAAACCAAAAAAAAACAAACCCCTCCCCACCGAATCACAGGGGCCATTTGGTCCCCAAGGGGATTTTTCCCCGCTTTTGGGCCACTTCTCTGAATCTGAATTTTGCAGGAGACGGGGTCTATTCCTCCGCCTACTGAAGACGGCGAACAGCCGAACAGGTATTATTTCAAAACTCTAGGACACTGTACAGAAGTTTATTTCAACCTATTGCTGTCTATCTATTGGAAGAATATCTCTTAATATTATGCGCATAATTTATTACTCGTGTTGCATACAGTCTGGACCGCAAAATTTGTTCCGCAAAATCTAGTTTCGGGCAAAATTACATTCCCCAAAAATTATTAGAATCCGAAAGGAGGTGGATATCCTGTCCCACTTGTGCCATCTAATTCATCAGCGAGGGTAATAAAAGGATGTTAGATTATTTAAAACGGTAAAAGAACTTTTTATCGGTAATAAAAATGTGAAAACAAAAAACAAACAGTAACGCGAGAAACTCAGTCTCATTGAAAATATAGTTGAAACTTTGTAGGAGATATTTGGTAGAATATTTTAACGTTAAAACTATAAAAAAAAAATAGTTGGAAAGTTGTAAGTGTAATCTGTGGATAAGATTCTCATTCGTATTTTTTGTTCTGAAAATATTGAGGCAAACAGACATTCCGTTACGGCGAAAACTATAGTTGTCTCCTCGGTTTCTGCCGCTCGCCAACTTCAGTAGCGATGAATCACTCGCCATGGGATAATTCGGTGATTTTACTGTCATTAAAAGTATACGTACACCGGAGAGTGAGACTCATTCACCAGCATGACCGTTTTTCGATAACAATAATCAGTGATAATAAAAAAAAATATTGTATGCGTGTCCCCGAATGTGGGAAAGAATATGTTTAAATAGATGGGAGACCGAACCGGCGAGAGGAGACAGAAGAATACGAAATTTATATTCATATGCCCAGAATTCATAATTTTCCTGTCCTATATTTTTCGCCCTGTGTTGAAAAGTCCACGTACGGCCCGCATCCAGAGGGGGAGCGGAAAATCCTCCTAATTAACTCTGTAGGCGCCGCCCCGTCCGTTACGGTCTAAAAACGGGCGTGAAATATCAAATTTCCGCGCGGTCTCCGCACGGTACATCGGCGGAACATTTCCCACTCGCCATGCCACTTATCCCACTTAACACGCTTCTACCAATACAACCGGTAAATAAACTCTACACGTCTACTCCTGTAGATCGTTGTATAATTACAACACTAGGCTTTCATTACGGATAAAATTGTTCCGTATTTGGCCGGACGAGTTGGTCGACTCATCGGTTAGAGCCGTCCATATATTCCTAAGCCTAGAGCCGATGATGTATTGGACCGAAATTAAAATATTTAAACGATTTAAACGATGGGGCAGGTCGCAGCTGGTCTGCGGAGGACTCGTGTCCGGACAAAAGATGGTTCTTTGGTGGGGAGGAGTCCCGGGTTCGCGTTAGACACGGAGACGGCGTGAAGTATCGAACGGCGCGGTCACCACAAGGAGGAGGAGGAGGAAGGAAAGGAAAAAGGAAAAAGTACCGCGCGGACGTCAGCTGGTCGTACCCGAGATAATTCGGCGCGTCGTCCCCCACCCCCGCGCCCCAACCCCCAACAACACCCGACGTCTTTTTACAAACGTCCGCAGAGGGCCGCAAAGACTTCCAACAGTGGGTACGACACCTGGGGGGTCGAAGATCGGGGAGGTTTGGTCACGGCTGTTTGGAAGGGGGTGAGCGTCGCGAATCACGGCCCCACCTGCCGGCGGCCCCACATATACGCCAAACTGAATACCGTACCGAAACCGATACCAATCCGGGCGACTTCTTCTTCGTCTTCTTCTTCATCGTCTTGTGTCGTCAGGACGAGACGGGGAACTATTCGTCGGTCGGGAACGGCCGAAACGACCCTCCGTCCGGACAAGTTCGGGGCCGCATCCGGACGCCCAAAAATTTCTAATCCCGTATAAATTTTTTATTCCCCTCCTGTTCCCACCGGGAAATCAAACATCCTTCAATACTCCTCAGTATCTCTCCAACCGGACAATCCACGATGACCTCAACATAACGACGGTTGACGAAGTCGCAAAATCACCATTCCTCGAGTACCGTTCCCGTCTTTCTCCTCGTTACAATCCATTTTTTCGGTACAAATTATGCTTCGGTACATCGCCCGCATCCGGACGTTTCAGTCGAAAGTCCTTCGCACCGTCCTTCGATGCTCTACTGAAGACGGCGAGCGGCCGAAACCGGTCTGGAAAAAGACCGAACCGGCGAGAGGAGACAGAAACACACGGAATCTACGGTATCCTAATTGTTTCCTCCTAAATCGTATACCCTGTGATATCATTATTTTGAATTACGAATCCTCGATTTTACCGTCAGATAAACTGACAATATGATTAAATAGATTCATATGTACACATTCGGTACTTTCGTACCCCGCTATTGATGTATCAATTCGATAAACTCGCCGATATCGCACTATCTTTTATAGCGCAATTACACCTGTTCCGTTATGCGCTTTCCCCGTGTATTTTCGTACAATCAACTACAAATGGCTTATTGGTACAAATTTTGCTTCCATTTTCCTCGAAATCGGTCCGACCAGGAAGGCCCCGAAGGGTCCTATAGAGTTTAAATCAAGTTATAGACTTTCCTGAAACCTGACGCTACAAAATCCTGCATTATTTTTTCGGCAGCGATATTATTACCTTCATATATAATCTCGGGCGTGAAAACTTTTTCAATTTTCATTCCTCAATTTGAATTCGAAGAAAAATATTGAGGCGAATGGCGGACGCACCCCCTATTATGATCTCAACCTAAATGTACAGATGTTAATGTCAATGTTAGCAGTTTGTCCCCTACCTCACCCCCGTACAAAAATATAAAACGAGAAGGAAGCTTAGAAAAATCAATTAATAAAATTTTAGTAATTCCGGGGCAAATCCAGTGGGTTTCTACCTAAAATCCTGCATAATTTATGCAACGTCCTAACAATTTTCTTAGTACTTTTTCTACGCTAATTCTTTTTGTGTATAAGTATAGAACTTGAGGCGACCAACCTGAAATTGGTTACGTTATATATATATATATATATATATATATATATATATATATATATATATATATATGCATTTGAGCGGGGTCCCGGGATCTACTCCGAGTACGCGAAAAAAAAAATTTCGATTAAGAAAGTCGGGTTATAGAATTTTCGAACCCGAGGCTCGAAAATCCTGCATAATTTTTGAAACGTCCCTAACAATTTTCTCAGTATTCATTTATAGGCCTAAAGCGAAATTAATATTTGACCGATCGCCTCCGTCATTGTACATTGCCGTAAGTATAGAACTTGAGATTGGTACGCACTAAACCGGGCCCCAAAATTGGATATATCTAGAGATTTCTATTTGTCGTTTGTATATTATTTTCCGCTCTACTAAAATTACGTATATATATATATATATATATATATATATATATATATATATATATATATATATATTGCAGCCGAGACCGAAGCGTACAGTGTGTGTGGAGCAATTCCGACTTAGATATGCGGGTCGTTACGACACTAAGCCCCGGACCGTAGTAACCGGTAGATTTACTACTATGAAATATCGACGCTTGATCTCGCTGAAAATGGATTGCGATATTCAATATTTATAAAAACGTTTTTCTCTATTTTATTTATTTTTTTTGTTGCGCCAATTTATCAGATTTAATTCTCCCTTGGTTTCCTCCCCGTTATGCTCAAGTGCAGGGCAGCACTTTATAAGCGTCGTGTCATACATGTGGTGGCTGTCACTTTGTCGTGTGTATATATGCGTGTCTTGTTATTGTGTTTTTGGGGGATTCCGTTTAGAATATATATATATATATATATATATATATATATATATATATATATATATATAGAAGTGTAACTAGTACGGAGTAAATAGCACTAGCACAAAGTAAGTAGCATAGACATCATTTAGGTTTTTCTCCTCGATTTTTTGTTTTAATCCGGGTTTAAGAAAAAACCCGAGGTCTGAGCGGACGTGCTCGGACTTCGTTATGGGGCTTCACAAAGCCGACCCCTGGGGAAGACTTCGACTGGGACCACCGGGTAAGTAGCGGGGCCGCTGATTAATGACACAATTTCCGGAGGTAGATGGTAGGTAAATCGCCTAATTATTCGAGAGGAACGTCCCCCCTTTGTTCCCGGCCGCTACCGGGACACGTTCGTGGGAAGAGGCACGAGTACAAAGAGAGACTTTACCCTCCTCGGACGGGACGCCTCCTCTCCTCCCACGCGACATAAATGGGACATCGGAGGTTGCCAACGATGGGAAATATTCCCAATAGACGGGTGGATATTTTCGGTTCTACTCGGTTGATTGTTCTCCCAATAGAACCACTTACGAACGTTTTTTCTCTTTACTTAGAGTCGCGGCTCTACAATTTTTATAATTATATCTAATTTGATATACCTGTTTTGTGGTCTGCGAGGGGTTGGAATACTGTAGGTTCGCGATGTTTCTGTCTCCTCTCGCTGGTTTGGTCTTTTGCTAGACCGGTTTCGGCTGTCAGCACTTTGGATGTTTTTTGGGCATCCTCACTGCACTGTCACTTTCACATGTACTGTACTGTCTGTGACTTTTCACAGTACATGTGAAAGTGACAGTGGGCAGTGAGGATGCCCAAAAAACATCCAAAGTGCTGACAGTGACTAACACAGCGCTGCTGAAGATGGCGAGCGGGGCCGAAACCGGTCTAGCAAAAGACCAAACCGGCGAGAGGAGACAGAAACATCAATTCCAACCCCTCGTAGACCACAAAACAGGTATATCGAACTATGCTGGGTTCCGCCAAGAAATCCGACATCGCTCGCATCCGAATATTCCAGTCGAAAGTCCTTCGCACCATCCTTAATGCTCCACGGTATGTTTCTAACCGAACAATCCATAATGACCTCAACATACCCCTAGAGTCGATGAAGTCGCATAATCGCGCATCCTTAAATTCCATTCCCGCCTCTCTCCGCATCCAAATCCACTCGTTCAGTCCCTTTCCTCTTCTACCGTCCGCGACGGCTACAGGTCAAAAGTACCATCACTGGGGATGGCGTCTTTATCGAGCGAACCAAGTCAAACAAACCGCCATTGTACCTATAACCAGCATCTAGTTGATTGTACAATAAATAGAGTTAAATAAAAAAAAATATATCTAAGTGACAGAGCGATGAGATGACTTTTGAGGTACTCCTGCTGCGCAGGCCCGTTTCCTCTGGAAGACTCCTGAGGAATTATTCCCGTCGTATTCGAGAACCGAAAAAGACGGTTGTTCTCCGCAAACCGTATTCATCATCTTTCGTCCGGTCCAATTACAAATTGTACACCAGCTGTACAGACTGTACCTGCTTACTAATGGGGCTACCGTCGAAGGGCCTCCGGGATATTGATAGACTGCCAATTAAGCAGCCGGCCGTGCTGCGCCCTCGAGGGCACGTCCAGTGAGGAACTATCCCCCCCCCCTCGCCTTCCTAATCGGATCCCCCCCCCCCGAGGGCCTAACAAAGTCCAAACATCGTTTCTCTAATTGGTGGCCGCGCCACTCGAGACGCGGTCATGCCGAGCCGACACTTTAAAATCGAATATATCCGCTGTCGGAAAATTAATAACGCCCCATCCGTTTCGTACAATTAGTACAACTGGCAATTTGTAGTTTGTAGGCGCGAAATATACCGCCGGAATCGATCTACTATCGATCGAGCATACGCGAACCTAGGCGGTCGCTTCACTATCGATCCCGCTCATATATCGATACGTGTCCTCCAAGTGTCGATGGAATATTCCTAAGTGAGTAAAGTGGAAGGAAAATTGGGAATTTACTCTAAAATTTACCACTTTAGAATACTCTACGGTACAAGTGACGGTGAACAGTGTGGACGCCCCCAAAAAACCGCCGCTGAAGATGGCGAGCGGCCGAAACATTGGTCTAGCAAAAGACCAAAAAAACCAGCGACAGAAACAAGAAATCTACCAGAAATTTACCTGCCACGTTGTCGATTTTACGTATTGAATTTTTCCCATTAGGTTCTTCCCACGATATTATATAACGCACAATAGCGATAATTAGAATAATATAGATCGGTGAACTAAACCAACGCGTCTATATACTAATTCTTAGACATCGAACACTGTCCACAGGTATTTCATAGAAGATTCCTTCTATGAAGAAGAAATCATCTAGAGAAGATAAGCGTCTTCATCTTCATAGAAGATGTGTCTTTCTGTACAGATAGAGAATTTAATTCTTAACCCCTTAACGAACAGATTTTTTGAGAAAAACCGGTCAAAAAATCAATTTTTTTTAATGTAAAAAATAAAAAACACACTTTAGAACATTGTCTTGGCAAAAAAAATACGAAATATTTATTTTAATTTTGGATTTTGATCCACACTGCATAAAAGAGCCGAATATTGCAATGTTACACGTACATCGACTTTTTATCTTTCTTTTTGCTATTTCGCATTCGATCGTATTCCATTCGATATGTCGAAAGTAGGAAATGACGTTCCGTCAGTTGTAGAATTCCAGAAGATTTTGGTCTACCGATTTTTTATACTTGTATCACTACGATGAGTTTTGTATAAGTCTAATCCTATGTAGATGATAAATATCGATGAAACGATTTTTTTTTCTTAGCTTTCGCATTGTTATTTTCAATTCTCGATTATATTCCAGCGTGAAAAATTATAGCGGCATAAAATACAATGAATTAACTCGTGCACACAAATTGAGGGGTTAAGGTCAATTCAAAGAATTCAAGAATTTTCCTTCAAATTTGAAAATGTCGTAGGAATAACATTGTTGATGCCTCTGGGATTAGTAGAGAATTGAAATTATAAATATACGAGTTAATGATAGGGTCGATTTCGACTCTTTAGCGGGCAACCTTTAACAAAGTTCCTACCGGTTCAACAGATGAGCTTTCAGTTGAGTTATAGCCCTTCTGACCCCGTCGGTATTCTCCCGCCCTTCGGGTTATGACTGATTAAAACTATCAGTTAGCTCATGGGGAGTGGTACAGGAACATACCACTCTGCGTGTCAACCGACCGACGCTTCACGGTCCAAGTTCACGGCTTATTCACTAAACGACTCCCGCCCGACCTGCCGCCCAGATAGTTTTATCCAGGATAATTTTTCCCAGGAGAAAATAAAAATTGCTGCATTTCTGACTTTTCTGGTCTGCGGGTGGGATCGGGATACTGTCTCCCGACCGCTGGTTTTTCGGTCTTTTGCTAGACCGGTTTCGGCCGCTCGCCATCTTCAGTAGCGCTGTGTTAGTAGTAACTTTTGCCACTTCGGGATGTCTTTTGGACATCCGCACTTGTATTGTGGCGAGCACGGCCGAAACCGGTCTGGCGAAAGACCGCAGGAACACACGAAATCGCAGACCACAAAACAGCTAATCTGATATAGGGAAAGATATATAATAAATACGCCGGGAGCTTAAATTACACTGAACGCAATTTTCTTTTTGCCAATGAAAACTCGCTATCGATTTCGCTTAATAATTGCCCTATTGCCTTAAAAAAATTGTGCACAATACAAGTGTATTTAAACCGAATACGCGCATACATAAATCTGCCCATAATTATGAAAGTGGTCTAAGTCAATTCAAACTTTAAATACAACATTTTCACATGAAATTCGCACAAAATTTCATATTCATAGTAAACTTCCATATAAATGTTGCATAATATAAAAATATTGGTTAATTTATTCGAAAGCAATTCATTAAATATCTCGAAACCAGAAATATACGACAGACCACTTTCATAATTATGGGCACAGATGTAGAAAGCTTCTACGATATCCTATATCAATTCAAAGAAAATAAAGTATTTGTAATTTTTAACAAGCATACCGGAAGTTTTATGACCTATTCGACTTCCGCAATTAACAAAATTGTCAGTATGAATTCAACGACGCCGAGTTGTTACACAACCGAAACCGGTCTATTATTATTCAAGGACCGAACAAAAGAGGCGGCCCTTAGTCTGTAATTCCGAAAAAACATTAATGTCGGGCAATATTAAAATGTCGGACATCCAAAAAGGAATGTTCCTAAGGGGCGAAAAAGTAAAAATAAAATCCGAAATTTATTTTTATTATTATAGACCGGCGGGATTACCCGGTTTCGTGTTGTATTACGTTTGTTCCCGCGTGGACGAACACCGGTTTCAGTGACGTCACCGGGCCGAAGTGATGGATGGGCGGCGGCGCCCCTATTAGTGAGACTGTTTAGTGACAACAGACAAATGTTTCACCATTAATTGTTGTTGTTGTTGTTCGCCATCGTGAAAGCGAAGAGGAGGGCGGTAGAGAGCGGCCGGCCCCAGGCCTGTGTTATAATCACTATTATTTATTATCTCCGGCCCGTCGGATTACGCGCGACCGGGGGGTTGTAGCGCGTCGTCGAAAAGCTTCCAGGAGAGCGAGGTTTAGAAAAAAAAAAAAAAAAAGGAAACGCCGGCGTCCGTGATTCGATTAACCGCCGTGTTCTTGGTGTTGTATAACGCGTTGTTATAAGATCGAACTCGATGAGAAGAACTAGGGTTTCTGCCGTTATCTTCTGTTGGTTGTTGTCCCGACGTTTCGCTGCCACCATCCTGCCATTTTTCCTTCATCGGGGTCCGACAAGAGGGATGTAGACTTTCGGGCCCAAATGGCTTTCAATTTACCAAATAATTATCAGCTTTTTTCGTGAGACGGCAGATATAAATCTTAATCCTATAACGTTATCAGTATCAATTTTTTTTTCATTCGTTTACAGGTTTATAATTGCCGTTTTTTTGTCCCAATTTTTTTTTTGGATTTAAAATAAATATTCGGCCCGCAGAGGGTCAAACAGGATTTGTGTCCTCTCGGACACAACGTCTTTAGTTCGTGAGTAGCACCGATTTTCCGGTTATTATATATCGTCGAATGCGTACGGTTCCAAATCCGGGAACAACCCGATTCTTCCGGAAACACCAGGAAATCCTAAAGGAAGCCGGTCGGAAGATCATCACCGGGAGGGGGGGAGACTTTAACGGCTTCCGGCGTCGAAATCTCCCCGGGGATGAGAATACTCAATGCTGTCTGAATAAATATACACCGCTGGTCAGAATTGCAGTCGAGTAACGAAGTTTCGGTACAACGGGTTAACGCTGTTAACGGAGAAAAACAACTCAGAGTTCAGAGGTTACTCCTCCTCCTGGAACCTACTCTCTTTATATAGGGTGTTCCAAAAATTAACGGTAAGATTTGAATTGAATTAAAAACGCAGTTTTTTTTTCTTTAAATTGTTATTTTTTTATCGAATCGTAAAGTACACAGGATAGGGTTATGTACGGAATAACACATGGGGCAAATGCCCTCCACGTCGGACATAGGCGCTATTTTGTCGACATTTTCCACGACCATTTTGCATAAATGTGGCTGAATTTCGTTCGGTGCGGCGTTGAATTTCCATATTTTGTACGAAATGTTCGAACTGTGGCTGCCGAACATTCAACAAAAATACTCATAGACCACTTTCATAATTATGGGCAGATTTGTGTATGCGCGTAGTCGGTTTAAATACACTTGTATTGTGCACAATTTTGTTAAGGCAATAGGGCAATTGTTAAGCGAAAAATTTCATTTTTCTGAAATACTGTTCAACAACGAAAACGCGCTGTTCTATCGCGTAACGCTCCCATTTGTACTGACCCTAAACTATCGGCTGTCGAATGGTTTTTTTTTCAATAGGGTTGACGACTTTACTGCGAGAATTGTGGCGAATTGAAATCTCGCGTTAATTTTGTGACACCGTTTATAATGCGTCGGCATTTCGCTAAGTCTAGTAGTAGAACGAGTTAGTTAAGTATTGTCTCGACAAGGTTCGCACGATGAAGAAATCGCCCACTACCTGGCCGGGATGACACTTTTCCGGCATTGTTATTCCGGACGGAGAATACGTACATTTCATACCGAGATGTTGAGGACGTTTCGAAGGACTTTCGACTGGAATCTCAGTGGAGAACCTGAAAGTAAAAGCTACGAAGTTGGTCCTCCTTATTTCCCAGTATCCTATTGGGCTGCTCCGGTTTTTAGCGAATTCTTCGACTTCTTGAGGACGGGAAGACCATCTCTGTGTGCGGGAACAATTAGTTCCGGTTGTCGCTTTGTTGGCCGGGGCACGAGGATACCCGCGTGTTCTTCCCATTCTTTTCTCTCTCTCTCTCTCTCCCATTCTCATTCTCCCTCTCTCTCTCTCTCTCTCTCTCTCTCTCTCTCCCTCTCGCTGTGCCGCTTTCGTGCCGTCAAAGAAACTGACTCCTCTCTTTCGACCGGTCGTAAACAGTTTTACGACCGGTCCCTTCGCCCATTTCATATCGTATCTTCTCAGTATAAGCGGATATGAATCATCTGTTACCTTTGGCCCGGCCGGTTTGATCTTCGATTTCTTTTTATTTCTTCTGCTCCCCCCCGCCCCTTCTATATACTGTACAATGAACAAATAATTAGTTCGAAATACCTGAGTAGATTTCCTGTTCTTCTGTTACACCAGAGTGTTAACACTAGTGCCAGTGTCGTTCTTTGCAGTACAAGTGAAATGACGCTACCGAAGACGGCGAACGACCGAGACCGAACCGGCGATTAGCAGACGGAAGAACGCGAAATCCGAGGTACGACAAATAATTTTTTCAAAAATATTGCTGAAAGTTCGTTTCATATCACTTGTAGAAACGCCGTGTAACACTTGTATAGTAATATAGTAGCCTTTTCCTATATCGTAATTTATGTAAATTTAATGACAAGTCAATAACTCGATACTCAATAATAATAGTTTCTCGGATAAATCGGGGCCATTGTACAGTCCAATTTAAAAAATTGGAAGTTTAATATATTTAATATTTTAGAATATCTGTTTTGTGGTCTGCGACGGGTTGGAATACCGTAGATTTCGTGTGTTTGTTCTTTTAAGACCAAACACACGCGAAATCTACGGTATTCCAGCCACTCGCAGACCACAAAAACAGGTATTCTAAATATTTTTTTCCCAAAATTTTAACTCATATACTGCACAATTCAACCAACATTATGCCGGTAGGCATAAATTTATACAGGATTTATATAGGGTAAAGTTTACGATTTTTTAAGGGCCCCGTCCCGTCGATTCGTTCGAAAGTGAAGATAAATTCGCGAAATAACTCAATTCAGTATATTATTTTAGTATATCATATGTATAGTGACAGGAACGTCAGTTTTATGTGAGGACAGGATGAGATCCTTATATACAATACAGCGTGGTGCCATCTTTTGTATATTTACCCTATATCTATTTCAGTTCACGAAATCTACGCTCTTTATATATTTAAATGGTGGATCGCCGGAAGAATAACCGATCCTGCGAAAGAATGATACATATTTCATTTTTCAGAATGTGTTTCATATCCGTATTTCTCTGGATATTTTGAAACAAACGCGAACCCCTCCCCAGTTGTAGGATTAGGGGGTCGGAAGAGGGATGTCGGCGGCGGTGGTCGGGGTGACGGAGGAGGGTTGTATCGGTTTTCTGTCCAATCAGACAACGGTTGGGGCCCGAGGGGTTTGTTCTGAATCATCCCTCTCTCTCCCCCGGGGTGAGACCCCACCCCTAACAGTCAGTGACACACTAACCCTCTGCCAGGAGGGCGCCTCTCCTCGCTCTCCTCCCTCTCCTCCCTCCCTCCCGCCCTCCCTCCTCTCTCTCTCTCTCTCTCCGCCCAGCTAGTCAACTCTTCTATTATTCTAGTCAACTATGGCCGCTTACGATCACCATCATGGCTTGGGTTTCCCTCTGCAAGGTAAGGAACTGTGCAATTTTCTGTACCGCGAAAGCGTCCTTGGACTATGTACCGTCATCACTAGAAAATGGCCGAGTGAAACGGGCTTCCATTATATTTTCTGTTTCCGAAAATTTCTCCGTCGATTTTTTCCTGTTTCATATCCCCGGGGAAGAGGCCTACGCGTAGGCAAAAAGTGAAGAAATATTTTTTTTTTAAAATGTCCTTATAAGCTAGTTCCGAAATAACACGCTAAAGCAAACATAATTTCTGTCCGGATTACATAATTTTTCATTGTAATTATCCGAATTAAATATCCTCCATTCGGTGTATCCGGTCCATCTTTTAATGTATTAGGTGTACCCAAAAGTAATCGACAATTTGATAACATGTATTTTGGTCTTCAGGAGTTCTTCGAGAGGGGAATCGAAAATTTGCCCGAAAAGTGGCAGAGAGTTGTCGATAATACTGGTGAATATATAGTAGATAAAGTTTCTTTTTTAGCGAAATAAAGTGAATTCCAGTGAAAAAATGTTGATTACTTTTGGGGTACCCCCAATACAAGGAATAGAGTACAGTAATTCTTTTTTCTGGGGGTAACTTTCTGCGAAATTTTCCCTCTCATGAAGCGTTTTCCGTCCCTAAATTCCAGGACAGGGCCGCGTGAACCAGTTGGGCGGTGTGTTCATCAACGGGCGGCCGCTGCCCAACCACATCCGGCTGAAGATAGTGGAGATGGCGGCGGCCGGAGTCAGGCCCTGCGTCATCTCCAGACAGCTGAGGGTCTCCCACGGCTGCGTCTCCAAGATACTCAACCGGTACCAGGAGACGGGCAGCATAAGGCCGGGCGTCGTCGGAGGGACGAAGAACGGGAAGACGCCGCCCAACGCCAAGGTAACCCGGCCTCTCTGTACACTCAGTAGATATACGGAGGAGAAACCGTAGATTTCCTGTGTTCCGTCTTTCGCTAGACCTTTTTTTTCGGTGTGGGACGATGCCCGAAAGACATCCGAAGCGCCGAACTAACACCGCTACTGAAGAGGCCAAACCGGACAGAAGAGGAATACACCTTCTGGGAATAGTTTCCTGGGGTGGGCCGTGAGAAAACGGTCTAGAAAATTCATTTTTCCCTACCATCAATTTAAGACCCGAATCCGTCCGCAATCGAATACTTAGACCCGGGGCACCTACGGTGATTCTGTTTCCTCTCGCCGGTTCGGACTTTCGCCAGACCGGCGTTTCGGCCGCTCGCCACCTTCAGTAGCGGTGTGACGGCACGAGTGACAGTGATGGTGGCCCAAAAAAACATCCGAAGTGACTAAAACGGCCCTACTGAAGATTGGGAGAGCGGGGCCGAAACCGGTCTAGCAAAAGACCAGCAGAGGAGACGGAAACACGGCAGACCTACGGTATTACAACCCGTCGCAGGCCACAAAACAGGTATTCCAAACTTATAGAAACATTTAGGTCTTGTGGCGTCCCCGTGGGGAACTTCGTAGGATATTTTGGACGATTGGATTAGCGTGATTCGAGAGCGGAATTTGGTATAATTTTTCAGCAATTTTACTTATAAACTATATAAGGGTTGAAAAATACCGTAGGTCCGTTGTGTTTCTGTCTCCTATCGCCGGTTTGGTCTTTCGCTAGACCGGTTTCGGCCCCGCTCTCGCCATCTTCAGTAGCGCTGTGTTAGTCACTGTCGGCACTTTGGATGTTTTTCCTGCATCCTCACCGCACTGTCAATTTCACTTGTACTGTAGTGTTTGTCAGTTGCAATTATGTTTGTCTTATTCGGTTTGGATTTCGCTAATCGAACGGATTTACAAAACGCCGCTACTGAAGATGGCGAGCGGCCGAAACCGGTCCGGCGAAACCGGCGATAGGAGACAGAAACACCGTAGGTATGTTGAAGTAGTTGAAAAAAAATCGTACGATGGTGGCGAGAAGCCAAAAAAAAAAAGAATTCGTCGGAATAAAATCGATACAAGTGTGGGCGTCGACCGCCGCATTCTGAACCCCGACTCCGAGTGTCGGGTTTGACACGATCTTCATAAATATTTGTTGAATTCTCATTAGCATGATATTACGCGTTGTGATCGGCACCGGAGAACAACAGAGGGAGAGAGAGAGAGAGAGAGAGAGAGAGAGAGTGATCTGAGCCGCGCCATTAAAATTTAAACCGAGCTCGGCCCCTTCTCGGAATTGGCAATTAGGGATCGGGTCGCGAGAATTCAGGTCTCACAGCGACACGAAAAATTCGAAACCCGCCGCGCCGATATAATTAATACGCGATTTCGAGCGCTAATACGCGCACCTATATATCTTGTATTCGAGACCGGCCGAAGAAAGTCCGTCCGGCCGTAGAACAATTACGTCACCTTCAGACTTACCCCAGCCTGTAATTTAGTCAGATATTTGCGTAAGTTTACGAATCACCGGCCGATATAGCGCTCGCTAGCCGTCCAACTGTTTCACTTCTCACTCGAACAGAATAGAACGATTGTGAGTTTTACTGAAAACTCATCCCAAGGAATCCTAGCCGAAGTTGATGAAATGTATTTTTATTTTAACATAGGTCAATTATCCAGAAATAACGCTTTTCACGGCATCGTGCGTTACAACCGGCGGGCGCCGGATATCTTTTTAAGGATATTTAAAATCGGACGATGATAAAAATAACAAACGGAAATAATTTCGAAATAATAAAATTATTAATTTAATATACCTGTTTTGTGGTCCGCGAGGGGTTGGAATACTGTAGGTTCGTGATGTTTCTGTCTCCTCTCGCCGGTTCGGTCTTTCGCTAGACAGGGGTTTCGGCCGCTCGCCATCTTCAGTAGCGCTGTGTCAGTCACTGTTAGCACTTTTTGATGTTTTTTGGGCATCCTCACTGCCCACTGTACTATACATAGTGTACTTTCACAGACAGTACATGTCCCAGCCCACCACCGTAATTTATACCAGGGTCGAGGCGTTTACTGATAAACCTTTTTCTTGCAAATTACATAATAACTATACTTCATTTTTTTTTTTTTTAATTCACTTTGGATTAGAGCGTTAGGCATCGGCTCCCGAGTATATAAAGGCAGCTCTCCGTATATAAAAGTAAAAGTGAAAATGAAAAAAGAAATGATATTCCCGAGGGAGAGAGAGAGAGGATATTAAACATTTATTATTATTAAAAGCCGTTTGTCACGACCGTCTCGAGAGGAAATTCTCTCTCTCTCTCTCCCACCGTCTGAATTACAATCGGCGTTACACAACCGAACCGAGAGGCCAAAGTCACAAAGAAACCGTAGGTTTGTGGTGTTTCTGTCTCCTCTCGCCGGTTCCGTCTTTTGCCAGACCGGGGTTTCGGCCGCTCGCCATCTTCAGTAGCGCGGTGTTAGTCACTGTCGGCACTTTCGGATGTCTTTCGGGCATCAAACACGACAAAAATTGGCGAACACCACAGTACAAGCGACACAGTGACTTGGGATGCCCAAAAACGTGCCAAAAGTGACTGACACAGCGCTACTGAAGATGGCGAGCGGCCGAAACTTCGGTCTAGCAAAAGACCGAACCGGCGAGAGGAGACAGAAACGAACGAAATCTACGGTAAAACTATTTTAGTAATATGCCAAATCGTCTTTGTGCAGTCTAACAACCGATCTAAAACAGTTTTTAAATTCTAGAAGGAAACGAGCTCTCCGTGTTCGATTCATTAATAATAAAACACATCGTAGAGAATGAAAAGCGCGTAAAACGGTGTCCGTTTCACGATGAAACCGGGAATTTTTCCCAATTGAAATATCTGTATTTTCTCTCGACGTGGTCGGATCGTAAAGTGGGGTCGTAAAGCATCAGACGAAACGGACTTCGCTGACTTTGCTGGCCTCGGTACAGACCGCGATAAAATGGAGTCGACCGCAAAGTTGTAGTTTCGTGTTGAAGACGCGAGAAAACCGCAAGAAGAAACCGGGAAGCCGCCCCGTTCCAACTTTATTTTATGTGTTGGTCATCTTAGAGGCAATTTGCTCTCTCTCTCTCGGCTGCAAATGAAATTCACTGCAAATTTGACGCATTCCGTCCGCTTCAATTTATTATCCCTGAATTGATTTATAGCTTTTTAATTGGACCGCAATGGATTTCTCACTTCGGCGCCGTTTCGCGGCGGTATTTCTAATCTCGGTCGAGAAACCGAAACCGAAACCGATCAATCCTAAGAGTCATTAATTTTATTTAATGAACCCCAGTTTTAAAATTACTCCGTATACTAAAATAATCTTATTTAGTTTTGTGGTCTGAGAGGGGTTGGAATACCGCGTAGGTTTCGTGTGTTTCTCTCTCGCTGGTTTTGGGCCGCTCGCCGTCTTCAGTAGCGGTTAAGAGCCATCAATTTTATGAACCTCAGTTATCAATATTATCAAATTATGAGTATTTTAGATTGTACCTTTTGTATTCTATTTACAACAGCGGAATTCAAATATGAAATGAGAATTGTCGCACTATAAATTACGCGTTGAAAACGCGATAGCTTAAGGTATTTTATGTTTCTTCGATTTAGTAAAATCTAGTCTTCATATTCTTCTGCCCCTTTTCGGATTTCCGCTTTCGTCAGTGGCATTTCGTTAGTCTTTAGGTCTAGCTTCAGGAAAGATAGGTCCTCCTAGTGTAATAACTATGTTTTCCTCTCCTATATTCGGTATTTAACGTCCTAAAACCCTGAAGTTAACTCTGTTTTCTGACCTAACTCCGACAGTAAGTCTCGTATCTCAAATTTCAATTTTACCGTCGGATAATATCGAAAGAAAGTTGAATATTTTTCTGTTTTCAGGACGGAATTTTTCCGGACATGTCGTCCTCCGAAGGCGGCTCAACTTCGGTCAACCACCTCATGCGCACTGGAAATTGCGACTACACAATTCACGGAATACTCAGAGGTAAAATTTTCCTTTTTTATTGTTTTTTCCAATAATAAAATTAAAATAATGGCCGGTATAATTTCAAAACTAAGAATTTAAACCTCCACCAAACACATAAGAAAGTGTACAGTACAATAGTATTCAGTTTAATGTATTTATACTCCCTAGAATTTGTAATATATACAATTTAATATACAGTACACATAAGTACACAGTATAAACTAAATATATAGAAAAATTAAAAAATCATTCGTTGTGCATAAACAGATTCAATATTACAGGCTACTGATAGCTACTGAAAACATCGACACCTCATATGAAATTATGAACTAATAATAAAAATACGATTAAAAAGAAATTTCGTGATAATATTAATCATTTATCATTTGTTGAATCCTTTGAAAATTACCTGACAACATACAATTTTGTTCGCGATCAAATGTCCGAAAGAAAAAAATGAAATATGACCGAATTGTTTGTTGCGCTCGTTCAAGTGATACTTCAAGTGATAATTCGATAACTGAAAATGGTAAAATTGGATTAAATTATTTATTTATTAAGTCCGTACTGAAGAAGGCCGCCTGCGTATGAAATATTCGGGACTGGAGATATTTGTTTCGATAGGACTGAGATAGGTTTGATTTTTCTCTCTTCGCCAATAAAATGAGAGAAACACCTGCTGCTGGTGAAAACGGGAACAAATTAGCGCCCAATATATAGAATCGACTTCGAATTTAATCCCGAATATTCGGCCCGAACGCCCAATTAGGAGCCGTTAAAACGACACGGATAATCGAATTATTATTATTACGATTATTATAGAGGGCCCGGTAATAAGACGCCGGCGTTAATTTTGCCCCGAGCGGCGAAATTCGGCCGTAAAACGAAATTGCTACTTTTTCCGGCAATTTTCCGTCTCTCTCTCTCTCGTGTCAGTAAGAAGTGACACGGACCGCGCCTGTGGTGATATTAAAATTTAAAATTGGGGAAAATTAGCCCCCTTTGAAGGGACGGAAAAACCTTCTCGTGCAAACAGGCATCGATTCGGACCGATTAGCCCGAAAAAAAAATTTACGATGAAAATACGCGGATAGCGTCCGTGTTTTTCGTGTCG
The DNA here is from genome assembly GCA_019843655.1 of Lethocerus indicus. Lineage (NCBI taxonomy): Eukaryota > Metazoa > Arthropoda > Insecta > Hemiptera > Belostomatidae > Lethocerus > Lethocerus indicus. The sequence goes on from JACDQD010000007.1 coordinate 27,926,187, forward strand.
CCGGTAATTTTCTCCGAGGAAAAATTCCGGGGTATTGTTGAAAAAAAAAAATTTTCCACTCCCCGCAGATTTCGTGCGGTTCGTCTGTTTCGGCTGCTCGCCATCTTCAGTCAAATATATTCGGTGTACCCAAAAGTAATCGACAATTTGATAAGATGTATTTTGGTCTTGAGAGGAGTTCTTCAAGAGGGAAATTGCCGGAAAAGTGGCCGGAGAGTTGTCGATAATATCGGTGAATATATAGTAGATTAATAGTTAAAGTTTCTTTTTTAGCAAAATAAAATGAATTCCAAAGTCAAAATGTTGATTATTTTTGGCTACCCCTAATATACCGCGGGTTCAGTGGAAGGTTTAGGCAAATTGCAAATCAAAAATTTACTAGTTTAGAATACATGTTTTGTGGTCTGCGAAGGGTTGTATATAATACCTCAGTCTAATGTACGGTACAAGTGACAGTGACACAGTGCAGTGAGGATGACCGTAAAAAACATACAAAGAGACTGACACAGCGCTACTGAAGATGGCGAGCGGCCGAAACCGGTCTAGCACAGAACACACGAAATCTACGGTATTCCAACCCCTCGCAGACCACAAAACAGTTATTCTAAACTTTGCAAATCGAAGTTTCAGTCCGATAATTTCGTTAATTTAGCGTTGTACTAACGGATCGTAGGCCACCCCATTGCGCTATATAAAAAACAATGAAAACAAACAACATTAAACGATGTTACATTGTACACGTTGTTGTATATCCGGCCAACTCCGGACGAGATGTTGAGAAATTATGTTGCGCTTCTATGACTAATTTTTTAACGGCTCAATTAGACTTCAAATTCGTTTAAACATTCGGTCTATTAACGCGCGCCCACAGACTTTTAATGGGCTTTAACGGCCGACCGTTCGAAATTAACGGCCGTTGGCGTAGTGCCTGAAACAATAAATAGGAGAAATTTTATTATTTTCCATATCTCCTTCAATTTTTACAGGTGTCGATTTTAATTGACGTCCGTAAAACAGGGCGGAAAAGGAAGTGCGTTACAAAATTTTTTTTTCACCGCGTACAAATAAACTATGTTGGCTTTTGGCTACCGTAGATTTCGTGTGTTCGGTCTTTCGCCAGACCGGTTTCGGCCGTTCGCCATCTTCAGTAGCGCGGTGTTAGTCAATTTTAATCTTTGGTCGTCGTGATTTTTCTGTGGTTTTTAGCTCATTTTCAGAAAGTGTTTTTTTTCTCTCGAACGGACTTGTTCAATAATGATGAATGGCCGAACTAATAAATATGTTACGACGGACATAAGTAAATTTTAATATTATTAAGCCAGATTAGTTTTCGACTTCCCGCCACGATTCAGCTATTTCGCGGTAATACAGCGAGTACTCTTAAGCATCATTTCTGCCGATGGTAAACTTTACGTTGTCGCGAACTTTATTTTAAAAATACTCACACATACCCCTGGGTTGAAGTACCCAGTTTTTAAAAATTTAGGTCAAATATTTCCATCTTACCGCGAGGCTCAGAGATACTTTTCCTCGTTTCCCGCCGATTTTGGTAATTCACGGTATTTTTGGTGACAATAATTTTAACCGAAACTCTTCCTTTTTTTATGGCAAGGGATATTTAAGTGCGTATTGCGCGTCAAAGAGTAGGCAGAAAGTCGCGATAGCAAGTAATCAATCATAATCAATGTTCCTCACATAGGTATTGAGGAATTTCTCTGGAACGTAGCTTCCGTAAAAAAATTCTTCAAATTTTCCGAAGTGAAAGGAAAATCGTAAAGGTTTTCCGGACGAAATATACCCCGTCTCGTGGACGTTAGGACGATTCAGAGCAAATCACTGACATCACTAAAGCGTAGCTTCCGTCCAAAAAAGTAAACATATTTCAAATCCCCTTTATAAATATCTTAAGAATGGTAAATCGTAAATGGTCGCTCGGGGCAAAAAAGTGTAAGAGCAGAAGTTAATCCGCACAAATCCCGAGGCATAAATAAACCCCCGGTGGCGGCGGGTAAATCCGGAGCGTTCGGAATCCACTTTGCGGTCGACAATAGTGGGCGGGACGACGGGGTTGAGAAGAAAAAGGTTTCTCTTTGGGGGATGTGTCCTTTCTTCGGATAGCGTGAGAGCGCAACAGGACGAGGAGGAGGAGGAGGAGGAGGAGGAGAGGAAGAGGGGCGACGACAGGACACCGGCCACCACTTGAAAGGGAGCCGACACCGAGTGTAACATTTGTCAAAACTAGAGACGGTCGCAAAGAAGGCTGTGGAGGAGGAGGAGGAGGAGGAGGAGGATGAGGGAGGACGGGGAGGGAGGGGCGCGACAAAGGAGCAGGTTCCTCGGGAGGTGGCGGAGAATTTAACGCCGTGGGAGGGCCCCCCCACACACACACACGGCAAAACAAATTGACCGACAACTCAAAAACGGCGATACGTCTTCTTGCGGCCCCCAAAAAGCCCGAAAATCGAGAGCGGCGCACACAATGGCAACGGGCACGGACTAAATTATTTGCTACGGTCCACAGTTACCGCCCGGGCAGTCTCCCCCTACCGCAGGACCTACCAGGGGGAGAGAAATATTGTGATTTATCCCAAATAAAGTGCCCGTATATATTCGAAAAAGTATCGCGAATTTTGGGGTTTTTTCAAAATTTATTTACGACTATCTATTTCGTCCCCTTCAAAGTGATCCCCACCGGATATTGTACACTCGTGCCGACGTTTTTTTCCCCAATCCTCGAAGCGCTTCGAAAATTAATTTTTTGTCATCTCGTCAAGCTCCGTCTTCGATGCATGTTTTTCACCTCCTCAGTTCGTAGCGCGGCGTCGTCCTTTCGTGCGCCTCTTCAGTTTTGGCAACGAGAAAAAGTCACGGGGTGTTGTTTTTGGCCGAAAATTGGCGCACAATTTTTTTTCTCCCTTTTCGACGTGGTCGGGGATTTTTTTTTGCCGATTTGACGCAGATTCTCCGATCCATTTTTCGGAATGGCTAAAAATCGAAGACGAACCGAAAAACCGTGCGATAAAAGCGGCTTTAAAAGATTAACCGAACACTCTGAAATTGTCGGCATAAGTGAGATACACGTGTACAGACACGAGGCTACAAAAAACCGTAGATTTAATACACTTATTTCGCGGAAATCTAAAATTATCGATACTTTTCGAACAGACCTCGTATATATAATCAATAGTATGCCCAGTATTGCTGTACGGGTCCGAAACGTGGAGAAACAAAATGTACAGTGTTCGATGATAGAGTACAGCGAAAGGTATACGCGGGACTTCCTACGGACAGGGCGAATGGAGAAGAAGGAGAAATTGTACAATACAGTGCGGATATGATGAGCGAAGGATATGAGGTAGTGTCGAAGGATCCGATGTGGAGGAGTGTCGGCTGAAGAAGTCGATGAACGCCCCGCGGAAGACCGAAACGGGAAGACTAAGAGGATCGATTGGGCTAAATAACAACTTCGATATAAATGGCGCTGGGGAATGAATACAGACACGTAACATAATATATAATATATGACATCGCCGGGTAACTGATTATAACACGACTATGGGGGTTGTTATTGGGAGGGTTGTGTTCACTTCGCAGCTGTCCCCATTTACCCGATTATAGTGATGGCGGCCGTATTAATGCATCGCTGGGCTAATTCAACCCTTGTGCGATACATATTTCATGAAAAATGTCCGTCCCCGTTGCCAGGTAGTGAGTGGGCGATTCAAAATTTTAAACCCATTTTAAATTTTAAATTTTTAAACCCGATTCGGTCACGACAACAGTTTGGAAATTCAAGAATTTTTCCCGTCCCTTCTTAGTTGCATGACCCATTAAGTATCAAATATTTTTAGTTTTGAAAATTTTGCATAAAATTTACTTTCTATTTTCAAATAATATGTTTTTAAAAACCAGTTTGCCAAATATTTTGTCCCATTTCCCCAAATGGGAACTAAACCCCATTAGGGCACTACAGAGTTGAACCAACACATGAGACCTTTTTTTTGAATAATAATAATAATTACGAGTATTTTAACACGATGTAGTATTTATAATGTGAACACATATGTCATATCGGAAAAAATTTAAAAAATTAACCGATCCCCATTTGTGGCCTACGGTACTTAATGGGTTAATAGGTGACGCCGGTTGAAATCCGTAAGAGCCGTTAATTTTTCTTCAGCTGCAAATTTCATCGGATTTTCAAGACCTCTTTCCGCCACTCGCCGTCTTCAGTAGCAGTTTTTGTCATCAATCCGCGGCCGGTTCCTTGGCGGGGCCGGCGCATTGAATACAGCAGGCGATTACCTGTTCCGCTCTTAACCGATTCAATAATAAATCGTCGACGCCTCTTTTAAAAACCGTTAACACCAACCTTTCACTACTTTAAACGGTCAAAATAGTGAACGGTCGATTAGAGAGGCCCGTCGATAGGCGGACAACCGCCGGAGAACGGCTAATAGCCCTGTTCCCTCCCTCCCTCTTTATCACTCTCTCTCTCTCTCTCTCTCTCTCTCTCTCTCTCTCTCTCTCTCCTAACGAGATAATTGGGCGGACCACAAAAAGTCCACACCAGTCTCCTTTTTGTTTTGTACCTTCGGACCTTCTTCCGACAGAAACCTTCGCGTATACCTTTAGTAGTGGACGCAAAACGGTCAGTGAAATTAGTTTCGGTAATTCCGCCCCTCCCTCCCCTAAAACAAACTGTCCCCGCCGACACCCCCAAGTGTTTTCGGTATAAAACAATAAACGAAAATTCCCAACGTGACGCTATATTCGCCCCGCTAATCCCTACAGACGAACCCGAGAGTGCAGTGGGGATGCCCCGAAAAATGGCGAGCGGCCGAAACCGGTCCGGCAAAAGACCGAACCGCGCGAAATCTACAACCCCTCGCAGACCACAAAACTGTGCACAATTTTGTTAGGGCAATTGTTGAGCGAAATCGATAGCGAGTTTTCCGGGCAGAAAGAAAATTCCTGCGTTTCCGATTATCGCGGTCAGTGTAAGCTCCCCGGGGTAATTTATTATGTAACTTTTCCTATCGCAGAATTCCCGTTTTGTGGTCTGCGAGGGGTTGGAATTAGCGTAGATTTCGTCTGTTTCCGTCTCCTTTCGCTGTTGTTCCGTCTTTTGCCAGACCGGTTTCGGCCGCTCGCCATCTTCAGCGTTTGGCACTTGGTGACGTTTTTTGGCCATCCTCACTCCGCTGTGTCACTGTCACTTGTACCGTACAGACCACAAAACAGGTATTCCAAACTAGTAAATTCCCAATCTGCGGTCCCCAAACGCCTAAACCCTTTACTTAACCCGCGGAATTTCGCTTAGACAAAAACGTTATGATATATACGTTTATGTGACTGAAGATGGCGAGCGGCCGAAACCGGTCTGGCAGGACACCAAACCGGCAACAGGAGACAGAAACGTAAATCTACGGAAACTGAAACGTTTTTTCTTTTCAACAATACTCCGGAATTTTTCCTCGGAGAAAATTTTCCCCAGGAAAACTTCCCCCGGCGAAACGGAATCTATCCACGGAAATCCGTAGATTTCCCGAGTGTTTCTCTCGCCAGTTTGATCTTTTGCTAAACCGGTTTCGGCTGTTCGTCACAGTACAAGTGGGGGGATGACCAAAAAATATCCAAAAAAGACCGCTACTGAAGATGGCGAGCGGCCGAAACCGGTCCGGCGAAAGACCGAACCGGCGAGAGAGGAGACGGAAACACACGAAATTTACGGTATTCGACAACCACTCGCAGACCGCAAAACAGGTATTCTAAACTATATTTGTGAAAGTTCTGCCCTGCGACTTGTCCTCTAATTAATTTCATACAGTATACACGTCTATATATTATATACTATAGTATAATGTTGACTGCAGTTTGTCAGCTCCCCGCCGGGTAACCGAGTACCGACAACTCCAATTGTCAGTCCCACAACAAAGTCTCCCTGTCACTTCTTCTTCTTCTTCTTCTACTTCTTCTGTCCTCTTTCGGAAGTGTCAGTCCGAAGGAAGGCCGCCGGCGGGAGATAAATCAAATTAAAGGGAAAAACGCGGGACAAAGGGGAGAAGTGATGAAGGAGCGTGAAAAAGGGGGCAGGTGAAAGAGGGGCCACACCGCCCCCCACGAAGGGGGCCCAACTACGGTCTCGCTTTTCTCACATTCATCCAAATTCACTGTATTACCAACCTTCGGCTATTGTCCCTTAATCTGCCGTCTATATTTTAAATCGGCACTAGAAAATTTACGATTTGTACAGTCGTACAAAAACAATCTGTCGCCAGAAAACTAATAATTAATAATAGGGTGTACCAAAATTAACGCAAGATTTGAATTTGCCACAATTCTTGCAGTAAAGTCGGCAACCCATATGAAAAAAAAACCGTTTGACAGCCGATAGTTTAGGGTCAGTAGAAATGGGGGCGTTACGCGGTAGAACAACGCGTTTTCGTTGTTGAACAATATTTCAAAAATTATGAAAGTTTTGCGGCCACAGTTGGAAAATTTCGACGGAGCACGTTTTTTCACCCTTTGTTAATCGTCAAAATTGGCGCGCTCGACACGATAACACAGCTCTTTCTGTCTATCCTGTATACTTTACGATTCGATAAAAAATAATTTAAAGAAAAAAAAACTGAGTTTTGTACACGTTTTTATTTAGTTTCACGTCGTGTCCTGTCGTCAAATCTTTCAAGGTGAATTCGACCCACTTTCCAATGTTCGGACGAGCTGAAATTTTGCACAAATATGTAATTCCGATGACAATGCAATATTCAGGTTCATCCCGCCGGGTCATAGGTGACCTCGGAGGTCACCGAGGTCTATAGGTCACTTCCCGATGTTCGGACGAGCTGAAATTTTCCGTACATATTTAATTCCGATGACAATGCAATATTCAGGTTCATCCCGCAGGTCGTTCATAAACCGGGCGAAATTTCTGTCGAGACTAAAAATTAGGAAATAAAAAAATATTAAAAAAAAATGTTTAAAATTTATTTAAATGCGCTAAAAAGGAGAAAATAATTTCTCCACACACACACCAAGATTTCCTTACAATTAATCTAAAAAATGAAAGCGTGGGCGCCAAACATGCAGGGAAAAACGCGAATTCTACTTCAAATAGACATAGTTATCAAGTATAGTGGAAAAGGAAAAGAAAAACAGAAAGGTTTGTGCATATACAATGAAATGTCCTTCGTATTCTTTTCCTTTCCCTGCACGTTTGGCGCCCACGCTTTCATTTTTTAGATACGATTAATTGTAAGGAAATCGTGGTGTGTGTGGAGAAATAATTTTTTTTTAAAGTTTTTTATATATTTTTTTTATTCAATTAAAATCTCGCGTTAATTTTTTGGACACCCTAGCCAATTTTCCTATATTAAATACTGGGCTATGTAAACTAAGTTCGAAGCTCCTCGCCGCGTGACCCTCGGCCATATCCGGATTGTCCGCTTCTGCTGTCGCTACCTCCTGGATTGTCCGGTTTCACTTTCAGGGCCCCATTTCCGGCCCCATAATTCTCCGTCTACGGCGGTGAAACCTAGAAGCTGGACATCCGTGGAACGGCCCATTGTGGACAAACCTGACGCTCAGGAGGTATTACACACCCCACAACGGGGCCCTTGCGGACCCCTGTCCAAATATCGCCGCGGCGGTCGGTACACCGGAGATTCGGCGCTCTATTAATGGGGAAAAAATAATAGAATGGGGGCGGAACAAGGAGGAAGACGGGTAGGAGAACAGGAAGGACCTCGGGGAACAGGTGCGGGTTGAAGAAACTTGCGGGTCCTTTGTTGCGCCCTTCTGGAAGGCCGTGTTTGCCCAATGTCCCAATTTCTGAATGGACAGACCGCATTTCCCACACGGTCTAGATTTATTATGAACGTGCCGTAAAGCGACCGGTAGCAGGAGTACCGTGAATGGGAGGATTCAAAAGTAGAATCCTTTTTTCCCCCCTTCCCCTTTAGTTAGTCGAAAAACTGTTATAAGTCAAATCGCGAAAAGTATATTTGTCTTCTACGTTCAATTAAGCCACTTTTGGCTACTGAAAATCTCTAGGACTTTGGCTAACTTTAGGATCTGTGGTGACAAGTTCAAGATTCAATACGCCTTTGTACACTGTCAAAATTCAAGCGTTATTAAGGAATACTTGTATATTTGTATCTATCGAAAAATAGAGTCGTCCGCAATTGTATTCTGTACATTCTGTCAGTTTGTCGGATATAACAGGCCGAATTTACGGTTCTTGTGGCATAAAAAGTAGAAAATTAAATATAATTTCGGAAAGATTGTAGTCCCCCACTGAAAGATAAAGAAACGGCCCAATTATGGCACATTTGACATTATATTAATAATAAATTAAACAAATATGCGCTGTATACTTATCACTAATTGTACAAATGATGTCATTAAAGTGTGATACTTATTTAGAGAGAATGAATGTATTTTGTGTACGCAAAAGTAATCGACAATTTGATAAGATGTATTTTGGTCTTGAGGAGTTCTTCAGGAGGGGCAGAGAGTTGTCGATAATATCGGTGAATATATAATAGATTAATAATTAAAGTTTCTTTTTTAGCAAAACAAAATGAATTCCGAAGTCAAAAAACGTAGAAATATTATAATCAATACTTGTATATCGTTTTCTCGATGTTCTATTTGTATTTATCGAAAAATAGAGTCGTCCGGTTGGATAGAACAGTCCGAATTTACGGTTCTGGTCGCATAAAGAGTAGAAAATTAAATATAATTTCAAAAGGTTGTACCTGAAGAAACCGGGGTTGTGACCGGGTTCCGGCCAAAGGTTTAAGAGGGTAAAGGGAACCAAAATTTTTTCTAACTGACTGTTCCAACTGACTGTTCTTACAGTTTTCGTCGAAAATAGCGGTTTAATAAGAACAAAAAAAAAAATATTCAAATTGTCGCGCAGGCAAAGAGGAAGACTGCACGACCAACACGGAGCCGGGCATCCAGCTGAAGAGGAAACAGAGGAGGAACAGGACCACTTTCACCGGGGAACAGCTCGAGGAACTGGAAAGGGTTTTCCAGAGGGCTCAGTATCCGGACGTCTACACCAGGGAACAACTGGCGACCAGATTTGGACTGACAGAAGCCAGAATTCAGGTAGTTGAAATAATCAGGAAGTTGGCCGAAAACCAGGGGTAAAATAGCAGAATGAGGGCCCCCAATCAATCTTATTTTACAACACACAAGTGTTAAATTATATTAATAATAAATAAAACAACTAATTGAAAAAAATATGCTCTATACCTATCACTAATTGTATTAAATTCTGATACTTATAATTTCAATTTCAATCATCAAACTGTTATAAGTAGTACAATTGCAGGTTTATTTTTTATGTCCTCTGTTTCTCTCGATAAGGAAATGGCCCAATTATGGCACTTTTGACAGAATAAGAGCCCAATTAATCTTACCATTTTTACAATACAGAAGTGTTACAATATATTAATAATAAATTAAAAAAATAATGGGAAAAAACAGGCTCTATACTTATCACTAATTGTATTAAATTCTGATACCTATAATATCAATTTAAATCATCAAACTGTTATAAGTAGTACAGTTGCAGATTTATTTTTTATGTCCTCTGTTTCTCTCGATAAAGAAATGGTCCAATTATGGCACTTTTGACAGAATAAGAGCCCAATCAATCTTACCATTTTTACAATACAGAAGTGTTACAATATATTAATAATAAATTTAAAAAATAATGGGAAAAAATAGGCTCTATACTTATCACTAATTGTATTAAATTCTGATACTTATAATTTCAATTTCAATCATCAAACTGTTATAAGTAGTACAATTGCAGGTTTATTTTTTATGTCCTCTGTTTCTCTCGATAAAGAAATGGCCCAATTATGGCACTTTTGACAGAATAAGAGCCCAATCAATCTTACCATTTTTAAAATACAGAAGTGTTACAATATATTAATAATAAATTAAACAAATAATGGAAAAAAATGCCCTGTATACTTATCACTAATTATACAAATGATGTTATTAAATTGTGATACTTATAATAATATTTAGGGAGAGTGAATGTATAAATAGAATATTTTCAACTAATTTATCTTAAGAAAATGTTCATAAATTTTATTTGGAAAAGTAAAAGTAATACCTCACAGACCCCAGGTATGTTAAACTGGTAAAAGTAATTGTCCAGTTCTGAATTTAAGCATTTCCTTAAATACAAAATTAATATCTATACGGTTTTCTTATGTAACATTCCCTATTACCACATAAACATCTTGTATATTGTTTATGTTAAAAATAAAGTATTTCTATTTGTAACATCTATGCTCCCATTGAGAGATCTAATACACATGAAATGAGAAGTAATCCGAGGACATTTAGTCAGATTTGTTTCTAACTTTGGCTCATTTATTCGTCAACATGTTCATCTATAACAGACTATGCTATATTATCGTTACTAGCTAAATAATTATCGTTTACAGATATGGTTCAGTAACAGAAGAGCTCGATGGAGGAAACAGGTGAACAGCCAGCAGAACTGCACAACGGTGGAGGCCAACAACAGTTCAACTGTATTCCAACAACCTTATTATCCGACTTACCACAACAATTACCAGAATTCAGGTAAAAAAAAAATATTATTGGTTCTAAGAAAACAAACCAATTTTTTAATTCAACAGTCTACCATATATTCACAAAATTATTTGGTTTTGAAGCTTCATACTCGGTCGATGAACCAGAAATTTGTTAATACTCTCTATATACTCTTTATAATTCAATTTTCTGACCAAACTAATCAATCAGAAACAAAAATAGATTATTCAATACATTCAGAGACACTCACAACAGTAAAACAATATTTTAAAATAAATTGTCATTTTTAAAAATACATAAGCAAGTAATCAAATATTTTTTTATCATTTCCATTGGTCTCATTGGTGAAATTGGTTCACTACTTGGTCGGATAAATTTAATATTTAAACCAACCTAAAATGAATTAATAAAAATGAATATTCACTGTACATTATGCACAATTAACTAATTTGTTCACATTATGTGATTTAAAAGGTTTACTATTCTGAAATTCCAGTTCCTGTAAGTGCTTAATTTCCCCTAGAATTTATAGTTCTTAAAGTTTTCAGGTATATCTAGCTTATTTATAAATAAGTAATTTTTTCAAATCCAAATTAACCAGGGATATTTGCTGGTACTCCCAGATAAATTTCCAACATTTTAATATATAACTTTATTGAATGAATTTCCTTTTCAATGTCCCAGTAATATAGGGATGCATACTTGATGAACTCTCATTAAACTGATAATTTTACAATTACATAAGAGTTGCACATTAACTTTTTTTTATGTAGATGAATGTGTTATTCATTTTTTATCTGTCGTAAAATTTAATGAGCTCAAATATTATTAGCGCAACTAATAGGGACAGTACACTTTTAGGACGGATAAAAATATTTATCCAAATGACAAACCTTTCTTTGCGAATTATTTATTAGAATTTTTAATTCTTAAATCTATCCCAGGTACAGCGGAATGGTGGAGAAACCACGAAAAGCAAACATTCGACGAAACTTGGAATCAAACGTACAACTCCGTTTGCAACTACACAGACGTAGGATCCTTGAGGTAGGACCATTAGTTCTGTTTAAATGTTCTCGAAGAATTATCCAATAATACATTCAATCATAACTTCAATAATAGCCGGAGTAAATTGTCAAAAGATGTTGTAGGAAATGAAAATTATCGATTAAAAAACAGAGTTCATAGAAAGTGTAAAATAAAAAAATTAAAAAAAATGTTTGTTTCAGCAGTTCACACGGAGAGAACTATTTTCCGATAAGCCACCAACAGACGCACACACCGTCGTTATCAACCTATCCGATACATCCAACATATTTATAGCAAGAAGCAACAATATATGGAAAATAAAATAAGAGCGTAAAAATCCCAATAGTTCCTCTCAATTTTAATTTTTACGTACAACGGCATAACTGTTATGTACACACGAAGAACAAATTAATTTATTTTTATTGATCCTATTGTCGCCTTAATTTATATTACTGTTCGCCTTTTATTACAATTGTAACTTTCTCCGCAATTAAAAAAATATAGTACCACTAGATACAAGGTTTATACATTACAATGCATAACCATTTAATATGATCTGATAATGTATGTATCGCACATTTTAATACATATCTTCGTATTATGAAAAAAATATTGAAGCTTGTAAATAATGATTTCTCCTCTATACAAATTTAAATTATGTTATATTTAAAATTAGTCTATTATAATTGTATTTTATATAGAGATATATATTAAGTATATGCCAATTAAATATTACTGGTGAGTGTCAAATACTTTTTTCTCTAAAATTCCTTTGTAATAACATATCAGTATTTTATTCGTACTTTCGTTGTTAATTTAAAATAATATACATTCTGCTAATGATGCAGTAGTTAATATAAATTTGCAATTTGATGACAAGATGCTTCGAGTAGCTGATATGTAAATATTATTAACGTATTAAAAAATCAAGCAATAAGTCCCTTGATCCCCAATCCAAAATGACTAATTATAATAATTCATAGTTTGCAAATTCAATACTTGCATTAGTGAGCTTTTTAAAACCCAAACTTTGAGTTGGGTAGATTGAATCTCCAGTTAATCCGAGAGCAACAAATAATTTTTATATGGGATACAATAACAATAATAATTAATAAGTTAATAATTCCTGACAACTTCCACCCTACACAATATTTATTACAATCAATTGAAATAATTTCATTTATTATTTGAAGCAACTCGATGAAAATACCCAGAGAAGAATAAAATAATTAAAGGGAATCAAATTTTCAATGCTGAGGGCCTCAGTGTAAGGAGGGCACTTATCGGCCCATCCAGTCGCGTAAGTACAATGAAACTACAAAAAATACAAAGTACAAAATTTAAAGAACAGAAATGGTAATAATAATAAAACGCATCCAGATTTAAGAAAATTTAATTATTGAAACGTAAGAATTCATTCTCGTTATTCATAAGACCTAGTTTTTTATTATTTAATTACATATTTGTGAAAGAGAAATTATTTTTATTTTTTTGTTTTTAACTAGGCAAGTCTATATTACAGCGGACACTGGTGACATCACAGGTTGGGTTTTTTATAAAGATTTTTCATTCAAGTTTTGCCAACATACAAAAAAAAAACATACATTGAACAATAATTATGAGTTATACAAAGTAAAAAAAAAAAAAAAACAAAGAAAAACGAAAGAATTGAGTACAAAATATAAATTATCGTTCAACGTAATAATTTTAATAATGGAAACAGGTAAGAACTCAATATATTTCGTAACATTTAAAAAAATAAATTACATTATTAACGACCCGGGAAATTTGATTTAAGCCGCGACGCCGGATGTTTCTAAATCTGTCGCCGGTGTATCTGGTTCCTCGTCGTTGTATATATTTTCGGCCATCTGCCATACCTTCGAAAAGACAAAAAGACCGGAGGGGAGGGGGTAAACGAAAATCGCTTCTTCATCAGATTATTTCATGATACAACTGTGAAACATATATATCAGTTGGGAATAAATTAATATCTCATATATGTACCTGCATTATGTTGTCTTCGGACACCGAGCATATAACCCACGGTTCGTTGGGATTCCACGAGAAGTCCGAAATTTTGGCTGTGTGGCCACCGTGTATAAACTGAAAAATAAAATACGCTCATTATTTAAAACTACATACGGCAAAAGTATCCGATGTCTAATAAAAAACAGATAGATTTTGTTATTAGAGAATTTTTCTTTTCATTTTTTTCTCCTGTGTTACAACTATAAATACCATAATTTAATTTGCTCCAATAGTTGAGGATAAATAAGGAACCTTTTGCTCTGTGCATTTTGTACATTTGGACAATGAAAAATAATGCATTTTTTATATCAAATTCAGATTTGACTCAATATTCCCAGCTTCACAAGTTTTTATACAAAACCGAAATAAAATTTGACATCTTTATTATAGATTTTAAATTAAAATGACAAGAATTTTGTATGTAAATAATGAACCCGAATAAATTTATATATAAATATTTATACTTATATTTTTAAAATTATAGAAATGTATTGCCAATCTTAACAAGCAACAATATTTACAGTTGAATGCACCAACAGTCAAATTAATTGAACTGATACACTAAGAAATGCCAAAAGTAGTAAAAGTTACTTGACTGTTTCCTGGTAAATCGGAGAAATAAAGTCAGATCCAGTATAAGGTCTATCCCAGTTGCCAGTATTCAGGCATAATGCCAAATTTGAAAGAAAAAAAAAATGGAAATGTAGACAGAAATTACCAAGAGCTCAGGAGGGCCATCTTCAGCATCCTCGGCGGACTGTTCCTCACCAATTTTGCTCAAATCCCAAACATGGAGTCTTCTGTCAGTACCGCTTGAGGCCAATATGGTTTCATTATGTGGCGACCACTGAACCTGCAATAATTTATTATTCAATCAGTCTATTTATAAAATATATAACGGACTGAAATTCTACAAGTTGTACACTAATACATAGAAGAATGTTTCCCTGAATCAGAAAATAAAGCGAACAGTTAGTATCTTGTAACATTTTCAATGAACAGAATTTAATCTAATACCGGCTGTATCTTACAAATATTACTAAAGACTAAATGAAGATATCAAAGCACTTATATTCTACTCTCACTACGAATTATTTAAACACAACACTTGTTTTAATATTCGATTGTACAAACAGGGCGAAATATGTATTAGAAATAGACAAGAAGTTTACTCCATCACTAGAAACTATACTTACTAACCATTATACAAAAGGCACACCTTTCACCATTATAAATTAAACCCGTATGAAAATTAGTTAACAAAATCCGAATAAACAAGATAATTTATAAATATTCTAGTTCATTTTTTTGTTATTAGTCTGAAAAATATGAAATGGGCATGCTTCATCTACGCAACTCTGTCCCAACAACAAACACAAACGATTTTCACGAAAAACAGAATTTTGAATCACAATGGCAAATTTTCATAAAATAAAGATTAAGAATTTTTTTTGTTGTTAAAAAAAATCGTTTTAGTAAAAATCATTTTATACCTGCAGATAAATTCTGGAACTCCTCGTCTTCAACATCATCGGTACATGAGATCGATCATTAATCAGAATTAGTAAATTTTTTTGTGACCGTTAAAAAAATTAATATTCTAAAAAAAAATCACCTAAAATGTTTTTGCTTTTTTTAAAATTTGTTGTTACTCAATACGCCTTGGATAAATAATCTTACCTGGAAAATTTCGTCTTTGTGCGACTCGAAAGAGTGCAACTTCAACTTCAAATTTCTCAAATCCCAAAGAGCAACCGTCTGAAAAATCATAAGAAAGGTTTCACTAATATTCAATGTCGGCGGCAGTTTTTTTTCAATATTAAAACGAAATATGATTTGTCTGGAATACATGTTTTGTGGTCTGCGAGGGGTTGGAAAACCATAGATTGTGTTTCTGTCTCTCCTCTCGGCGGTCTGGTCTTTTACTAGACCGGTTTCGGCGTAAGTGTTAGTCACTGGAAGTTTTTTGGGCATCCTCACAGTATACAAGTGACAGTGCAGTGACAAAAAACAACCATAGTGACCGACATAGCGCTACTGAATATGGCAAGTGGCTGAAATCGGTCTAGCAAAACTAGCGAGAGGAGAAACAGAAACGCACGAAATCTACGGAAATAAGATTATTTTATATAAATACAAGGAAGGAATCTAAATACCAATACTGTCTGAATCATTTCATTTTTCTTTGTACAATTATTTGATCCTATATTAATAGTAATACATTTTTAGACCAAACCATCGAGAAAGGAGATATAAGCACACGAAATCTACGGAAATAAGATTATTTTATATAAATACAAGGAAGGAATCTAAATACCAATACTGTCTGAATCATTTAATTTTTCTTTGTACAATTATTTGATCCTATATTAATAGTAATACATTTTTAGACCAAACCATCGAGAAAGGAGATATAAGCACACGAAATCTACGGAAATAAGATTATTTTATATAAATACAAGGAAGGAATCTAAATACCAATACTGTCTGAATCATTTAATTTTTCTTTGTACAATTATTTGATCCTATATTAATAGTAATAAATTTTTAGACCAAACCAGCGAGAAAGGAGATATAAGCACACGAAATCTACGGAAATAAGATTATTTTATATAAATACAAGGAAGGAATCTAAATACCAATACTGTCTGAATCATTTCATTTTTCTTTGTACAATTATTTGATCCTATATTAATAGTAATAAATTTTAGACCAAACCAGCGAGAAAGGAGATATAAGCACACGAAATCTACGGAAATAAGATTATTTTATATAAATACAAGGAAGGAATCTAAATACCAATACTGTCTGAATCATTTCATTTTTCTTTGTACAATTATTTGATCCTATATTAATAGTAATAAATTTTTAGACCAAACCAGCGAGAAAGGAGATATAAGCACACGAAATCTACGGAAATAAGATTATTTTATATAAATACAAGGAAGGAATCTAAATACCAATACTGTCTGAATCATTTCATTTTTCTTTGTACAATTATTTGATCCTATATTAATAGTAATAAATTTTTAGACCAAACCAGCGAGAAAGGAGATATAAGCACACGAAATCTACGGAAATAAGATTATTTTATATAAATACAAGGAAGGAATCTAAATACCAATACTGTCTGAATCATTTCATTTTTCTTTGTACAATTATTTGATCCTATATTAATAGTAATACATTTTTAGCAAAACCATCGAGAAAGGAGATATAAGCACACGAAATCTACGGCTTTCCAACCCCTCACAGAGCACAAAATAGGTATTCTGAACTAATAAAATTTTTTTTTTTTGCTCATAGGTGCGGACAGAAATGAACTATACCTTGTCAGCACTTCCTGTCGCGAGGATGAACTCCGAATAGGGGTTGAACGAAAGGCAGTTGACTTCGGCAGTGTGGGCATCAACTGTGTGCGACGGCTTGCTTGTGTTGTTCGACCGCGTCCCAGATCATCAGTTTCTGATCATTCGTGCAACAGATGCCATGCGACATCCTGAAACGCAAACATTAGTTAAATACAATGTACGATAAGTTAAATTACCGAACGGCGGCAGATTTATATTGTTACGAGCATGCTGCACATTTTTTTCCGTCGTTAAAAAATACCTTATTCCACAGGGCATAAAAAAAAAACAAAAATAAGTTCACATTATACATTTGAATAATTCTACCATTCTCTGTCCCTCTTATTAAAGGATATATATAATGGAGATTTTTTACATTACAATTTTGTATCAAATGATAAATGTTATTTCCTTTTATATATGTATATATATATATAATGAGGATTTTTACATTATAATTTTATACCAAATGTTAAATGTTTTTTTCTTTAATGACACACACAAATATATATATATATATATATATATATATATATATATATATATATATATATATATTGCGATTCGTGCAACAGATGCCATGCGACATCCTGAAACGCAAACATAAGTTAAATACGATGTACGATAAGTTAAATTACCGAACAGCGGCAGATTTATATTGTTATGAGCATGCTGCACATTTTTTTCCGTCGTTAAAAAATACCTTATTCCACAGGGCATAAAAAAAAAAAAAATAAGTTCACATTATGCATTTGAATAATTCTACCATTCTCTGTCCCTCTTATTAAAGGATATATATAATGGAGATTTTTTACATTACAATTTTGTATCAAATGATAAATGTTATTTCCTTTATATATATATATATATATATATATATATATATATATATATATATATATATATATATATATATATATATATATAATGAGGATTTTTGCATTATAATTTTATACCAAATGTTAAATGTTATTTCCTTTAATGACACACACACACACACACATATACATAAAATAGGGATTTTACAGTTAGTGCAGCGCTTTAAATTATATTTGAATACTCAAAACTTTATGCTGAAACATACTATACCACGTATCAGTCATTGAGGATGGTTTATTTTTACAGTATGCTTTTTAAAACCAGTTTTTATATCCAGTTTTCAAAATTTTCAGCGAGAAAATTTGGTGTTATTTAAAAATATGTAAAACAGACAAACGGGAGTTATGGATATTTTAAATGGGCATATATATATATATATATATATATATATATATATATATATATATATATATATGCCAGTTCTACTGATACCCAAGTTATCAGAGTAGTAATCCCCTTATAGAAATTATCTCTGTCCCCGAATTCATGTCTCTTCCGTTTTAAAATCTTCCTCAGTCGGTTCGAGATAATACTGCTCATTCCGGTGAGAGAATAGTGTAAAACGAGAGTAGGATTTTAATACAAAACAAAGACAAATTAGTTTAAATTGTTTTAAAAATATTAAAATTTAAAATGGGTCACATCAAATTGTTAACAATGAAAGGGATTTGGGTTTTAAATAGTTTGCACACCAACTAGTAGTACTATTAACAACACCACGTAGTATATATGACTGTAGATATGAAGCTATTACAACAGTAATATGTATAATATATTACTGTAAAGTACTATGTACTAGCGACAAAAATTAATTATTAAATTTGCAATTTGAATGTACAATTTAGACATTCATAAGGCGTATAATTTACTAGCCCTGTGGCGTAAGATACCAAACTTATTTCAAAGTAACTATTGAAGCTGATGAGTCCAAATTGTATAATCAATCGACTGGTCATTTTTCTTTCCTTATTGTTGTTGAAATTACCTCGACAACAGCAGTGTGCCCGGTAAAAATAGTTTTGGCATCGATTATCCTGTTGTCTTTTGGCGTCGCGTTTATGTCCCAAAGGCAAATCGTGTGATCGTCTGAGGCACTCAAAAGATAACCGTTTAAATTCGGATTCCAAGAAAGGCCGTAGCCCTCTTTCTGGTGTCCTCTCAACCTAAAATAAAATTTAGTTTAAATTACAAACACTAAAATATTAATGCATTGAAAACGTATTTAGTTAGAATGTGAAAATAATAATTTTAAGGAGGTTAAGGACCTTGCATGAACCCGAAAAAAAAGACCAGACAGTTAAATTAGAACTTAAATAAGAGTAGATATTCTTGATAGTAGTTACTCCTAACCATATTATTTCATGTATAGGGAGATAACGGACAAGAAATATTTCTTTTGATTACATAATTATTAATTAAATGGAAAACTGATTTTTTATCACTAACAAATTTTATATAGGTATTAACAGTAAGAAAAAAGTATGAGAAGAATTGGTTCCTACTAAGAAAAATCTCCTACTTAAAGTAATTTCTAAAATATGTTTATATGTACAGGAAAATTAATAAAAAAATTTTTTTTTCATTACAATTATAAAGTTATAAAAATGTTAACAAAATACCTGAGATCAGGATGGCATTCTCCGTTGGGATCTGGCTTTGACGGATGTTTGGTATAATCGAAGACGAGTACATCACTTGATGGCGTTTTCGTGGCGATGACACAGGGATTCTGGGGCATGTAGCGAGCTCTGTTCACTTCGCCTTCGTGATTGATTTTGATCTCGATTTCAATTTTTCCACTAACCGAACCGAAACCTCCAAATTCTAAAAAATAATACATTCAAAAATATTTATCTAGCAATAAGAAATGATTTTTATTACTAAAGTGTAGCCATTTTCTTCAACTATATAAATGTAAACCATAAAAAATATTCCACAGTTTATATTCTATAGTAGAATTCAACATACACACTAACAAACCAACAAAAATATGATTTGAGTATAGCAAGAAAGCCACAGAAAATTTTAAAATGATAGTGATGAGAGGTAATTTTATTTTTTAATGTTAAAACACATTTATGAATGCTCAAATTTTTATTTATTTATAATGGCCCTTGGTCTATCCATGAGAGTATATACAATACTAACCGTTGTATCAGAGTGAATGAACTCAATCACTGTATTACATTATTACCTAAATGTTATTTGATACCAGGTAGCTTTTCAATCTTCAGTACACTAACTCGGTTGCATATAAAAAAAAATAGAAACCTTTTTTTCTTTCTGCCAGTATTCGTTTCTTGTTGTTTCTAATTGTGATTTGTGATACAGAATGAGTGGCTTAAGACTCCAATCATTGTCAATACTTCAAAACTAACGTGTCCATTTTATACAGGAGGATATGAAGTGCCGACCTCTAGGTCGCACTGAGGCTCCAAGAAGCCATACATGTTCCTGGACTATAACCTCTAGAAACCTTTTTTTTTTTTAATATACCTGTTTTGTGGTCTGCGAGGGGTTGGAATACTGTAGACCGGTCTAGCAAAAGACCAAACCAGCGAGAGGAGACAGAAACATCACGAACCTACAGTAAACCTTTATTTCTACCAGTATTTGTTTTTTTGTTTCTACTTGTGATTTGTGATATAGAGTGAGCGGTGTACGTCTCATTGTCGACACTTAAAAACTAACACGTCTGTTTTATTCAGGAGGATTTGAACAGCCTTTGAAAAGGAAGACGTAAACGTTCCCTTACTGTAACCTTCCTGAAAATACTGTAGGTTCGTGATGTTTCTGTCTCCTCTCGCTGGTTTGGTCTTTTGCTAGACCGGTTTCGGCAGCTCGCCATCTTCAGTAGCGCTGTGTTAGTCACTGTTAGCACTTTGGATGTTTTTCACATGTACTGTGAAAGTGTACTGAAAGTGACAGTGGGCAGTGAGGATGCCCAAAAAACATCCAAAGTGCTGACAGTGACTAACACAGCGCTACTGAAGATGGCGAGCGGCCGAAACCGGTCTAGCAAAAGACCAAACCGGCGAGAGGAGACAGAAACATCACGGACCTACAGTATTCCGACCCCTCGGAGACCACAAAACAGGTATATCAAATTATTTCCTGAAAATAATACAAACCTCCTTTCTCGTTGTCGTAATGCGATGCGTCGAACTGTGCATCCTCGTTGGGCAACTGTACGCTGGCGATGAGCAAGTGGTTCTGCTCATCCGACGTGTGTGTGCCCAATATGAGCCTGTGTATCGAATAGTCCTTTCCTTCGGGCCTCGTTACGTCGGGAAGCCACTGCGCGGTCAGCGACGGCCATTCGAGGGCGTGCGTCATCACGAGGTCGTACAGGAACGGCGTGTTCTTTTTCCATATCTTGTACTCCTCGTTTATAACCCTCTCCTCTACGGCGTCGTCGAATGTTTCTGGAACAGTGTTGGCGAATATTAAACTACAGCATTCGTTATGACGAGGATAAGCTCACTTTGACTTCAGTGGGCATTTGGACCTCTCAGTTTAAACGGCTTCACAAAGTCATGAATATCTTCTAGATACATACCGTAGAAGATATAAAAATAATTTTTCCCCCCTTGTGTTAATTAAATATATTATACATTAAAAAATGTTAATCAGATAATATGACCAAAAATATCCATCGTGCGGGTAACAGTAACATAATTTTATAACCTACACAAAAGGTTATAAAAGAATTAAATAAATTAATACTGAGAGATTGGTAGTATCTATGTATTTTAAAATTATTTTATAAGTATTTGACATAAATTTCATCAATACTTTTATAATGTTCTGATTTATTTTATTAGTTATAATAAATTAATATTTTATATTGTTTTGTTTCGTGGACACAAATATTCATAAAGTTAGAATGAAAAAATTATTTATTCTTCGAATTGATCTATAAATATTAATTAATTAAATTGTTGTTTAATTAGTTAATTTTTATTCACAATGTCTATTGTTGAATACATATTCAACAATAGACATTGTGAATACAATATATTCCTGGAAAAATGTTTAACGCTATTTTTATTTATTAAGTTTTATAGGGATAATAAAAAGTACTTCAACAGAAAAAAAATTCTCAGCATATTTCTGTGCAAATGTTTCATTAATACTTACAATTTTAATTTCGTTAAAAAGACTAACAGTAACAGAATGTATTTCAATGAAAAAGTCAAGAATGCAGACATGTGCATTAAAAATAGACTTACCTTAAAATCGTAACAGTTAATATGAAAAAAAAGTTATAATAATGAATGGTATATAATTCACAATATATTGGCTAATATTTAGTTCTTCAAACGGTAAGAATGTTAACTTTCACCCTAGAGCATACATCGAATTTGGTAATTTAGGCTAGAGCTATAAAAGCAGGACTTTAACTCAAGATATGAGAAATAATAGAAAGTGAAAGAAAAATGACTGCAAAGTGGGTCATAAAAGTATAAGGACTGACCTAGGCCAAGTCAATGAATATTGAGATATTTCATCTTCAAGATGAAGCGAAGAATCTACCACCTTAAGATTATTCGAGGAAAACTTAATAATAAATTTGTTTATTATGAATAAAACTAAATGTTCAGTTAAAAAATATCCAGAACCTGATCCTAATAAATAGCCCACATGTTCAATACACATATATTGTGCAGACTACTTGAAATGTATTCTAACAATTTAACCTTAAAATTTTATTTTACAAAGTGGTTAATGATTCAATGAAGGAATATTATTATTGCAGCAAACAATAAAATACAATTTTTTAATTTCAAAAAGATGAATTAACATGCAGATTTTTTTATTACTTTTCTCCATCTAATTAAAATTATGTACATAATAATTATGATTTGAATATATTTTTATTCATAAGTATAAAGGTACTCGACCAATTCACTGTGTATTTTTAATGAAATAAGATTTTCTATAATTATTATAGACCATTAAAATATCGCAAATATACTAAGTAAAAATACTTACCATAACGTTGTAAAATGAGTCATACCTCATAATCATGTAAACATAAATGTACTTAATGAAACCGTTTTTAATTATGCGACCGGTGAGAATATTTTTGGGCCTTATAACGCCACAAAAAATAGTGTGACCACATTTTCGTGAAAACGCAATCGACCACTGTTGAATTATTAGGATTCAAATAATTTCATTAAGCCGATACTGACCTTAAATATAAGATAAAGGAACCAATTTTTTTCTGTATATATAAAGAAGAAAATTGGAAACAGTAAATACCTAAATTTCTTCGGGATGATGGAAAACCGGTGGATGCCTTTCCTGTCGATTCAAAACTAATATTATTAAAAGAGAAGTAGCGCAACAATGGACTAATTAGTTGTTAGGAAGGAAATTGGAAACAATAAATATTTAAATTTCTTCGGCATGAATGCCTTTCCTGTTGATTCTGAACTGCTATTATTAAAAGAGAAGTAGCGCAACGATGGACTAATTAGTTGCCAAGAGGCTAAGTAAGAAGTGGGGCTTGCACTTCCTGCAAGTCACTAGAAGTCCAATTTTCAAGACGAGTAAACGGATAAAAATTATTTAGGGGGATTGTGTAAAAGGCGCATGGTCGATTTATACGTTTGGATAATTCTGAGCATTTTTTGATTGGGTTCGGCGCCACTTTCAATACCCGTTGGGCGAAAGTCCGCGCCCGGTCTATAACCCCCCCCCGGGGGCGAGAGAGAGACAGAGAGAGAGCGTTAATTTTGAAAACTCACCACCGTCTTTATCGCCCATAGTTCACAGCGAGCGATATACAATTGGCGTCGGAAGACCGTAATAGATTGTCTGGTGGTAAGCCGTCGAAAATCTCAGTCTCAACGCCGTTCTCGACGACACATGGACGTTGCGAACAAACTGAACAAGCCGAAACTACCAACAGCGCCAGTAATGGCGGCAATCGACAAGGCTGGCCACACCACCGGCCTCCCGCCAAAAACATCGATCTGCCACGAAAGAATTTTTTCGTTAAAAAAATACACAGCCGGCCCCATTCGAAAGGGAAAATATCAAATATATTTCCGCGCAAAGCCCGTTTTAATAATTCCATCGGATGCGCGATCGATTATCCGCCGCGACCGACACCGACGCATAGAGTACAAAGCTATTATTCGTCGTATTTTCAACAACCGACGTTGAAATAGATTAACGCCCGCCTTTAATTCCGTCCAATATTGCGATAGTCGCCAGCCCCCCAATTCGGGAGAATAAAATATCGGCCAGTGCCCAACCAACGACCACCGGTGATATTACAATTTTGCGGGCAGTGATATTCATAAATGACAACAAAAGTAGTTGATAGTCTGACGAAATATTTTAACGTAAACATTAACAAGTACCGTTCGAAATTCCGTTCTTTACCGCAATTATAAAGTTGACGATTTTAGGAATATGAAGAGAAGAAATGGCGAATGTGCTAAACTACGAAGACCGATAAAACGAAACAAAATAACAGATGGTATATACGGGAGGTAAGCGGTTCCGTCGCCATATGTCTTTTAACGTCTGTAGAATAATAATTCTGTAATTCTTTACGGTCGGGGATAGCGCGGAACGCTCCGTCCTCTCCGATTTGGCCGAGTTTATCGCTCGAATTGTACGAGCCCGATAGCAGAAAAACCCCTCCGAATCGACCCTGCCAACCGACAGTAACCTGGACCCTCGGGGGCCGGATTTCTGGTTAAAATTATCAATAAATTTGTACTTTCCGAACTCGATTTCGACTCTCCACACATCCCGTCTACCTCCCGTACACGTTTTTCACCATATCAAGCTCTATAAAGTGCCCTATATGTCAACAAGTGGGGTTGTCCCGCATCGGACACTTGAACTCGACAGCCAGTGTACCTCGACATATTTCGAATTAAAACCTAACCGTCGATTTCTTTTCTGTCCAGCACTGTCCTCTATCTGAAGTTTTTTGTGCTATGGGCGCTTGTTCTACTAGCGGATTTCCTTCTTGAGTTTCGCTTCGAATTCCTATGGCCGTTTTGGCTCCTACTTCGTAGTGTCTACGACTCGTACAAATACCAAGGATTGGTAAGAAGAATTGTCAATATTTTATTTCTCTACTCTAATCTTAAGACTCTTCGATTTATATTTTAGTCCAATACCGTATATTTGGTGTCTGTTATAATCTGTTCGAGAAGAGTGTGTTTTATTAGATTTATTTAAAGAAGATTAAGGTCGGTGGGGTTAGATTTTTAAGATGTTGAAAATGTGCTCTCCATCCTATGTAATTTTTGCCATTCGGTTTTAAAATCACTTACTGTACACTTACCTGTTTTTATGGACTTTAATAAGTGAAAGGACAGAATTTTTAGTGCGGCGTGAACTAAATTAATCAAAAGAGTTTTATTTATACCTTTATTTCGATAGACATTACAGTATTCATATTTTAGTTTTTTCTTTTAGAATTTTAACTAATCAAAAAATGTCATTTTTTAAATGTAATACACTCCTGCTTGTATCATTAAGAAAGATATTTACAGCAACCAACTATACTGTCAAGATTTGGTTTGTTTTGAACATTACAAAATTATTGTCACGGAATAAATAGAAAATGAAGGTTATAAATGGATGAATGAATTTGTAATCTAATTTTAATATCAATTACATTGCATGTTTTCGTGATTATAATTTATCAGATTCGATACACAGTGTTTCACTAATAGTGTCATCTGCATACGATTAAGAAACTTGAAGGTTATTTGGTTCATTCAAAACGGAACTTGATTTTACAACTCTTAGCTCGAAATGGTATGTTAGCGAACTGATTATGTCCTCTGAAATTGTGCTGTCTAACGATGCGATTTGCTTTGTTTGTTCGCAGGCATTTTCAGTATTTTTTGTATCTATAGCATTAACTTCAGACATGATATGCTACTTCTTCATACCTGTACAGTGGTTGTTCTTCGCAGCCAGCACATATGTGTGGGTCCAATACGTTTGGCACACAGGTCGGTATTAATTTATTCAATCTTGACAGTGCGTACTTTTAAAATATTATTTGAGACATTTTCTCAATTTTTTCAACTGTCAACTGTACATTTCAATGAAGGTTAAATTGTGTTAGGTTATTGGCTGATTTTTTTTTAAATTGACATCTGCATCAGTGAAATTTTTACCGTGTAGGTCATACTGAAGCTATTTCAGGTCTATTTTTAGATTGTTCATGTATTGTTATTTAGCAGAATGTTGTTGCATATGCATATATTTTTTGTGTGGCTAATTACTGATAGAAGAATGACCAAATATTTCCAGTTATGTGGAAATACTTTTGTCCAATATATATATGTATATATATATATATATATATATATATATATATATATATATAATTGATATTAGAAATTAAGAATATTAGATATTAGAAAAATAATTTTTTTATTTAATAAAATGGATGTGTTTATATTTGCTATTACCAGTCATGTTAATAATTAATTAATATATTAATAAAATTGCCTTAAGATTTTTGCATATCATGAAGTATAATTCCATACAAAATTTCATTTGACTCTTTGTTTAAGTACAACATTGTAAAGAATATACCATTACCATTTTTTTGTGTTTGTTATATTAAGTTTATTCTTGTCTTTTTTTTTTTTACAGAGAAAGGTATATGTTTGCCTACCGTTGTGCTATGGCTCTTGTTTGCCTACATGGAGGCGGCAGTCCGATTGAGAGATCTGAGGCATATGCCTTTTCATCTGGATCTCTGTAGACCCTTCGCAGCTCATTGGTAACCATAGAAACAAAATTATTATATTTTGTTTCTCCAATTCTTTTTTTTTTTTATTCCCCCACTACTTATAACAATCACGATAGATGTAATGTAAAAACTGAGGGCGAACAGAATCCTTTCAGGAGAATGGCTCCAAGTTTAAGTACAGAATCGAAAGCACCTCTCAATTCTGGCACAGTTTCTTCTTCAGTTGAAAATATAAATTTGAAAAATGCACCAATCTGTAAACAGCTTCAAAGCCACTGAAAGATTTTAATATGTCACATTAATATATCACACACACTCATATGCATCTATCGTACAGTTGAACATAATATATATAGGTATAGATTATGCTATAATATATATATATATATATATATATATATATATATATATATATATATATATATATAGATAGACAGAGAGAGAGATCTGTTTGATTCCATATTCAAATAGTTGTTCAGGCGTTTGTAATGTGTGAACCGAATTGAATTTTCCTTTCAATTACAATAACTGAGTAATTTAGTTGTCTCGCCGCAAATTATATTATTTTCATACAACTTTATCACATTTCTGATAGTGGATTTGCGTCTATTGTTTTATTACAGTCATTGAACAATCGTTGTTTTGTTTAGTTTGTTGTCCTTCGGTTAGCCATATCGGCAGAAAACTGCTGTCTCATCTTATCACGTTGTTCAGCACGAAATACTGCACCGTCAACACAACAAGTCCGTTACGAACCGATCTGAGAATTGGTAAAAACAACTCGGCCGCAGTTCCTCGAATTTCGTTCGATATTAAGGCAATTCGAAAATTATCAAGATTCGATAATTTCATTATACCGTGACGTTGTGAAAAATTGTGATCTGTTTTGCAGTAATTGGCGCTATTAATTTGGAAGGGCGAACAATTTTCGGTGTTCAATTTCGAAGCTCGTAAATAGCCAACCTATTTATTCGCAATTTTTATTTTCTAAAGTATCTCATGGCGGTGGGTTAAATGCTGCATTTCCAGTTTGAGCTAATTACTGAGTGCAGGTAGTTTTAGACCTTCCATAGGTTTCATTATCTTAATATTTTCCCCTGATTACTAAGAAATGCTCCTATTTGCTTATAAAATTCAATAACTATAGATAAAATAAGAGGAGGAAGAGAAGGAGGGAGGGATTGTAGGTAAATCACTGAATGTGCTATTGGTGATGGCTAGAATTCAAAACTTGAGCCCAAATTGAGGCTTGTGAAGGCAGAAATTGCATGAATCAACGACTAATCCATGGACATTAGTTTATATGTTGGGGAGTTAGCTATCCATTAGCTGTCATTCATCCTAATCGACCAAATAATAAGCACACAGCAGCCACATTGTATTATTCTATTATTCTTACTATTTTGTATTATTCTCAGAAGAAACAGTAAATAGAAATAAAGAAAAAAAATAGGTTAAAAAATATAGGGGTTTTTTCTGTTCTGATGCTTGGAGGAAGTTCTGTCTTCGTATTGAAAATTTTGAATTATTCATAGGAGGAGTACTGCCACTTGGCTGCAATTCAAATGTGTCAAGACAATAGCGATAATTAAAAATAGTTGTACTGAAATAAGAAGAAAGAAAAAACTGTTCGAATTAATCGTTCGGTAAACTATTTATAACCTTTATACAACGCAGCATCATTTATATTTTAGGGCGCTCGACACTGAAACAATAAGAAATGAATGATGAGTTGTATGTTTTAAAATTACAGCGGACTGCGAATTATAGTTTGAAATAACTGCACTTTTGTATGTACAGTAATATCTGGAGGAAAGTGGACATCTGGTTTTTTTTTCTTACACTTTAATACTGCAATAACAGACAACATTGATGAAATTTTGAAAATCATTGCCACTAATGGAGTATAAATTTATTATTTTTCTTTTTGAGAGCAATAAGAGCTTTCACTTCAGTTTTCAAAAATATGTATAATAAGTCGCGTATAATTATACGTAATCTTACATGATTCATACGATAATTGATAATATTATTTTCAGTTTTCCACTGTATTACAATTATTCAAAAATTATCATCCTATTATTGACTATGTGATTGTTGTATTCTTGGAATGCATGACAATATTGTTACATTTTTAGTTTGATATGCATAAATAATTATTGCATGATATAGTTTATATATCCAAACACACATACACACTTGTATGCACTAGTTAAACATTTTGTTCCAGTAGTTAAGCGTGTTATACAAAAATAATCAGACTAGCTCAAATAAACAAACGGCCAAGTAAAGAACTTTGAAAATTTGACAAATTCTAAGTCTTTACTATTTTGCTGGTTTATATTTTTATTATTTTTCTCCGAACCTTATCTTTTTTTTTCTCTCTTTCCAATTTCCAGTAAATGCACCGAGCTAGCCTCAATTTTAATCTCCTTAATCGGTTTTTTTTTGGAAATCCTTTTAACATCTTCTTTATGTTTTTTGCAGCATTGGGTATCCTGTAGTAACATTAGGATTTGGCTTTAAAAGTTACGTAAGCTACAGAATACGACAAGTAAGTTGACAGCATATATTAATGTGTACATAGGTCAGGATGCGAGTTTGTTTTCTGTTCCGTTTTCTTTTTACTCCCGACTAATTTCAATTTAACCGATCGTTATTGATATGTTAGAAATGTGTCTGTGAAATATGGGCTAATATTATTAATAATTAAATTGTTTCTGCAGAGGAGACAGAGGGATGTCAGAAAAGAAAATGGCTTCTATATGAATCTCTTGTCACAAGCACTGCCAATTGAAGCGGTGCAGACTCCAGGGGTGCCTGGGCCTGACAAATCCAAGGGTAAATTATATTTATAGTCTATAAAGCTCGTTTGCATCATAAATTTTATCAAATTACTAATTTTATCATAGACAGTGTATTTAACAGGAAGACAGTTGCCTATGTCCCTCCGTTATATGTCATTATTGAGGTTACATTTAAATAATGTAAAATGGATTACTGTATAAAATATTAAAATAGCTTTGTAATTACTAATGTAGTCATCATAATAGTAGCAAAATTTCATAAATTATTTTAAAACTTTAAATTAAAAAAGTAAATAAATAAGTTGTACTAATATAGGATATCTATTATAAAATAGAAGACGGTTTTTCAGACTATAAAGTGAGTTAAATGTACTCATGGTATTGAATGTGAATCTTTAGACCCAGAGTATTGCATTAAACGTTAGTTTATATAATTTGAAAATAAATTATTAATTAAAAGTAATTATAAATGGAACCTCAGGGCATTGAGCACGCACCTTGGGACATAGAGGTCAGCTGTTCAAAACCGCCCTTATTCTATGAACGTTAGTTAGTTACACCATATCCCAAAGCGCATAACTGTCAATAAACTACCAATTGCGCTTTATAAGTGGTTTTAAAAAAAAAAATAAATAGTTGAGCATAATTATTTGTATTAATTCGTTGTAGAATTGAATAAAAAAAAGTGTTTTATTTATTTTCAGCCGGCTCAGGGACGCTGACAGAGATGACAAGTAACGGTGTGGCCCATGGGCCGGGAGTCTCCCATTCGCATTGCAACAGCACAAGCAGTAAAGGCTCGTCGCACAGAAAGTCACTGGACAAGGGAGAAAAGTCCACCGAGGGATACGCCAACGGCACCCTCCACCATACAGAAATAGAATTCACAGAGAGGCCGAGGTACGGGAGACAAGTAAATTCGTTACGGAATTATTAACAGAAAGCTTTTTTCCCACTTCAATTTAAATTCCCCCGCTAAGGTTTTGTATAACCATTAAACATTAAGCAGGCCCAAATTAAAAATTAACAAAAGTATAATTAGTTTAGAATACCTGTTTTGTGGTCTGCGAGGGGTTGGAATACCATATTTCGTATGTTTCTGTCTCTCCTCTCACCGGTTTGGTCTTTTGTTAGACCGGTTTCGGCTGTTCGCCATCTTCAGTAGCGGTGTTAGTCGCTTTGGATGTTTTTTGGGCATCCCTCACTGCACTGTTTTTGACCGTTAATCCGACAAAGACTTACAGGCTTGTTGTATCCCTCACAACCCAAATAAGACAAACAAAATCTCCCAAAAACACAATAACAAGATATATATATATATATATATATATATATATATATATATATATATATATATATATATATATATTGTTGTGTGTGTGTGTATACACACACACACACACGACAATCAGACAACCACCACAGTACAAGTGACAGTGACAGTGCGGTGAAAATGCCCAAAGAACATCCAAAGTGACTAACACCGCTACTGAAGATGGTGAGCAGCCGAAACCGGTCTAGCAAAAGACCAAACCGGCGAGAGGAGACAGAAACATCACGAACCTCCAGCATTCCAACCCCTTGCAGACCACAAAACAGGTATATTAAACTGACTGACTTATTTTTTTTCCGTGCAGGACTCTAACCGAAGTCGACGAGCCCGAAGTCGAAAAAGAGAAGACGGCGACAACAACGACAGGGACGACGACGGCGGCGACGACGCGGAGTCGCAAGGAGGGCAAAGGTGGCAACCAGTGGAACACGGGCAACCACCGGGAGGGTGGTGGAGGAGGTGGAGGCGGCTTCTCGGGACAGAGGCGCAGGGGGAACAGGGATCAGGCGCATCAAGAGTCGCAGCCTCACAGGGATGACTACTACCTCAGGTAACGATAACAGCCTGTTGTACAGCAGAAATCAGTTGGAATTTCACCAGTGAAAAATTACATTCTGGGAATATAAACTGTCATGTCTCGGGGAATTGAAGGAAGCGCATCTTGGGACCCGAGGTCCATGGTTCAAATCCACTGGGCAAGCCGTGGACATTTGTAAATTAATCTTAAGTAGGGATGCTGAACGGAGAAATAAGCGCTCCCTCCTTATCACATTTGAAACAACATTGAAAAAAAAAGATTGAAAGAATATTGTCAAAACAATCCTTTTGATCTTGACAACAAACTCAAATTTTATTTTTAAAATTTTTTCAACTTTGCATTTGTTTATCTAAAGAGTAATGAGAGGAGCATATCGACGTGCATTGAAAACAAATGTACTTGTAAAAATCTATACTAAATTATAATTTATTGGATTAATTGAATATTAATCCGTAATAATTTAAGAAGTTAAGATATTTGGTTGGGAATCTATGAATTTTCTCTGTAGTAATGGGTCTCCAGCTAGACCTGTTTTGGATTTCTTGTCGTCATCAGTAGCATTCCTGTCGGTAATATACAGTAGTGCTGTATGTTACTGGAGATGCTGGTGATCTTTAAAAAAGGACTGAAAGAGGTATTATCTTAAGAGCAAACAGGAATCTGCTATAACAATAGCCATATTTAAAAAAAAAGAAAATTATTTCTGAGAGAAATTTACCTACTGTGTACTTCACTATACTTTACTATAATAATATAACAAAATAATTTATTATTTTCCATTAGGTATTAAGTTTACTTGAAGCTTGCAATTGAGTTCAGTGATGTAAACTGAATAATTAGTAAATTCTAAAACTTATCTTTATCTATTTCAATATCATTTTGTATCTTGCTAACAATTCATTCAGATCAAGTCTGTTACTGTGGAGATTGATAAAACTCTGACCAATTTGCCATGTTCAATCTCAAAACAGTTACAGGATCAGTACAGATTTCATTATTGAATATATTGCACGGTTACATTTATTACAAATTCATCAGAAACATTTACTAATACTTGGTTTTAAAATATAATAATACTTTATCGCTTTTATTTTCTGAAAGAAAATGTTATGAATTGGAAAAAAGTGGTTTTAATGTACTAATGAAAGATACTTTATTTGGTCTTAAGATTCTCTTAACCATAGCCAGATTACCATACCAAACACTGCACATCATGGCTATAATTGATTTAAATAACTTATATAAATAATAATTATTGATTATTGCCAATAGGAATTATATATTTGTATTTAATGCTGATGTTAGAACCTGTGTACTTTTATGAATTGAAAGGAAAATTATTCCTTCAATTTTGAATTTAATTATAAATAGCAAAAATATTGTGTTTGTTCTCGTGATTATTCAAAGCTATATAACTGTATTTGTATGTAATTACTATTATTTATTGTTGTACAAATTTTTGGCAGGGTCTAGCCACTCAGTTTATTCGATATTAATTGAAATATTATTTTTGACCGGCGAAATTTTGGGCAAACAATTTCGATTGATGAAACAAAATTTCAATTAAGGCAATTCAAGGTCGTGCGTTCAAAACTCGTTATTTGAATAGTCACAGTGTGGAATTTATTCACGCTGGAAAGGCTCAATAGTGTGCCGATAATTAGTGGTACAGAATTGTGAAAAATGATGAATTAAATATTGATGTAGCTAGTGTAATTGTATGTATGAAAATATTCTTAGAATTTATAGAATTGGTGATTTACAGGAGAAGTAATTAATCTATTTGTTTTATATGAAATGATTTTTTTTTAAACCGATTGGAAAAATTTTAAACAATAAATACCTTAGAATAAATATTGCGGAACGCCCAACGGGTAATGCTGCTGTCGGTTCAAGTCTGGTTAACTTCTGCCTTTCTAATAAATGTGATTCCTGCATTATGATCACAATCAAATATTACATCATTGCCTTTTGTGAGGGTCATCTTCTTTGTCAGCTGATTGATGGAGTTTTTCGAAATGACCACTAGGGCGAGTAAGCTTCTCATTCACATTTACACATTCCCAGCGTACGCGGCGGTGATTAGTTCAGCCTGCACAATATAAAACTGCAGTCTACGGAATATGAGAATGGATGAATGGGAATCGGTGTTGGATCTCAATTTTTCGAATTACATTTTCCGTCCGAGAAGAAAATACGAAATATTTCCGACAAATCCACTTTTGTTACCCACCATGTTTTATCACCGTTTGTTTTGTTTTTTTTCAGGCTCGAGGCTGACGTGAAGAGGCTGAGAAACGAGCTGCAAAGCAGCAAACAAAACGAACACGAGCTCAGAGCTCAGGTGAACAGCCTGATGGGCAGTGAAAAACTAGCCAAGCTAGAGCTGTCTTCGCTTCACCAGCACAACGATGAACTAGTCAATAAGTTAGTCTATATAGATTTTTTTTTTTACTGAAAAACTGATAAATCCGAACAAATAAAAATTTTTTTTAAATGCGCAAAATGAAAACGCTGGCTTAAACAGCAGTTTTGGTACATTTTAACGCGTCAGCACAATCGTATTGCTCCTGAACATTGCACGAATTTGACAGAATAAAACGGGTGTTGGTGACCAAGCATTAATTAATGCTGAAATGCCGCAACACTATGTATCATTTCAGTTATCATGAACATTAACTTGGTTCTGTGAAAAGGAATAATTGAACGCCAGTTAAAAAAATTTTTCATTTGATTAAATGAGATCGGTTTGTACGCGCTCCAGTATATTCATTACAATCGTACGTATCAGTGTATCCACATACCGACAATAGTTTTAATAATATATTATTTTATTTATTTACGGTTCTATCGTTTTTCGAACAGAGTTCAGAGCCTGTCATCGCAAAGGCACAATGAAAAGTCGACTATTTCAATGCTGGAGAGACGGCTTGGCGAAGAGAGGAGGATGAGAGCTTCGCTCGAAGCTCAGCTTTCGGCGGAGAGAAAAGCGAGAGCGGCCCTAACCGCGGCTGCTGCTGCCGCCTCCTCAAACAATGCCAAGTATGCGTTGTTTGATTTTTATAACAGTTCGCGATCATATTGAAAGTTGTATCCACATATTTTTCATACAGTATGAACAGGAATTATAAGATTTAAATGAAAAGAAATATTGAAGAGATTCGATCAGGCATTAATACTGTCTGCGTGTCATTATGAAATTTTAAAACGAATGATGGGCAAGGGGTATAATGTGGACATTTTTGTCATCCTAATGAACCTGTTATTAATTGAATTAATTGCGCAGAACATAAATCCAGGGAATAAAACGGATAGTGAATTTTAGAATTATTACTTTGTTCTCATTTTGTTATTTAAATGTTATTAACTATAACAACTAATGAACTACAGAAATTATGAGATCTATCCATATCATCTCTCTAGGCCTTGTTAGTCTAATAGGAAATCAGAAGCCGATACGGGTAGATAAACTGTAGTGATATTAAAACATTGTTATTTCGTTAATATATTGGGGATGGAGTTAACAGAATTTTTGTTATTTCGACAGTAGGGGTGAATGCACTGAGGCATGTCGCGGGAGGAGGAGGGAGCTCGAGTCTGAAGTCAAACAGTTGCGTAGAGAGCTCAAAATAAAGGAAGAGCGATGTGCGAACATTGACAGAGAATTACAGGTAATATTTTATAAATTTTTACATTATCCACTTTCATTAAGAGGTATCCATTTTCACACGGGTCAGAACAAGATTGTGAAACCTCGTTGGGAATGGCGGTAGCAAAGAGATACTGCTTACGGGGAAACTGTGGAAGGAAACGCACGGAACAAAACCTTTTTGTGTGCACTGAAGGAAGCTTATTTCCGCGTTTCAGAGCCTGCTGCAGTACAAAGATAGCCACAACGAGGCGGAGATGCTGATGCAGGCTCTCTCCGCGCTCCAAGACAAGAACACGCACTTGGAAAACTCGCTGAGCGCGGAAACTCGAATTAAGCTCGATTTGTTTTCGGCGCTCGGCGAGGCCAAACGCCTGCTCGAGATCAGAGAAAGTAAGAGATTTGAAGTATATATAATAGTTATATTTTATATATAAAAGTGTAAGGTGAATTAAAGTATACATGTAAATCCAATGTGCTAATAGATTAGTTAGTTATTGGTCTGCCATGGGGGATCAAAGCGTAACTAAACCCTTCCATGAGAGAGGAATTCTCTTACCATCAGTTGATGGATGCTGTCTGTGTACTGATGGGTGACATTGGTCAGATGATGAGCAGCTTAGCTTAGAGGTTCCTATTCTTAGCATTGGGCTACTAACTTTTAAATTCGTTAAAATTTTTAATTGAATTACTACTAGCGGAGCACCAGAATTCCTTGTGTCAACGGAAAGTAGAGATTACTATTGTACCTGGTGGTGGGAATTTGCTACACGTATTCATAGTCTGTACTTTGGTGTATAAACTTCAACTTGGGACCCAGAGGTTGACAGTTTAGTTCGTTAATTAGTCCTAAGTAAAGGTAAGTGATTAGAGAAATAAGCACTGCCTCTATACCACAATTGGCAATTGGCACAATTGGGCAGAGAATAAATAAATAAAGAAAAAAAATTATACTGTAGGTTCGTGATGTTTCTGCCTCTTCCCAAAACGGGTATTCCTAAACTAATTTATTTTTTTATTGTAGGTTTGTGATGTTTCTGTCTCCTCTCGCTGGTTTGGTCTTTTGCTAGACCGGTTTCGGCTGCTCGCCATCTTCAGTAGCTGTGTTAGTCACTGTTAAGCACTTTGGATGTTTTTTGGGCATCCTCACTGCACTGTCACTTTCACATGTACTGTAGTGTTTGTCAGTATGTCAGTCATTTATATATTTGTGTTCTGTTATTGTTATTGGGGGTTATGTCTGTCTTCGGATTGTGTCACTCTGGGAATTAATTTTCTCATTTATAATTTTGTTTTTCTTATGTTTGAAGATTTCCAGATTTTCTATAATATCCTATATATTATTCTATATATAATATCCTATATATAATTCTATAAAAGAATTGGATATTATTGAAAACCTGGAAATCTTCAAACATAAGAAAAACAAAATTATAAATGAGAAAATTAATTCCCAGAGTAACACCATATTTGCCCCTATAATCCTATTAAAGGATCACATGGGCCCAACCACCACACCATCCCCTTCCCACAATCTGACTCACACTTAGAAAACAGATTAACAAAATCCAAAGACAAACATAACCCCCAATAACAATAACAGAACACATATATAAACGACTGACATACTGACAAACACTACAGTACATGTGATAGTGACAGTGCAGTGAGGATGCCCAAAAAACATCCAAAGTGCTAACAGTGACTAACACTGCTATTGAAGATGGCGAGCGGCCGAAACCGGTCTAGTAAAAGACCAAACCGGCGAGAGGAGACAGAAACATCACGAACCTACAGTGTTCCAACCCCTCGCAGACCACAAAACAGGTATATTAAATTATTTATTTTTTAAATTTTCCCCAGGCGTGATCCGGGCTCAGGAGAGAGAGTTGGAAGAACTGAAGGGTAAAATGGCGCAAGTGTTGGCCGTAATGCCGACCGACTTTGGCGCTGTCACCACGTGCAGCAAGCTGCGGCTGGGAGGCGGCATGGGCTTGGGCGGCGCCAGCGTCGAGGCTACCGCGGCGGCCTCCGCCCTAGACCCCAACGCCTCCGTATACACGCCGAAACAGGGACATCTCACCACCGAAGCGTAGGTGCGCCCGCGCTTCCATAGTTTTAGACTCCGCCGCAACTGAGGGAGCCGGCCTGGTGCTAAAGAAGGGCCAAACTTTAAATACATTTCCGGCCAAATATATAGATTGAGTCTATTCTTCTTTGTAACAGTCGTACGTTAAATCAGAAATAGATTCTAGATAAAAAATATAAATGACAGACAAGTGAGAAGAGAGCTCCTGCAGCGTAAGATATGGACGCCGTCGTATATTATGATTCTAAGAATTTTCTCAACAATTTATTGACCTTCGGTAAAATATTTTTAAACACAGTATACCGGCCCAATTGTAAACACCAATTAATTTGTAGGTTCGTGATGTTTCTGTCTCCTCTCGCCGGTTTGGTCTTTTGCTAGATCGGTTTCAGTAGCACTGTGTTAGTCACTGTCAGCACTTTGGATGTTTTTTTGGGCATCCTCACTGCCCACTGTCACTTTCACATGTACTGTTCAAATATTTTATTTTAAACACAGTATACCGGCCCAATTGTAAACACCAGTTAATTTGTTTAACATATCGATAAAAATAAAAATGAAGCGATGTTATGTAGCAGTTGGTTAAAACAGTTGAGTGTGTCAAACAGCAAGTGCGGAGACATAAACAACACTTTTCCATTATTGTATGCGTTCAAGTAGTCTGTTAACCTTCCCTGTAGTGATCACAGTTTCGAAAGGCAATTAACCTTGCTTGTAAGCTGGTTAATTTGCAGGCTTACAACTGAGTTATATCACATTATGAAATCCAGAAGCGTTTACAACACTGTTTAGTAGGAAAGGGACTTACCAATTACCAAAGTTTTAAACTATTTACCGGCATGGAAAAGAGGTAGTGTCAACCCTTCCATGTTTAAGTATATTACTACTGAGAAACCAGTATAGCTTAGGACAGAATAGCCAAACGGAGCCTACCTTTCTTTACAAAAATTTATAAGATAAATTTTAAAATACCTGTTTTGTGGCCTGTGAGGGGTTGGAATACTGTAGATTTTGTGTGTTTCTGTCTCTCCTCTCGCTGGTTTGGTCTTTCGCTAGACTGGTTTCGCACTGTCACTGTCACTTGTACTAAGTGACATCCAAAGTGACTAACACAGCACTACTGAAGATGGCGAGCGGCCAAACCGGTCTAGCAAAAGACCAGACCAGCGAGAGGAGAGACAGAAACACACGAAATCTACGATAAATTTTAAATATTTCCCGCAACAAGTTTTAGTATGTCATTCAAGTCAAGACATTGTTTCCTCCAATGTCTTGTTCCGATCATCACCCTCGGTTGGATCAGAATATTATTTTATTTATAAATGATTATAAAATAAATATTTATAATTATATTATAGTTACATAGACAATATGTTAATTCAGTGTATGTTTCTGTATTTCAGGTGAGCGGATTACATGTTTCATGATCGTGGAGAGCACGAGATGTCGTTTTGCAGGCTCGATGTGGTTTTTTGATTGTTTGTTACTACTCGGTATATTTTTCTTTTCTTTTTTTTTAAGTTTGTTCGGAAGTGAGCCGACACTTTTTTGTTTTATTCTCGAATTGTTGAAAAATGAAAAAAAGGAAAACGATAATGTTCCAAAAGTCAAGGTAGAGAGAGAAGAAAGAGCCTTGCTTCATTTTTAATTTTTGCCTTCGAATAACGAATTTTTTTTTGTTTCTTCTCCGAATAAGGAAAAAGAAAAAAAAATGGAAGAAAATTTACCCCGTCGTTTCACACGTTTCAAATGTAAATACGGAACAAATTTTTCTTGACATTCGTTTGTTGGAAATTGTGTTTGTAGTCTGCGGTGGTAGGTTCGGAACATACTACCGCGAATGAGATGAAATTCTTTATTTCGCTTAATCGCACGCCCAATTAGGTTATTCCGGGTATTTTAATTTCTCTAGTCCATATTGGACGCAATACTTTGTAGTGAACTTTGTAGGCGGAGTATCGAAAACTTTGAAGTGAAATGAACGAGGCGTAAACTGATATAAATGTGTGTAATGACGGGTGAATTTTGTTTTTCTAAATGTGTTGTGATACAGCTTTAATTGTTAAACTCTTCAGTACATTCTTGACTCTCGCACATGTTAGATCTGAAGATCGAGGCTGATTTTTTTATTAATTATTATTATTACAACTACTACTACTACTACTACTATTATAATTATTTCTCTAATCTTTTTACTTTAATAATATTTTCAATATGTTTTTTTTTAATTGTCAAAGAGAAAATAACAAGATCCAGGACTCGACAAATTCTTTGCCTTGTAGGGAAGATCGGATAATAAATTGTCTTCGCTTTCAAAGGTTTTATTATAATTGTTCTATAACAGAAAAAAAAAGGGAAAAATGTGTAAAATATATGAGACCCCCCAGTGACCTAGTTTTACTTGTACATAGACACACAAAAAAAATGTTAGTACTTGTCTTAGGCCTATAAATTGTTGTTGTTGTTGTTGTTTGATATGAGCTTATTGTGATCGGTATCAGTTCAATAGTTGGTACAATTACTTGTTGTAAAGAGGAGAAAACTTTGTTCCGTTTAGTATTCGTTGTTGTTTAATCAATTTGTTGTCCGCCGGTCGTTTTCTTATCTAACCCCTCAAGTAGGCTAGTTTTGTATTCAAATAATAATATTTGTAATTGGAGGGAGAAAAATAAATCTTGCAATCATTTTCTCGGTATTTAATGTCGAATTAATGATAGGTAATTCAACTGTTCCAAGATTTTTTCCTAGTTGAAGAACAGTAATAATTGTACAATATATAGATGGTTGAATTTGATTTACGCAGGATGAAAATTTTCTTGTAATTTGCAATTGTTTCAAACTTGTAATTTTCAGTCCCCACTCGCTTGGTTTGGCGTTATGCGATACGCGTTTTGGCTTTTCACTGTCATCAGTAGTGATTAGTGTACGGAATACGCCAAATTTGCAGATTTACCGATCGAATAGCTTAAAGTTCCGAAAATTAGTCAACAGTATTAAAAATAAACAAATATAAAACTAGCTGTAGAAACCGGTAAACGGTAGTATTCGGGTTTGAGAGCCCCCCTCCATTCTGATTACAAATATGAATTAAGTACAAAGAACGGCAGATCTCTGAATGAAGTTTACTGCATTATTAAATTTTACTTATATAAGTTAATTCTTTATACCGTAGTTTTTTTTTTTGGGATTTTCTGTCCCTTCCCAACTGTTCGGCTTTTCGCCAGACCGTCTTCAGTAGCTCTTTGTTGTTGCCTTCAGAGACCGCAAAACAGGTATTCGAAAACATTCTTCATCTTGTTACTGTATAATGTAAACCCCTTTCGCGCCCTCGGTTTTGACTCTGAATTTGTCGAGCCCTGTAGATACTCAAGGTTTTTTTCCTTAGGATTTAGTGCCATTATAATTTTTTTTTCCATGTTACGGTTTTTTTTTTGTAAATGTTTAATCTAGTCAAACTGATCGAAGGTACTTTCCCCTCCTGTGCGTTCCCATCCCAACCCCCCCCCCTACTTCTTCATCATAATCATCTAACTTCCCATCAATTTTTTCTTTCAGTATTTTTGTGTGTAAATATTCGTAATTAAGATTTATCGTTATGTATTCGTATTTAAGTATATATTCGTGTACTTGAATTTCAAACCTTAAAGTTGTAACGTATCACATTGTGTAATAATGTTGTGTAGAGAAAGGGGGAAACAAAGTTTAGTGCTCTGTGTGTTAACATGATCTATGTTCAAAAAGTCGGTATTTTTATTCAATAACACCGGTGTACAGGTAATGCGGGTTACGAGAGGGTGTTTTTGTTTTTAATTTAATCTTTAATTTCTATTTTCAAAATGTATAAAGCCGAGGGGGGGGGGTCATAAAGGAGTCTATAAAATTGCGTGTGTGTACCTCACTCTTTCCCCCCATTTCGCTCCCATCGCATATGTGTATTTTTATATACATATACGCGTGTGTGTATATATATAAAATTAGCTCGGTGTACTAATAGCGAGTGTTTATTAACATAGTACAGTATTACTCTAGTTGTTCATAAGACTTTATCTTTAAATAAATTCATTAATAATATTGGAAAACATTGAGAGTGACAGGCAACATCTAACCGATGCATCCGTTGATTAGTTTACTGTTGATTAATTTAACGTTATTGATCTATTGAGTATTGAAATAAAGGACGTAACAGTTTCGGTTTACTTTTTTCGAATACGATTCTTTAGGCAGTGGTCATTGTTCAACAATTTTCTTTAAAGTTCTTTTCTTCTAGTTATCTTTGATTTATATACTTCACCCATTTACTTATAGCCACTAACCTAGAAATTCGGATTTGCAATCGTAGAGAAAGGAGAAAATTAGCAGGGCGTGCCGTTCTTGCAAATCTTGGACACGAGAGTGGTCTTTTTCCAAAATAACTCTGTAGACTTTTCTCGGTAGAGTTTTTTCAAATATTAATTAGTCATAATACGGTTTAGTACAATACCCTCCCCCCCCTATCCCACTGGCTCCGTTTCATGATATGAAACAAAAAGAATAAAAACATATCATAGAAAAAATTGTGACTGAAATGTAAAAGCGTGTAATATTCATTTTTTTAGGGCGAAATAAATAAATAATATATATATATAAAGGATACGCTTTCTAACGCGACGAGGTAAATAATAGAGGCTATTACGTTCCCCGATTCCTTGAGTGAAGTGCGCGCACGAGGTTTTATTTTTTTTTTTGTATATAGATAAACGGAAAACCGAAACAGTTTACGACCGCACTCCTGTATGCCGGAAAGTTTGAAAGATTTTTTTTCGTTTGAATTTTTCTCCTCCCCCCCCGGAAAGAATTATTTTTTATCCTTCTGAGATTTCCGTCGTGTATTTTTTTCAGGCCGTGAAAGTCTCCGTTCGGAACATAGATCGTGTATAGAAACTATTACTTCGACGAATGGCAAGGTTCCGAAAGCTGAAATTTTCAAGTTCGAGATTTGTAATTTTGTAATTTCCGTATAGAAATGTACAAAACGTTATGAAGATGCCTCCTTTTTTTTTTTTTTTTTTGAAATATATGTATAAATATGAAGTTATGTACAATGTAGGGCCCGTGTCAAGGATATACACAAAATGTATACAGTTCAAATATACCAGCGGTGGGGGATTGGACCCTGAACTCTTTCTGCATTGTAATTTCTGCCAATTTCGTTAATACCGATTACAGATTCAAGTGTACGGTTTTACTTTTTAAATATTAACGCAAAATTTTTACCTTTCCACAATCTTTTCTCAGCTTTCTGTCAATCTTTTACAGCTTGTTTTTTAATCAGTATCATCCAGCCGGGAGAAAACTGATGTACCGTCCAGAAGTGTTTTTCCGGATATCCGAAATGGGAGATGAACAAATTCCTGTAAAGCTCCACGGAACAAAAAACTAACGTTCAATTTTGTCAACGGCAGAAGTGTACACGATGTGCTCTTGCGTGCAATTCAGGGTCCAATCATCGAGCCATTACTTGCAAACTGCAAACACGAATTAGTAAGACTAATTTTCACAGATTTCGAGATAGATTATGTTAATATAATATTATTTTCATTTTAAGAAAGTGAAAACAATGTGTGGTTTCGACTGTGTTCTCCTTGACACTGAAACAATACTGTTATCTGCCTCATAAACGTTTGTTCCGCTAAAATACAAGAGAGATATCGCTCTCTCTCTCTCTCTCTCTCTCTCTCTCTCTCTCTCTCTCTCTCTCTCTCTCTCTCTCTCATACACGAACGAATGATAAGAAGAAAATTATTTATTTTTGTTGTTGAGAATTTTTACGTTGCCTGTACAGGAAAACTGACGAGAGAACGTTATGTAAAGTACAAACAAAAAAAAAAAATTATGAAGAAGAAACCAATCTTATTTTAAATGAAAAAAAAAAAGCTTATATATTTGTGTGAAACGTAAAGATTAACAAGAAAGAAAATACTCATTTTTGGTCGGAAACAGAAACAAATTGTGTTATTGTGCGCGGATAGTGAGAAAATTACAAAATGCACACACACATAAACAGATACACACACACACACACAGTCTCTTAAGCGTAATTCTTTTTATTTTTTATGTTAATGTGATATGTATGTTCTTGTAGTGTTGTGTAAATATAATCTCCTCCTCCCCCCCCCCCCTTCGCCATTCCTTACCCCTGCCCAACCCAACCCTTAAAATTTTCAAATTTAACCCCCTCCTCCCCCCCCCCAAAACATTGTCAAGTATTCTTCCAAATCTATACAGAGCACAAAGGTACCTTTAAAGAAAGAAAAAAAAAATGTACGAAAAAAATAAGAAAGAAAAAATGATCTTGATATCTCGAACTGATAATTTATTTTCTACATAATTATTAAGTAATATTAATTTTTTTTTTGTGATGCTGGGTACTTAAAATACTGTATAAAGTGAGTGAGTGAAAACAAAATAAGAAAAGAGAAGAGGCTCGGGTGTCCGATATGTGGTTTTTTTTGTTTTTTTGTTTCCAAATATCGTTTAGATGATATTTTCGTTTTCTTCTTCCCCGTTGTGCTGCGGCTGAGACAAGTGAGTACACGCGCGCTCTGTAACATGTAATGTGTACGTAATTTGTTGCGCTTGCGGCGGAAATA
Source organism: Lethocerus indicus (assembly GCA_019843655.1). Classification (NCBI taxonomy): domain Eukaryota; kingdom Metazoa; phylum Arthropoda; class Insecta; order Hemiptera; family Belostomatidae; genus Lethocerus; species Lethocerus indicus. The sequence goes on from JACDQD010000007.1 coordinate 27,969,860, forward strand.
AACTAAATGATAAAAAAAAAACAAATAAATATCAACAAAATTGTATATCATAGCATTCTCTGTGATCGCAACCACATACACACACACACACACACGTCTGTTAACTTTTGACCTATTATTTAATAAATCGATACCATCGTAAATATATATATATACATAAATATGTATATATTGTATAAATGCAGATAGAGCCTGTTCTATTTTGTATTCATTAAATTAACCTGAATTAACCATTGTATTATCCTGAATCCAGTTTGTTTTGTTTTATAGATTGAATGTATTTTAAAAAAAAAAGCATTGGAGTGCGCGAATTTTGAGTTTTGACTCCAAATGTTGTGCGATGTATTCTTTTTTTTTTTTTATTTCTAATCGAGCGTAATTGCTTAGAGAAATCCTCTGGATGTTTGATGAAGCAATAATTTTTCCATTTATATATATATATATGTAAAAGAATCAGAGCTAAATTTCAGAGTCTATACAAAAAGAGAAAACGTTAATTTGCGATAATAATTTACAATTTATTTACATTTAGTGACAAAGACTGTATTTAAGTAAAAAACAGAAAATAAATTAGTAAATGGCATTCATTTTGTGTTTTCCTAATATTGTTGTTAGAATCCTGTTTTGTTTTTGCTTTCTGCTGTCAATTAATCAAACAACCTTAGCAATCTTATTCAATTAGTCATATTGTTTTGTCTCCCGAATGTTGCAAAATTTTTATTACATTTAAATTTATGCTAAAAATACATTAATTTTCTGAACTACTCATCAATTGGTGGTTTTTTTATTTTGATTCAATGCGGAATGTCCGTTGGTTGAAAAGAATTTTTGTCAGAATTTATTTTTACAAGTCAATTATTGGGGGGGGGAAAAATAATTTTTGCAGAAACATTTTATTTATAATCAGGAATATATGAATCAACACTGGTTAAATATTATTTCATACTGCACCTACCAAAAATATAGCTTTAAGAAAAATATTCATAGGAGAAAACAAATACAACCAGTTATAATTTTGGAATAAATTATTTAAAATATATGAGTCAATTTCTCTTGTTAGCTACAGAAATTATGATCTCCATTTTTACAGTTTACTCAAGAAAAGAACATTCATCGACCCAAGCGGAAACTGGAATAAATCAATAATTCTTTTAAATAATAAACAGAAAGTAATTTTAAATCTTGGCTTGATCTAACGCCAAGCGGACTTCCCAGATGTGTAAGTATTTCATTTTATCGAGGATGAAAACAAAAATTGGGACCAAATAGGCGTTGATGAGTTATAACAATAGCTAACTAACGGTTGGATCGAGTAATACTTTAAGGAAGAACCTTGGTTATTGGGGGTTGACCGTGTTTGGAAACCACCCGAGAGGGTTCCACTGGAAAGGGTTTTTGGCCTTCAGCTTCTGGGATCCTGGGACCCTTCAGCTTCTGGGATCCTGGGACCCTTCAGCTTCTGGGATCCTGGGACCCTTCAGCTTCTGGGATCCTGGGACCCTTCAGCTTCTGGGATCCTGGGACCCTTCAGCTTCTGGGATCCTGGGACCCTTCAGCTTCTGGGATCCTGGGACCCTTCAGCTTCTGGGATCCTGGGACCCTTCAGCTTCTGGGATCCTGGGACCCTTCAGCTTCTGGGACCCTTCAGCTTCTGGGACCCTTCAGCCTCTGGGACTCTTCAGCTTCTGGGACCCTTCAGCCTGTGGGACCCTTCAGCCTCTGGGACCCTTCAGCCTCTGGGACCCTTCAGCTTCTGGGACCCTTCAGCTTCCATCCTACCGGAAGTCAGTAAAGAAACCGTAGATTAGCGAGGCGAATGTAGCGTAACTTTGGGACTTTGTCTTGTGTTTACGGAGATTATGAATACGGCGATTTTCAAGAACGAACAGAACGACATTATAAATGAACCTAAGCTAAAGAACCGGCGAGAGGAGAAAGAAGCACGCGAAATCTACGGTATTCCGACCCATCGCAGACCACAAAAAAGGTATTATAAATTAGTAAATAAAAATAATTAATCGTTTAGCTGATATATCCACGCGTCCTCAAGACCCGGAATGTCTCTCCTTTCGACGTTCCGGACAAAACCACGAGTAAGTTCCTGGTAAATGGGTTATCAACAAGTTAGGGAACGAAATGCAGACAGAGCGAGATGAAGATAAAGCCGAGCAGATAAAGAAAAGACGCAGCAAATATTTGTCGAAAGTATTAAAATCCCGTCTATTGACAATTCTCAGAATACGTTTGGTCTATTATTGTATGAGTGGTGGAACAGGAAGGCTTGTCAGTCTTATGTGGAAGATTTTTCCTATGATTTTTTAATTATTATTTTTGTCTCGACTTATTTTTCCTTATCCTTCTTTAGTCGTTATTACTTTCGTGACTAATGTTTTTCATTATTTTTTATTATCTCAGGTTCTCGGCTGGGTTATCAGTTGTCCTTTTATTATTGTGGGTTTGGCTTGTTTTCATTGCGTTATTATTCTATTTCGGTATTTATTGGTTTAAATGCGATTTATACATGGGTTTTTAGTACTTATACGATTTATAATACCGCTTTAAAGTTTTCTAATAATTTATCTAGATTTATAGATACGGAATAGACAGGTTTCGCCGCCTTCAAGTTCCTGCCATGTACTTCTTCTTTCGCCTGTTGGATTTCACCCTCGCGTCATTCTTCGGGCCTTCGACCGACGATCTGGTCAGCGACTACTGAAGACGGCCGACGGTTCCGAACCGTAAGAGAATCCTTTCCCTTCTTTATTCGCACCCGGGCTAATCTCGGGTGTTTCTCGAATATTCTTTTCCAGTTTCCTCCTCTTCGTGTTCTCTCCAGCTGGTGACGGCCGGGTGGATCGCCTGATCTTCTCTTACATAACCGAGGCGGAGTTTTGAACCGGCGCCAGATATTTTTCTCCGACTCGCTTCGACCGACCGACCGACCGACCTTCGGGCCGGAGAACGAGTCGCCCCCACTCCAATCTGTACGCAGTTCAAATATTATTAGAAGATCTTCGGAAAATATCTCCGCACGAACATTTCCAGTCCGACCATCGCCGGGGAGACTCCGACAGAATGCAGAGAGCAACGGTCAAGGTAGAGTATGATTGATGGCGGTACCGATAACTTCTGCGGCTGTTAACGTTAACATTTACGGGGTTGTAAACAATTAAAACATTTAAAACTATTCAGAAATCCGACTTCTCACCGTCGCCAGAAGGACAGCTTAAGACACACGAGGAGCTGTTCAGGTTGGGCCGGTATACCCAGAAGTCGCTCTTTGATATCTGTTCGTAGATCATTTATCTCGTGTCCAATTCGTGTATTTGTCAGAGAAACTGGTCGCAAAATTGAATAAAGCGCGATTTTATTTTAAGGAAATCCTGACGAAAATCGGGGCGATTTTCGAAATTTTCTACGTTTATATTCGTTCACTCCTCCGTGACCGGGATCTTGGCCCAGAAGAGCGGACCAAAAAAGCTTTCCTCGGCCTTCAAAAATGTGCAGTCGAAGAGTCTGAAAGTGATATTTTCCAAGTTACATTAAACGAAGTTGTACGCGTCACAGCAATTGGAAAGCCGCGATTAGATAAAAATTGAGCGGACTTCGCGGCTTGAAACGATGTAAATTTTTTAGTTTTATATCGTATTTTAGACTGTCGGTGACGGTAAAGTGCACTTCTTGCATTCCTGCGAACTTTAAATGTCTTCTTCTAATAAAAAAAACGATATTTTCGCGATTTCGCGCACCAAAAAATAAATTTTTGAATACTCAGGAACTGTGCAAATCGACCGCAATTATCTTCGGCATACTTCCTTCTTTATAAAGTTTTATAAGTAGGAAATATCTTTTGACCGCATAAAGAATGAATAAATAAATAATAAATTAATTATATCGCCCGTCCCTCTTGAATAGAAATATTGGAGGTTGTCGATTAGATCAATATTGACAGTAAGGTTTCTTTGAAATAGGTTTTCATCTATTTTAACGAATTTTGAAAGTATTGTTCGAAACAGGAAAATAGCTGGGCTATATGTTGTAAAGCGATAGGTAAATAGATGTCATTCTTGCGATCTTCTCGCCGTCTTCAGTAGCAGTACGTATGTTGCCGTCGGGGCATCGCGATTTCCGTTTCTTCCCTCTTCAGCATTTGCGAAAGTCTCGCTCTCAATACTGAAGATATACTGAAGAATATACTGAAGACGGCGAAAAGTCCTTGAAGTCCTTGGACGCCCTGTTCTCGGCTTTAAACTTTATGTCGACGACTTGTCGAATGAATATTAACGAGTTTTTCCAGTATATGAGCGGCTTCGGCAACGAGTTCTGGAGCGAGGACGAGCGCCGGCCTGGTTCCCTTCCGAAGGTGCAGAATACGCCGCAGAATTGCCCTTTCGGCCTCTACGCCGAACAACTTTCGGGGACGGCTTTTACGGGTGAGACCCCCGTTCTCGAACCTATTCATAAATTGTGCACATCGTACGAAACATAGTTTTAAATAAGATTTTTCTTTGGGGTCCCATACAGCGCCGAGGACCGAGAACAAGAGGACGTGGTTCTACAGAATTCGGCCGTCGGTCGTACACAAACCGTTCGAGAGGCTGAAGTCCGAACTGGTCACGAACAATTGGGCCGACAATGAGCCCAATCCAAATCAGGCAATAATTAAATTTAGTTTTATTTATACCAGCACTTAAATTGGTCTTTCGGTCTTCCCCTAGACCGGTTTCGGCCGCTCGCCACCATCGGTGTTTTTTGGTGCATCCTCACAGCACTGTGTCACTGTCACTTGTACTGCAGTGTTTGTCTTGTTGCTGTTATTGGGGAATACTATGTTGTTACCGAAGATGGCGAGCGGCCGAAACCGGTCTAGCAAAAGACCCGAATCGGCGAGAGAGGAGACGGAAACACCACAAGTCTACGGTATTAGAAACCCGTCGCAGACCACAAAACAGGTATTTTGAAACTAATAACTGTCGAATGTTTCTGTTCTATAGTTTAGAGTACCTGTTTTTTGTGGCCTGCGAGCGGTTGGAATACCGTAGATTTCGTGTATTTCCGTCTCCTCTCTCGCCGGTTCGGTCTTTTGCTAGACCGGTCTGGAAACAGACGAAATCTACGGTTTTTCTGTTATGTCACACTTCTGAATTAAGCCGGCTTTTTCTATTATCGAGTGCCCGCCGGCCTTACTTTCGAAGTCGATACCAAAAGTGAGGTCTCTCTAGAACCGCGAACAACCGCTTATTTTCTATAATATCGGGTTGACAACTAAGTAATTGCGGGATTCACCGACAAGTGGCGTTGTACATATTTTTAAGTACGTCAACTTCTTTGCACACAGATAAGCCGTAGATGGTTTTGAATGCGCGTATAAGGTACCATTCTGCAATGTCCCAGTGTTGAACTATGGCGATCCGAATCAATATAATGGCCTTTATTCGGTCATCGTCGACCTCCACCGGACGTCCACAGAGCTCCTCGTCTTTTAATGAAAAATCCCCCGACCGGAATTTTGCGAACCAGTTTTAAGGTTTCATCACCTGCGAGGCATTAACACCTTTGCGAAAATAAAAAAGCGAAATGTGACGCAAATGCTCGCTTCGGTTCACCGCGTTTTAGCTTTTTATACGCACACAAACAATTCGACCGGTCGATGTAATTTTGATACCGAAAATTTCAGAAAGGACCAAATAATAACTTATCGAAGAATCTTATCTGTGCGAAGATGTTTGGCGCACTTAAAAATATGTACAACGCCACTTGTTGGTGAATTACTTAGTTGCCGAACCAATATTTCGGGAGCAGAAAACGCCTGGTACGGACAGTTGAAGACGTCGCCAAATTCCGGTTCCTCAAATTCCATTCCGGCCTTTCCCATCATCCAAATTCTTCTTTTCACCCATCCATTATCCCCCCAGGTCGGCTTAAACGCCATTGGCCAAGAGATCTTCTTACGCGTCCGTAAAACTGACACCGCTTTATCTTGCCAGCTAGATCGATATAAAAAAACTCATTACATCAATGTACTCATAACTGTAACAGTTGTGTACGGGGAATAGGACAAACTGTCTGAAAACGTGGCCGTTGAAACAGTTTCTCCAGGTTTTCCCGCACAACCGCTTCGGAGTTTTCGGGATTGCAATTTCCGGCTATCGGTGTCTGATAACGTCTACTTCAAATCGTGTACAGATGAGGTGGAAACCCTTCGACATACCGGGGCAGGGGCGGGTCGACTGGATCGACGGCCTGAAGACGATCTGCGGTGCGGGAAATCCTTGCACAAAGTCCGGATTGGCAGTTTACATTTACGCGGCCAACGCTTCGATGGAGAAAAGAGCCGTGTACAATTCGGACGGTGATTTCCTCGTAGGTAAGTAGTGCTGACTGGTCGGCAACTAAGTTATGGCGGGCGAACGATCCAATTAAAATCACAAGATGAGAGGTCAGTTTCGAAACTGCAGGTTCCAAACTGGATGCAGTTCCGGACGTTTTCACTGAACGACGAGTCCCGGCCGAAAACTACCGAAACCGGTGGAGGACAGTGATTTAAAATTTACAATTTTTAATTTTTGTACCCCGCATTTTTCAGTGCCCCAACAGGGCGGACTCTCCATCAAGACCGAATTCGGACAGATGGACGTTGAACCCAACGAAATTTGCGTCCTACAGGTGAGAAGTTATGAATAATTTAAAAAAAAAATACACAAGGAAAGAAAGTGTAACTTAAGTTCTTATAGCTTGATAGAAAACATTGAGTGAAGAAAATACCAAATCGAAATTGACGTATTTGAAAAACAATTAAAATTATTGAATAAAATACCATCTAATTTTAAACAAAATTCAAACATCACTATGCCTATTATCTTCCTATTCGATCATAGACACTATTAATGGAAATTATTTAGCGTTGAAAAAACCTTCCGTTGCCCTATTTTTTGGGGGGAAAACCGTCTTTTTAGTATTGAATTTACAAAGATAAAACACTATTTAGCCACCTTTTTCGGAAATAAACCGCTCTATAAAACTGCTTTTAAAAGTGCTGACAAAACTAATTCTTTAGCCTTTTTTTTGCGATAAAAACCAGTTTACAGCCCTGATTTAGCAGTAACTGATATTTAGCTATGATTTTGCAGTAAAATATGTTGATATTTTAAAATTTAAACTGTATACCAGGAATTGTATTTGAGAGGTGTCAATTTCTGCCGCTCGGTGGCGATTTTATGAACTTGTTATCGGACAAAGAAAAAATTAATTTTTATACTGTATTACAGTAATTAATGTGCTCAATGAGTTTGTCTTATTGTTCCAGCGCGGCATGAAATTCAGCGTTGAAGTCCACGGGCCTTCCAGAGGATACGTTCTGGAAGTATTCGGGAAACACTTCGAGCTGCCCAATCTTGGACCGATAGGTCAGTTTTATTACTTTTATTTAGGCCACTTCTCGTTGATTTCGCGTCATTCCGTCTCCTCGCGCCGGTTTGGACGGTTTCGGCCGCTCGCCATCTTCAGTAGCACACTTGTACTGCTGTCTAGTGTGTATATATAAACACAAAGCGGTAGAATAGGTGACAGTGGAGACAGGAAGTGCCCCACCGCAGTGGGCCAAAGTCCCCACCGCTACTGAAGACGGCGAGCGGCCTCGCAAAATGTTGTTGTTCCTTATTGTTACGCATCTTCTAGGGGCCAACGGTCTGGCCAACCCCAGGGACTTCGAGACGCCCGTCGCTCGGTACGAAGACCTGGAAACGGAGTACAAGATAGTGTCGAAGTTCCAGGGCCGCCTCTTCCAAGCGGTACAGGGGCACAGCCCCTTCGACGTCGTCTCCTGGCACGGCAATTACGTGCCGTTCAAGTACAACTTGAACAACTTCATGACAATCAACACGGTCTCGTTCGACCACTGTGTAAGTACGAGTACAAGCTTACCTACGATAGCGAGGTGCAAAACTGGTCTAAAACCACTGTGGGTCCAACACCATTTTTTCACCAGAAATAGGCTTAAAACTGGTCTAAAACCCTGCTTTTGCGTGAAAAAATAGCGGGAAAAGTGGTATAAAACCCCATTTTTGCACCAGAAATAGGCATAACAGTGGTCCAAAACACCGATTTTGCGCCCAAAATACCGGGAAAACTTGTCTAAAACCCCATTTTGCACCAGAAATAGGCATAACAGTGGTCCAAAACACCGATTTTGCGCCCAAAATACCGGGAAAACTTGTCTAAAACCCCCTATTTGCCCTATAGGCGTAAAAGTGGTCTAAAACCCCGTTGTTTGACCAGAAATAGGCCCAAAATTAGTCTAAAACCCCATTTTTGCACCAGAAATAGGCTTAAAAGTGGTCTAAAACCCCGCTTTTGGGGCAAAAAATGGCAGGAAAAGTGGTCTAAAACCCTGTTTTTGCATCAAAATTAGCGGAAAAAGTGGTCTAAAACCCCATTTTTGCACCAGAAATAGGCTTAAAAGTGGTCTAAAACCCCGTTTTTGCATCAAAAATAGCCGGAAAAGTGGTCTAAAACCCCGTTTTTGCACCAGAAATAGGCTTAAAAGTGGTCTAAAACCCCGTTTTTTCATCAAAAAATAGACGGATAAGTGGTCTAAAACCCCGTTTTTGCACCAGAAATAGGCGTTTTAGACTACTTGTAGGTCTATTTCTGGTGCAAAAACGGGGTTTTAGACCACAATTTAGCATATTTCTGACCCAAAATGGGTTTTAGGCGCAAAGTCGGCCCAAAGGTGGGGTTTTCAGGCGCAAAATAGATACCAAAATGCGATTATAAGACCCAAAAATGAGGTATTTCGGCGCAAAATTTTCCCAGATCGATCCCATATTCCACCCACAAGTGTCCCAAAGTGAGTTACACTTGCCCCTGAAACGGCGGGTTGAAAATCGAAAATTTAGGTTTTTCGAAAATTTTCCCAGATCGATCCCATATTCCACCCACAAGTGTACCAAAGTGAGTTACACTTGCCCTGAAACGGCGGGTTGAAAATCGAAATAATGGGATTTAGGTTTTTCGAAAATTTTCCCAGATCGATCCCATATTCCACCCACAAGTGTACCAAAGTGAGTTACACTTGCCCCTGAAACGGCGGGTTGAAAATCGAAAATTTAGGTTTTTCGAAAATTTTCCCAGATCGATCCCATATTCCACCCACAAGTGTACCAAAGTGAGTTACACTTGCCCCTGAAACGGCGGGTTGAAAATCGAAAATTTAGGTTTTTCGAAAATTTTCCCAGATCGATCCCATATTCCACCCACAAGTGTACCAAAGTGAGTTACACTTGCCCCTGAAACGGCGGGTTGAAAATCGAAAATTTAGGTTTTTCGAAAATTTTCCCAGATCGATCCCATATTCCACCCACAAGTGTACCAAAGTGAGTTACACTTGCCCCTGAAACGGCGGGTTGAAAATCGAAAATTTAGGTTTTTCGAAAATTTTCCCAGATCGATCCCATATTCCACCCACAAGTGTACCAAAGTGAGTTACACTTGCCCCTAAAACGGCGGGTTGAAAATCGAAAATTTAGGTTTTTCGAAAATTTTCCCAGATCGATCCCATATTCCACCCACAAGTGTACCAAAGTGAGTTACACTTGCCCCTGAAACGGCGGGTTGAAAATCGAAAATTTAGGTTTTTCGAAAATTTTCCCAGATCGATCCCATATTCCACCCACAAGTGTACCAAAGTGAGTTACACTTGCCCCTGAAACGGCGGGTTGAAAATCGAAAATTTAGGTTTTTCGAAAATTTTCTCAGATCGATCCCATATTCCACCCACAAGTGTACCAAAGTGAGTTACACTTGCCCCTGAAACAGCGGGTTGAAAATCGAAAATTTAGGTTTTTCGAAAATTTTCCCAGATCGATCCCATATTCCACCCACAAGTGTACCAAAGTGAGTTACACTTGCCCCTGAAACGGCGGGTTGAAAATCGAAAATTTAGGTTTTTCGAAAATTTTCCCAGATCGATCCCATATTCCACCCACAAGTGTACCAAAGTGAGTTACACTTGCCCCTGAAACGGCGGGTTGAAAATCGAAAATTTAGGTTTTTCGAAAATTTTCCCAGATCGATCCCATATTCCACCCACAAGTGTACCAAAGTGAGTTACACTTGCCCCTGAAACGGCGGGTTGAAAATCGAAAATTTAGGTTTTTCGAAAATTTTCCCAGATCGATCCCATATTCCACCCACAAGTGTACCAAAGTGAGTTACACTTGCCCCTGAAACGGCGGGTTGAAAATCGAAAATTTAGGTTTTTCGAAAATTTTCCCAGATCGATCCCATATTCCACCCACAAGTGTACCAAAGTGAGTTACACTTGCCCCTGAAACGGCGGGTTGAAAATCGAAAATTTAGGTTTTTCGAAAATTTTCCCAGATCGATCCCATATTCCACCCACAAGTGTACCAAAGTGAGTTACACTTGCCCCTGAAACGGCGGGTTGAAAATCGAAAATTTAGGTTTTTCGAAAATTTTCCCAGATCGATCCCATATTCCACCCACAAGTGTACCAAAGTGAGTTACACTTGCCCCTGAAACGGCGGGTTGAAAATCGAAAATTTAGGTTTTTCGAAAATTTTCCCAGATCGATCCCATATTCCACCCACAAGTGTACCAAAGTGAGTTACACTTGCCCCTGAAACGGCGGGTTGAAAATCGAAAATTTAGGTTTTTCGAAAATTTTCCCAGATCGATCCCATATTCCACCCACAAGTGTACCAAAGTGAGTTACACTTGCCCCTGAAACGGCGGGTTGAAAATCGAAAATTTAGGTTTTTCGAAAATTTTCCCAGATCGATCCCATATTCCACCCACAAGTGTACTAATGTAAATTACACTTGCCCCTGAAACTGCCGCGGAGATTGAAAATCGAAAATTTAGGTTTTCGAAAATTTTCCCAGATCGATCCCATATTCCACCCACAAGTGTACCAAAGTGAGTTACACTTGCCCCTGAAACGGCGGGTTGAAAATCGAAAATTTAGGTTTTTCGAAAATTTTCCCAGATCGATCCCATATTCCACCCATAAGTGTCCCAAAGTGAGTTACACTTGCCCCTGAAACGGCGGGTTGAAAATCGAAAATTTAGGTTTTTCGAAAATTTTCCCAGATCGATCCCATATTCCACCCACAAGTGTACCAAAGTGAGTTACACTTGCCCCTGAAACGGCGGGTTGAAAATCGAAAATTTAGGTTTTCGAAAATTTTCCCAGATCGATCCCATATTCCACCCACAAGTGTACCAAAGTGAGTTACACTTGCCCCTGAAACGGCGGGTTGAAAATCGAAAATTTAGGTTTTTCGAAAATTTTCCCAGATCGATCCCATATTCCACCCACAAGTGTACCAAAGTGAGTTACACTTGCCCCTGAAACGGCGGGTTGAAAATCGAAAATTTAGGTTTTTCGAAAATTTTCCCAGATCGATCCCATATTCCACCCACAAGTGTACCAAAGTGAGTTACACTTGCCCCTGAAACGGCGGGTTGAAAATCGAAAATTTAGGTTTTTCGAAAATTTTCCCAGATCGATCCCATATTCCACCCACAAGTGTACCAAAGTGGGTTACACTTGCCCCTGAAACGGCGGGTTGAAAATCGAAAATTTAGGTTTTTCGAAAATTTTCCCAGATCGATCCCATATTCCACCCACAAGTGTACCAAAGTGAGTTACACTTGCCCCTGAAACGGCGGGTTGAAAATCGAAAATTTAGGTTTTTCGAAAATTTTCCCAGATCGATCCCATATTCCACCCACAAGTGTACCAAAGTGAGTTACACTTGCCCCTGAAACGGCGGGTTGAAAATCGAAAATTTAGGTTTTTCGAAAATTTTCCCAGATCGATCCCATATTCCACCCACAAGTGTACCAAAGTGAGTTACACTTGCCCCTGAAACGGCGGGTTGAAAATCGAAAATTTAGGTTTTTCGAAAATTTTCCCAGATCGATCCCATATTCCACCCACAAGTGTACCAAAGTGAGTTACACTTGCCCCTGAAACGGCGGGTTGAAAATCGAAAATTTAGGTTTTTCGAAAATTTTCCCAGATCGATCCCATATTCCACCCACAAGTGTACCAAAGTGAGTTACACTTGCCCCTGAAACGGCGGGTTGAAAATCGAAAATTTAGGTTTTTCGAAAATTTTCCCAGATCGATCCCATATTCCACCCACAAGTGTACCAAAGTGAGTTACACTTGCCCCTGAAACGGCGGGTTGAAAATCGAAAATTTAGGTTTTTCGAAAATTTTCCCAGATCGATCCCATATTCCACCCACAAGTGTACCAAAGTGAGTTACACTTGCCCCTAAAACAGCGGGTTGAAAATCGAAAATTTAGGTTTTTCGAAAATTTTCTCAGATCGATCCCATATTCCACCCACAAGTGTACCAAAGTGAGTTACACTTGCCCCTAAAACGGCGGGTTGAAAATCGAAAATTTAGGTTTTTCGAAAATTTTCCCAGATCGATCCCATATTCCACCCACAAGTGTACCAAAGTGAGTTTTGCCCCTGAAACGGCGGGTTGAAAATCAATTTTGGGCCTAAAATTTTGCGCCTAAAACCGCATTTTTTGGGCCGATTTTTATTTTGGGCCTAAAACCGCATTTTGGGCCGATTTTGATTTGCCTAAAAACCGCATTTTAGGCCAATTTTGCGCCTAAAACCGCATTTTGGCCTAAAACCGCATTTTGGGCCGATTTTGCGCCTAAAACCGCATTTTTGGGCCGATTTTGTGCCTAAAACCGCATTTTTGGGCCGATTTTGGCCTAAAACCGCATTTTTGATTTTGCGCCTAAAACCGCATTTTGGGCCGATTTTGTGCCTAAAACCCCATTTTGGGCCGATTTTGCGCCTAAAACCGCATTTTTGGGCCAATTTTGCGCCTAAATTCCTCATTTTGCGCCTAAAACTGCATTTTGGGCCGATTTTGCCTAAAACCGCATTTTGGGCCTAAAACCGCATTTTTGGGCCTAAAAACCGTATTTTGGGCCGATTTTGGCCTAAAACCGCATTTTGCGCCTAAAAACCATTTTGGGCCGATTTTGTGCCTAAAACCGCATTTTGGGCCGATTTTGCGCCTAAAAACCGCATTTTTAGGCCTAAAACCGCATTTTTGCCTAAAAACGCATTTTTGATTTTGTGCCTAAAACCGCATTTTGGGCCGATTTTGGCCTAAAACCGCATTTTGGTCCGATTTTGCCTAAAACCGCATTTTGGGCCTAAAACCGCATTTTATTTTGCGCCTAAAACCGCATTTTTGGCCGATTTTGTGCCTAAAAACCACATTTTGGGCCAATTTGTGCCTAAAACCGTTTTGGGCCGATTTTGTGCCTAAAACCGCATTTTTGGGCCGATTTTGGCCTAAAACCGCATTTTGGCCTAAAACCGTATTTTAGGCCTAAAAAATTTTGGCCTAAAACCGCATTTTTGGGCCGATTTTATGCCTAAAACCGCATTTTTGGACAAATCTTGCGCCTAAATACCGCATTTTGGGCCAATTTTGTGCCTAAAACCGCATTTTGGCCAATTTTGCGCCTAAATACCGCATTTTGGGCCTAAAACCGCATTTTTGGGTCAATTTTGCGCCTAAAACCGCATTTTGAGCCTAAAACTTCATTTTGGGCCGATTTTCGCTAACAACCACATTTTTGGGCCAGAAATAGGTTAAATGTGGTCATAACCCCTTTTTGCACCGGAAGTATGCTTAAAAGAAGTGGTCTAAAACGCCTTAAAACCATTTTTCTGGGAATTTTTCAACGAAAAAACGGGGTTTCAGACCACTTTTCCCGCTATATTTGGTGCAAAATCGGGGTTTTAACCCATTTTTTCGTGGGCTTCTGCCTTTTTTGCAATAAAAACCAGACCACTTTTAAGCGCTATTTTTGCTATAAAAAAAGGAAATTGTATGTGTGTCTTATATTTTTTGGTTGTGTGTGGTGCAGGACCCTTCGATATTCACAGTGCTGACGGCCCCGTCGGACCAGCCTGGGACCGCCCTAGCCGACTTCGTCATATTTCCCCCCAGGTGGTCTGTCGCCGAGGGGACATTCCGTCCCCCCTACTATCACAGTGAGTTCAAATATATTATACGTAATCGATGAATTGATGAAGTTTTCGAAACGGTACTATATTCCCGAACAGAGAACAAAAAAGGAATATCTCTGATGCCATTCAACCTGGTTTATGAGTTATATGATGGTTCGTTCAATGGGGTTTGTTTAAGATGGAACGAGGTTTATTTAGTTGGGTTTATTTGAGTCGTCTATTCAGTTGAAGGAAGGCTTATTTGTGTTGGGGTATTATTTAGATGGAATGAGGTTCTTTTGAGTCTGAAGGAGGTTTATTTATATGGAATGTATGGTTTATTTTGTTGGAAGGACGCTAATCTAGTTGTAAGAAGGTTCTTTGTCTTGGAAAGAGGTTCATTCAGTTGGAATCAGGTTCTTTTGAGTCTGAAGGAGGTTTATTTATATGGAATGTATGGTTTATTTTGTTGGAAGGACGCTAATCTAGTTGGAAGAAGCACCAGAAATAGGCTTAAAAGTGGTCTAAAACCCAGTTTTTGCACCAGAAATAGGCTTAAAAGTGGTCTAAAACCCCGTTTTTGCACCAGAAATAGGCTTAAAAGTGGTCTAAAACCCCGTTTTTGCACCAGAAATAGGCTTAAAAGTGGTCTAAAACCCCGTTTTTGCACCAGAAATAGGCTTAAAAGTGGTCTAAAACCTCGTTTTTGCACCAGAAATAGGCTTAAAAGTGGTCTAAAACCTCGTTTTTGCACCAGAAATAGGCTTAAAAGTGGTCTAAAACCCCGTTTTTGCACCAGAAATAGGCTTAAAAGTGGTCTAAAACCCAGTTTTTGCACCAGAAATAGGCTTAAAAGTGGTCTAAAACCCAGTTTTTGCACCAGAAATAGGCTTAAAAGTTGTCTAAAACCCAGTTTTGCACCGACAAACAAAGTGGTCTAAAACCCAGTTTTTGCACCAGAAATAGCCTTAAAAGTTGTCTAAAACCCCGTTTTTCATTAAAAAAAATAGCGTGAAAAGTCATCAGAGCAAGTGTAACCCCACCTGGGGACCCGAATTAGTGGCGACTAATGTTTGTATTTATATCTACACGACCGGATATTTTACATTTGGTAAAATGGGTAGTTCGATTGAATTTAAATTCTGCGATTATTTTTTTTAATACAGGAAACTGCATGAGCGAATTCATGGGTCTGATATTCGGCAAGTACGAGGCCAAAGAGGGTGGCTTCAGTCCAGGAGGCGCCTCCCTCCACTCGATGATGACCGCCCACGGCCCAGACGCCCAGTGCTACTTAGCGGCAACAGCCGCCAAACTGGCACCCGAGAGAGTCGCCCAAGGCACCATGGTAATCACAACGGACAGACATAGTTGTCATAGAGTAATACTAATTGTCAAGTATTTTTATTGGCTCAAGTCAGGTAATTTTTAAGAATTGGATATTATAGAAAACGTGGAAATCTTCAAACATAAGACAAGGGACATTATAAACGAGAAAATTAATTCCCAGAGTGACGCCATATTTACACCTATAATCCTCTTAAAGGATCACACCCGCCCAACCGCCACACCATCCTTCCACTCACACAAAGAAAAAAAATTATACTGTAGGTTCGTGATGTTTCTGCCTCTTCCCAAAACGGGTATTCCTAAACTAATTTATTTTTTATTGTAGGTTTGTGATGTTTCTGTCTTACTAAACGAGACTTTGGATGTTTTTGGGCATTCTTTCACATGTATGTTTGTCAGTATGTCAGTCATTTATATATTTGTGTTCTGTTATTGTTATTTGGGGTTATGTCTGTCTGATTTGTTTTTCGGATATTATTATACTATTCTATAATCCTCTTAAAGGATAATCACACCACACCATCCCCTTCCGACAATCTGACTCACACTTAGAAAAACAGATTAACAAAATCCGAAGACAAACATAATCCCCAATAACAATAACAGAACACACATATATATATATATATATATATATATATAAACGACTGACATACTGACAAACACTACAGTACATGTGAAAGTGACAGTGGGCAGTGAGGATGCCCCAGAAAACATCCAAAGTGCTAACAGTGACTAACACAGCGCTACTGAAGATGGCGGTATTGAAGTTCCCGGTAGAGGCGAAGCCCGTTGAAAGGAGGACCTCCTCAAGAGAAAATTCCATCCTCACACCCACCGCTAGTAGTCCGGAGGAGTGCGCTTAAGAAGGAACAGGAAGAATATGGTGATCCGTCAATACGGAATTCGCAGGAAAAATTTTCTTTTTTTCCCCCCGAACGGACACAACTTGACCAATGGATAGGAAGCGTTATACGGGGAATACAGTAGATTTCGTGTCGTCCGAAGTGACTGGCACAGCGCTACTGAAGACGGGGGCGAGCGGCCGAAACCCTGTCTGGCAAAAGACCAAACCGGAGTTGACAGAAACACACGAAATCACAAAACAAATATTGAACTCTGTTACTGAAAACTTTCAAGGTCGCCGGGGTGACGTCTGTTGGGACGACCTTCTGACAAATTTACCGCGGAAATTTAAATTAATGAATATTCAGTCCTCAATATCGTAGTGGGCTCCACAGTGTGAAATTCACAGTGTCTGAATTCAATCAATAACTTGCTGATAGGGTAAAGAGAAACTTATGGCTCATAAAAAAAAAATATTTAATAAAATAAAAATAAGTGGAAAAAGGCACCTCCAATATCCCCCTAATTGATATTTGATAATCATCAATATTCAGTCATTTTTATGACTTTCCACTCATTCGATTTTGTAAACATTCGAGCGAATTGAAAAACAGTGTTGGCTATGACTTACCTTTTAATTGTTTTCTAATCTTGACAAATTCAAAACTCCCATTTTCTTTTTATGTTTTTCATGTTTCAGGCTTTCATGTTCGAAAGTTCGTACAGCATGACTGTCACAAGGTGGGCGGAAAAGGATTCGCAGAAATTGGACGAAGAGTATTACAGATGCTGGCAGGATTTAAAGAAGAATTTCAAATGAGATATTTTTACTGAAAGAGAGAGAGAGAGTATTATAGTAAAAAACAATTTAAAACTATGTAAAAAAAAAAAAGGTGGAGAAGATACTTACAAATATATTGTAGAAATATTTTATTTCATCGAGTGTGTATTATATACCTATTTAGATTCATATATAATTCACAACAGAGACATCTATATAATTTACATTTCTCGTTAATTTTTAAAACTTTTTTTTTTTTTTTATTAACCGATAAGAAAAAAAAAACAGAAATGATCTCTTGGTAAAATAAATATTGAAATACAATTCAATTGTTTAATAAAGCGGATACATTGAGAATCTTGTATATACAAAACGCTTGCACTCTCTAAGCGATGTGTGATATCATCTTATTTTTCTTCTTAAAAACTGAACGATATTACAACAATGCACTCAACTAAGTGGTTATTATTAAGACTGTCCATCCATCCATCATCATATAATAACGATAACTTTATTATAAAAACAAATAAAATTACTCATTCGACAGGGGGCAATTCACGTTATCCTATCGCCTAGGTACTATTCGGCTATTTTCTCACAACGATCTCGGTTTATACAAAATAAATTTTTTTGTTTTAAATTTTCAATTGGGAGGGGGGGGGAAACTGTAAGCATTTTCTAAAAATTTAAATTAAATTTTTAAAATACAAATCTATATTTGAAAATTTGCGACAGTAGGGAAAGAGTATTCGACACGGAACGTTGCGAATCATTTTTACTTTCCCTCTTCTGTCACAAATTTTAACAACGTGCGGTTCTATATAATTTCAATTATATTCTGGACCCCTCGACAGACTTTCAGAACTTATTCAACGCTAAGAGGTTTCCATCTGTACTGTCAACATATACATCTATCTACCTATGTATATATTTATATATATATATATTATATATAAAACACTGTAATTTATGCACAATACACGAAGATCGAGAGACAACATCCCGTTCTTTTAAATATTTTTACAACCGGAAAAATTACATATCTTTTTTTTCATTAAAAATATAAAAACTTGTAACAAAAATAAAACATTTATGACAAAAAGAGAAACAAAATAAATTTCAATGTTCAATTAAAAAAAAAAAAAATTACGCTTTATGTTAATAATTTTCTTTTAAATTACTCTCCTCAAATGATTAATATTATTATTATTATTAAAATGGTAAAAATGTCCAATTGCACAGAGAGCAGCACCACTGCACACAAATACTTTGACAATGTGTGTTTTCAACTTATTAAATGTAGTGTCCCTTCAAAAACAGTGAAGAATCACTAGATGATTTCATGTAAAACTATATATATATATAAACACTATTATTTCTGTATATACTGAATATAATATATAAAACACGGTATTTATACACGAAATGGAGCCGGGAACAGGTCGTCTTCAAGTTAGTAAGACTTCACTTCACATCTTTACCTAACACTATTCTGTTTTTTCTTTTTAATAACTATCAAATTATAATAATCGTTTAGCTCGGATATCTTCATGTTTTTAGAGACAGATGATTAATAAATCCCCGCGTTCGTTTGTGAATCACCTTGCGTATTTATCTTGAAACTATTTCAACAGAACAGAAAGCTTCAATCGCGACAGTTATACGTACAGCGTTTAAAGTATTTATTCATACAGTGTGCGATGTTCTTGACAACACCTAGAGAATATAAGAGAAAACCCAGAGTCATTAGGAAATGTAAGAAAATCAACTCCCTGAGTTTAAAATTGAAGAAACAAACGTTTGCTTTCTTTTTTTACAATTAAGATATACCCATTGGGACATTCTTATTTCTACAAAGTTGTGTAACAACACAGTGTACACTCCGACAATTATGGAGTCCTCAGACGGACTGTAACTGACTTAATAGTAACTTGTAAAGCTCCTCGCGAAAGAAAGAAGCCGCCTTGTCGGTTTAGCTGAACTCAAAAAGCGGTTTGATGAAATGGGGGGTGGGGGTGGGGTTGGCCTAATGAGGGTGGAATAAGAACACTGCGATAGATTTCACAAATAAAGCGCACAAAAGACACACACACGTACGCCGTTAACAACTTACGAATTGTTTGTTAATTAAGGGACGCGCGAATTATCGAAAGCTGGGATGGGCTTCTTCTCGGAGCTACTGAGTACAAAAAGTACATATACTACCAGGGGAGACAACGCAAAACGAAAAAGCCAACAGAACGAATATATATATATATATAATTTCCCGCCAGCGTTCAAAAAGTTATACGAAATATATGTAAAACATATACATATTATGAAATACCACCATGAACGACTATATAAACACGATCCCAACAAAATAACATTAACCGTCCAATGTTTTCAGCGGTACCTCAAAAGAGGGGTAACCTCTTATCTCTTATCGATACATAACTTCATATGTATATATATACAAAATATCTTAATACTTTACAGTACATAAAAAGAACCATCTACATTTATATATATATATATATATATATATATATATATATATATATATATTTATAATTACTCAATATTTTGTACTATTTATATGTACAACTATTTACATTTCAGGCACCCAAAACACCACACCCACAAGTCGAAAATATGACAAGTTTTTTCTTAACAATGTATAAAGGGGGAGGGTGGGGGGTAGGGGCGGGTTTTTTTCATTTTTAAACAGTCATAAAATCCCTCGGGATTAAAAACACAGCCTCGATGCTAAATCTCTAGACACTCAACTCTTCTCTGTCTCAACAACCCCGTGGGGTTGCGCGTGCAATAGAAATACCGTACGTACTTCCCGCGTTCTTCGGTCTCCGCGAACGAGAGCGGAAGAACGCGAAAAACTGCAGTATTCAGAACCGTCGCAGACCGCAAAAAGGTATCGGAAACTAGTAATAAAAATCTTCAGTAGCGATATACGGAGGGGGGAGGCGGCGCGTGGCCGGTACCGCGACGCTATGTGTCCAGGTTGTCCTCCCTCTGGCTGGAGAAGTAGGAGACGAGGCCGCCGAATTCGCCCTCGTCCTCGAAGGGCCGGTCGGCCATGTCTGCCGGGTGGTAGTCGCCGGGTAGCCGGCCTCCTCCTGGTGGGGGTAGTGCGGCGGCTGCTGGTAGTAGTTGGGAGGAGGGGGCGGGGAGGGGAGGGGCGGGGCGGTGGAGGCGGCGGGTGGTACGAAGGGGAGCCGGGGTGGGTAGATGTAGGCGCGCTGCTCCGCCGGCTTGCCGCCGAGGGCTGGGTCCAAAGTCGGGTACCCGGCCGCTCCCCTCATCGGCCTGAACTGCTGGCCGTTGTTCCTGAGGGGGGCCGCCTGGCCCTGGTACATCCTGCCCGCCCTTCCGTACTCCACCCTGTTGTAGTAGCCCTGCTGGAGCATCCCCCTGATCACGCTCTCCTGCATCCCCTGCTCCTCTGCCACGGGCGGCGCCGCCATCAGCTTCTGCGGCGACACCACCCTGATGCTGTTCGTCTTCTCCTCCTGTTTGACCATCTCCTCTTTCTGTTCTGCTGTGGGCACGAACGTCGCCTTCTGCTGGAACCTCGGCGGCTCGACTGCCTCCCCCCGCAGGTCCGACTGAGACTTTATTCTCAGCCTGCACTTGTTGCTCTCCGACTCCAACTCTGCAGATATCTCCTCTATCTTCCTGATTTTCAACTTGCCCTCGATCTGAGGCGCACAGTCTGTAGATTCGGGCCGTTTATTCCGTTCGTCGTCTTCCTCTTCCTCGTCCTCTTCCTCCTCGTCTTCTTCCTCTTCCTCTTCTTCTCCTTCTTCCTCGACATTTTCCTTCGTCCGAACGGCTTCCGCTCCTTTGTTATCCGGCCTCGGGATCGCTTCCCCTTTGTCCTCTCTCTCTCTCCTCTCTTGTTCCACCTCGTTATCTTCGTAGTCTTCTTCGTTGTCCTCATCTTCCTCCTCTTCTTCGACATCGTCGGCTACTTCTTCTTCTTCTGGTACGGCATCTAAAATATGGACAATAGTAGTAACATTTATATTACAATAATCGAAATATAAAATAACTAAATTACGATAATACATCTGAACACCGTATGTTGGTTCTTATGTTTCAAATTTGCAACTATAAAAAATGAGATTATATTTCGAGAAATGAAGTAAATATTAAGGGGGAACTGCAAAACCACCGATGACTGGGGTTCAGCACAGATTAATGGTATAGGGATACTGACTTAGGTTCAAATTGCAGAAATTGTCTCAATTTTCCTTAAACAAAAATTAGAATAGATAATGCTTCCAATTCGTCAGAATTAATGTGTTCTACCTTCGGCAGATTCATCGACAGAATCCTTGGCCTCATTTTCAAGAACAAATTCTTCCTCGCTGTCTTCAATCTTGCTCTTATTCATCACCTCCTAAAGAAAAGAAACACAATATATACAAACAATAATATAATTAATGACACTTGACTATTGAATAATATATTTAATCTCCTATTTCATAATTTCATAAGAAAATTAATTATATATAAATATTGTATAATAAATTATATTAAAACACATTACATTTTCCTTGGCATTTAAATGCGTAATAAACATTAATTGCATAACAATCTAAATGTACTGTTTAGTGCAATTCAGACATATTAATATTATTTTACTCACTTCCTCTGTATCTGAACCGCAACTTCCTGATAATTAATTTTCTTTCCTCTTGTTCTTCTTCCAAGATCCTCCTCTTCATCGGCGAGTCCATATTTTATCTAATGAACGAAATGAAATATTCAAAAAGGTACAAACATTAAAATTCAAGAGGCTAATGAATTGAGAAATAAACTAAGATTTACTTTAAAGTTAACGATTAAAAGGAAATTTCAAACTTCAAAACAATCCAATCTAACCTAGTTTAATTTAATAGTAAACAAAATCCTTTAAATTTTCTTCATACTCTAAAAGTATATGTAAACTCAAAACATTGTTGTCTCTTTTCTGATTGAACCCAAATTGGTTAAAATCTAAATTTTCGTCAACTCAATTACTACCAGTGTTCAAATAGAAATAGCCATAAATACCTTCGGTTTTTTCATTTTTGGCTTCTTTGGTGAATCAGAATCAGATTCATCGAAAATTTTGTTGGTCTTCTTTTTTCTTCCCTTGCTCTTTGGTTTAATATACGCTCTCGGTTTCCTGAGGAAAATTAGAAATAATTCACTTAAGTAGAACTGCTCAAATATTTTTTTTTTGGGAATAGTTTGTAATAATTATAGTAATAATAACAGTAATGATATAAATAAAAAAGAACTATTTCCTACCTTTTCTTCTTACCCCAGGTTGTATCACTGTCTTCTGAATCGGATTCATGCCAAATGTGACGTTTCTTCTTCCTCCTCGGTTCATCGCTCTCTTCGCTGTCGTCATTAACTGCAAAATAATATAAAACAAATGGCATTAATAAATAATATAAATTGTCTGTCATATCAAGTATATAAAGTTCGGGAACTGCTAAATAATTATGTCAAAGTAAAATCAATAATGCCACCCACAATCAGTAATAAATACACTATTTCCTTTCTTTGGCCTGTAAATTGACATTTGATCTGAATAGTTTTGCCGGTAAATAAGTGAGTGTTTAAAACTTATTTAACATAAGACCAGTTCAAGAACTATATTGTTAGATAAAGGCAATGTTTCACCTACGATTAGAATATACGTTAATATTATAAAGCTTTTCATGCTTTTTGAACATTCAAAGTGTCAAAAGTGACTAACACCGCTTCTGAATATTACGAGCAGTTGAAACCTGTCTAGCAAAAGACTGAACCGGCGAGAGGAGACAGAAACGCACGAAATCTACGGTATTCCAAACCCTCGCAGACCACAAAACAGGTATTCTAAACTATACCATTTTTCAGAGGATTTCTTTTGAAGACATCCTCGCAGAAATTGCCGCCAGTTTCTTGCAAAATTCAACTCACAAATGATAATAGTAAGTGATCAAAAAAATAAATAAATAAATAAAAGAGGACATACTGAATTCCGCGTCAATTCTTGAAATCCTGGCTCTTGTGGATCTTCTGACCGGTTGGTTCCGTGACCTCTTCCACTTCCCACCGATGTCAGATCCGTCGCTGTCATCATCAACGCTCTCGTCTTCTTCTTCCTCTTCGCTGAAAGGTTGAAAATCGCTCATAATTAAATAAAAATAACAAACCACTTAGTACGAAATTTCAATAATTGGCGTTTATATAGAGCTGAGGTAAATGCGACTGAAAAACTAACCATCATCATTTAATTTATTAAATAAAAGTAAAATTTTTTAAGGCCTAAGCCTTTTGTTATGTCGGGTGAAAAAATGTAATTGATAATACTTACATTTAATGACATAATATTTAATAATAATTACACATTGCCGAATGCTCCTGTATGTCCATTTTTTCTCCATTAAAAATTAATAAATTTCATTCTTTGATATTGATTTACCACAAGAAATAGCCTTATATTTGAAAAACTTAAAACTTCTAGTCAACAGTAGCACACATAATTATTGTTTGTCTGAGAATTTTACTTTTTTTTCCTATCTAATTTTATTATAATGACATAATACTGCAATAGGTTTTTACAATGCATCTTTGAATGAGAGGTTATTTCGTATAAGAAACAAGAAATCGGTGGAACCTCAAAAACACGAACGAGTGTGTTATAACATTTTTAAAACTTACGAAGAGCCTTTGAAGTCTTCATCGGAGTCAGCATCATCTTCACTCGATACGTCCAAGCTGTTCAGTCTTCTTGTCTTCTTCCTTCCCGACATCAGAGCTGTCCTCTTCGGAACAACTGGTGGTTTCCAACCTTCGTCTTCTACTTCTTGCTCTTCCTTTGATATTCAAAATAAACTTTGTTAAAACATTTAAATTTGAATATATAATAGAAGACCCTCCGAAGACAGTAGAAGACATTCTGAGCTTAGGAAGGAGTAACTGAACAAATGAGAATATTCATCCAGACATCTCATGGTTTAAGAATTTACTTTTTAAGAACAAAAATGTATATTTCCTTATCGTTAGTTATATAAGTTATATTTATATTTCCCATGTTGAATATATAACGACTAATAGAGTTAAAAAGATACATTTTATAATAATTAATACCTCTTGTACAATTTCCTTTTCCGCCTCTTCATTATTTTCACAGCTAACATTCAATTTTTCTTCTTTTTCAGCATTAACTATAGTTGATATGTCTTTACCTCTTCCCTGGTTGCCGGCTCCCTTGACTGCCTCCATCTCATCCTAATTTTATGAATTTTCAATTACTTGAATCATTCTTAAAGAAGACAAAGCAATAAACTGAGATATGAATGATTTATACAGAATAGAGGATGCCCGAAAAACATCCAAAGCGCCAAAAGTACTGAAGATGACGAACAGCTGAAACTGGTCTAGCAAAAGACCGAACACACGAATACGGTATCCCAACCCCTCGCAGGCCACAAAAAACAGGTGTTCTAAACCAATTTACAGAATCTATTCAGACAGAAAATTATCTAGTAGTCTTAGTTAGAGGTTAGATTTAATCCCCCCTAATAAGAGATACCAGGATTGATTAGGAACAAAGAATTGTAACCTAAATAGGACCTTAACCAAGTATAAACGGAAACGTACCTGAATTGCGGAATTGATCAGGTCATCGAATTCGTTGAACCTGTAGGTGAGATTTGTGGCTGCCCTTCTCTGTCTAAGTTGGTAGACGGGTTCCTCGTCGGATGTGTCCTCTTCGGCGCTGGAGCTGCCCTCGGAACTAGTTTCCGTCGTGGACAGTTCGTCCTTCTCCTGTCTGACGCCGCCTCCGCCTCCGCCCCCGACCTTACCCTGTTTCTGCGCGGGCAAAACGTTGGCCAGACTGATGCCGACGTACGCCAGTCGTTTGCGTCGCAATTCTTCGTTTTCCCTCCGCTTGGAATTCCTCTCGAAAACTCGCAGCGTGTCCTTCAGTTTCATCACTAGTTGGGCCTTAAATAACAGAAAGTGAATCGACAATGAACTTAAATTATAAAATGAGGAAGCGCGACTTTTATTTATTATATATTATAAGACATGAATGGGGTCGACGGTCACAAATTAGAGTGCTTACCCAGTTATCCAAAGCGTGTGACCCAATTTCCTTTCCCAGTTGCAAATCTGAATTGTGCAAATGCCGAGTAACTCTAGGTAGTTCTACCGAGACATTTATTCTAATATTCTAAATTCAATAATACAAAAGGAATGATGTATAATTGTGGTCCGAATGACGACAACGGTAGTTTTAACGATTAAACCTTCCGGAAAGTTCTATTTTTGGGAGTGTGTGTGTGTGTGTCGGGGAGGGGATAATAACTTCGGCCAGTTTCACCTTGCACCAATCGCTCAACGCCGTCTGCACTTTTTTTTAGTGTTTCTCTATTCTTTAAAGTACCTCTTTAAAGAAAACATGAGCAGGCATTGTGTCTAATATTCGTGTTGTTTCTTCTCAGTACAACGTAAAATAAAATGTAAAAATAAAATATTTGTGAATTGCCGTAATGCAGAGTGGATTGGGAGTGGTTTGGCATCCGGGTGGGATGGAGGGAGAGACAGAGTCGGAAAAAAAAAGGTTGAGAAGGGACGTGGAGAACATGTGCGACGGAGGCAGTAAAATCCCCACCATTGGCCTGAAAGAGGCTAAGCTCAAAGCTTCACAATAACAAAACAGTGAATGACTCACGGGGGGAGTTGTGGAAAACCAATAAAGTGAAACCTGACTTTCGAGCACTGAAGGAAATGTGTGTCGCAGAGTAAAATTCCTTCTCAATATTTTAGACTCCTGCCTAAATTCTGTCAAATTATTGGGTGGGTGCAGACATAATGGGATTAGACTCTAGAATTATTATATATCGATAAATTCTGAACTCAGTCACAGAACTTGTTGTAACTCGTTCGTTACATCAAAAGTGGTGCCGTACATTGGGATTTAAAAACCAAAATAATATATAAATATATAACATACATGCTGACAGGGCGGGCAAAACCAATCTCCTTCGGGTACAAGCATGAGTGGAGGTCTTAGGCAAGATGCATGCCATCCATTGTCACATTTATCACACAGCAGTATCCATTCCGGATGATCTTGCTGTCCACACTTCTGACAGGCGTACTCCTCGGTCTGCGATTCCGTCTCCTCATCTGCAAATTAATTTATTTTAAAAAAAAGAAAACAGAATTTTACAAAGAAATGTATACAATAAAATGATTGATTAGGAATATGGAACATCAAAACTGGAAGTCGAAGTGAGGGAAGAACAGTAATTTGATAATTCAAAATGTAAAAAAAATGACACAATTGTAATACCAATGGAGATATTTACCCATTAAAATGGAAAAAAAACAAGCAATGCAGGAAATAAATTGACAGTCTCAAAAAGAGATAAATGAAAGAACTGAATATCACAGATTAAACAGCTGATTCTTAAGAATCAAATTCGACGCACACATGCTAAGTCATACACAAATCCAAGCAAATATACAGTCACAGTATACAATTTATAATGAACACTTTATAAACCTAAATTGTATCAACAATGGTTGTATTTATTTTCAACATAGTAGCAAGTTGCCCGGGCAACCAAAACCCGATTATTGCACTTGTATCCAGTTATTCTGAAAAGAATTTATCATTTGATACATTTGTTTTAGTTGATAACCTTCTGGGCATAAGGTACAACTATTTCCTCCGTTTAATCTTAATATTGTGAGGGTTGAAATGTCTTTTGAATGGGGGAAAACAAATTCTGAAATTCTAACATACAATGTTTTTCCCGTCGG
This sequence comes from Lethocerus indicus, assembly GCA_019843655.1. Classification (NCBI taxonomy): domain Eukaryota; kingdom Metazoa; phylum Arthropoda; class Insecta; order Hemiptera; family Belostomatidae; genus Lethocerus; species Lethocerus indicus. The sequence goes on from JACDQD010000007.1 coordinate 27,996,684, forward strand.
CAAATGCCAAATTATTCGAAATGAGGAAATAGGTTTTACAATAGAGCAGCCAATTTCGGTTGTTCTTACCTTTCTGTGCCGTCCTAGCTCTTTTTACGGGTGCGACGTCTTCATCTTTCTCCATATCGGACTCCGGTGAAAATTCATGGTCCGACACTTGGCGCGGTTTCACGAAATCATCTTCATCGTCCTCCTCTTCGTAATGGTCCTCTTCTTCTTCCTCTTCATCGGAACTACTGCAATTGAAAAAAAAATATATAAGAATAAAGGTTTAATGGAAGAAAAGTTTAAATTATAACAACTTAGAAATCAAGAAACAAAGTTTTCAGACAATAATCACAAAACTTCCGCTTATAAACTGGAATGAAGATACCTAATTTATTTCTACCCATTTAATTAAAGCACAGTTTAAATGGGAAGAAAAAATAGTTCAATTCCTATGCAAATAATATTTAATAATAAATTATTGAAAAGTTAAAAATCTTGATATATAAATTTTCATTAGTGTGCAGTTTTCTATTTCATAGATTTCCTCCACCCAGAAGGCAATATTTTTTTACACTCTGTATTAAGACATTGAGATTGATCTAAACCTAGTCCAATAAACCAAAGCAGAAGGCTTCCAAACCTAAGCCTCTTCCCACTTAGGAACAAGGGCAACAACAATTATAAAAAATTACTTCATTTTATCAATATCAACCTATTTTTAATTGACATACTGTTATACACAGGGTTTAAGGAGCTACCACTTCTGGTGGAAGGAGAAATAGACATTTCCAGACTGTAAATATGCAGTATACAAATTGAGATAAAACAATAAAAAATGGAGGGACTTTGAAGTGGTTAAATTCTGAATCAATTTTTTTTCAGTTTCTATTCAGGGAATGAATTGGCTTACTATATAGTTATCTACAAATCAAACAATATTAGAAGTGTAGCATTAAAGCATTAAAGACCTGTTGGCTACTAATTACATTTATTTTTAAAAAATTTGTTTCTTCTCCAAGTGTTTAACGTTTTTTTCAATTTAATTATCCTGGTTCTGTATTTTATTAATGGAATATCTAGTAAAGTTAAAATTTGAATCAGAGACATAAAATAATTCGAAGTGGATTAGTACAAAGGCTAAATATAACCAAGGTCAAAAAGCTTAAGTACTTAAAACCTAGCATTAGGAGTTAAACTTTTTTTTTTAATAAGTATTAGTAGTTTTTGAATTTAGTGTAGAATTGGAGTTATTAGGATAATTACGGCAGGAGAAGCTTATTATTTATTCAACTGTTATCTCTGACAAGCCACAATAAGAGAGGTTCGACAACTGCGCAAATAACTTCCGAATTGAAGGATAAACTTACAATTTGGTGATCGCCACTAAATACTCTATTATTTCGGCCCGAATTTCTCTTTTTTCAATTTTCAATAAATTCCGCCAAAATCAAACACTGTCAGGAGTCGCACCCGGTTCTGAACCGTATTGACAACAACAACAATAATAATAAGCCCGGACACTGAGTACTTTGCTGGTAAAGCGCCTTTTCAAGTCTAATCTTAGTCAGGAGGGACAGCCCGACCGGCCGGCATTGCATAAGTTTTGCAATACGCCCAATTATTCCGTATTCTAGAACTGCAATTACGTTTTCAAGAGCGATTAACCCGCCTAAATGCACCGGCGCAAACAGTTTCAACAAAAGAAAAAAAACCACTCGTCCATCAAACGAGCAGAGAGACAAAAGTGAGCAAAAAAAAAACCTAGTTATTCAGATTATAAGGCAGGCCTGTTACAAATCACAATCTCTAAGGACTAAAATTTATATATTAAAGTATTTCATATTAGAAGATTTTTTTTTCACTATTTTACTGATACAACTGTAAAATTATACAACAAGCAACATTTATATAGGCACTAGCTACAATAGTCAACAATTAGAGGAGAAACACGCTGGTTCCCCCTTTTTATTATTTTTTTTATTTATTTTATTTTTTATTTTATTTATTTATTTATTTTTTTTAATTATATTTTTTTAAACATTTTATTTAAACATTTAGGTCGCGTGGCCAGTTCCTTTTCAGGATGTCGGGAGATAGTAGGGTTTGGACTAGTGGATTAGAATTAATAATTTTATATCAATAGATAATTAATACAGAGGGACTCAATAAATATAACTGCTCAAACAAGCACATAAATGGTTTTTAAACAATACTTGCATAAAGAAAAACATTGAATAGAAAGAAAAGCATGAAAGTTGAAAAAATACCTAAACTCCAACCTTTGCTTTAACTATTTTCTTTTAAGTTCTGTCAGTAAAGTTTTAGGTAAAAAAATGTATATAAAGTTTAAACCCAATACTTTCACACATGAAAGAAGGAGTATAAATTAAAGGAAAGTATTAATTTAGACAACATTTAACTTTTGCATAAAACATTTTTTTTGTAATTTTAAAATAAATAATTAATCTTTTTTCTAATTGAGGTATTTCATAATGGTATCAAAATAAATACCACAAAACAAAAGGTTAGAAAAATTTAGATAAATTAGGCCTGTTCACGATATGCAAACTATTTTCATTGTGAAATGTATACAACTAAAATAAAAAGTTATACATGAAATATAACACAAAAGTAGTTTTACTTATGTTGAAATGAATTAATTCAAATTAACAAAGACAAAACGATTAAAATATGTAAAGTAGATAAAGTTCTTTAAATGAAAATTAAAAGTGTCATATTAGTGTCATACAATGAAAAATAAATGTATAGAATACTCCTATAACCCTAGGCTGATACTCCTCAACCAGATACGGTAATCGATGTTGAAAATGTGAGGAAATTGTTTAAATATTTGATACCAAAATGAAATTAAAATATACCTCAAAGCCATCCCCGAGTGGTTAGTCTCAGAGTTAAATGTAGGTATAAAACTTCAACTTTAAATTAGTCCAGGTGTGGACTTACCTGGAGCCCGACGAAGATCTCCAAGGGTTGTTGATATCGTACTTCAGAGCTTTGCTTTTTCTCTTTTTCCTATTCTTCCGTCTGCCCTCCGATAATTCTTCACCTGCACTATAATCACCATCGCTCACCTACCGTCGAACAATAATCAAAATAATTAATTAAACCAATATTTAAATTCTTTCAATTTAATATATATATTAAATAATTCCTCCATGTGTATGTTAATGTTGTTTGTATACATTAACAAAAAGTGCAACAATAAATTTCCCGAATATACAACTGATGAGAGGGAATACCTATAATAGGCACAGATTTGCAAGGTTTATTTTTGTTTGGAGCTTTTGCTTTAACAATACATGCTTTTGTTGTACACGTTCAAGATAAATTATATAGCAATGTTGTTTAAAATAATATTATTATTACATATTATTTTTGTTCGAATCTGTCCTGGAACTTAATTGTCACACAGTTTAATTCTTAAATAGAATTAAAATTTTAAAATTACCTTTTGAGGCTTCCCTCCTTTTTTATTCCTTTTTAGTTTTTTCTTTTCCTTTTTCTCTTCCTATTAAAAAACAAATTGAATAACAAAATCTGAATGATTAAAAAAAAAAAATAATAATATACTCTTTTCCATCCAAAACATGTACCTAAGCCATTATTTCGATAGTTAATTTACGAATAAAAACATATGCTACAAATACCTGTTGGATGGTCAATGGTTTGAAATATAATCATTCGTGTGATCTTCCATTCACTCATTTATTTAGTCTTAAACTAGAACTATAAGTTATAAATTAAACTGTAACAAGAGTATACGCTGTAACATTAACAGTATGATGACTTTGCTCATCACTAATTAATGCTACTGAAGATCGTGAATAACTATAACTTGTCCAGAATAAGACCAAGAGATAGTGACAGAGGAACCCCAAGAATGATGATAATGCTGTTCTGGAGTATTAACTAAGAAACATAAAACTGAAATGATTTTGTTCAAATGTACACTTTTTAATTCTCTCATATTATCGGCGCGATAATTTTTTACAAATCAAATTTTCTTTTAAATTTTATAAATAAAAACTGGTTAACGACTTTATTGAGATTTTCATATTATAAGAATTTCACCTTTCTCTTCTGTCTTTTTCATTTTCAAGCTCTTTGAGACTTAGCAATGTGGCTTCTTCGATGGCTCTCCTTTCCGCCTGCTCCTTAAGCTTGATCTGGGCTATCCTTCGGGACTGCCTAACTGTTCTGCCGTCTTCGCTGGTCGCAAGTTCGGCATGCTTCAAATCGCTGGCGTATAAACCCATTAAGGTTTGGCCTGAAATAACCGAACAGTTTTAGTTTAACCCTATTCACTACGGGTATTTTTCGAAGAGCGTAATAATTCAGGTATTTTTTTCGTTCAGTTCCCCAATCCTTCGGTTTTGAACCTATTGATAAAATGAAAAATCTGCACCAAGATAATGTTTCCCTGATTCTGATATCTATTTAAGGATCAAACGTCAGCAACACTACAACTAGTATGCGGGTCTAAATAGTACATAATATGGACACAGTAATCTTTGCTTCGTTTTCTAAATCTCCTCATATAGGTATAAGTAGTTACGATTGAAATTGGATAGCTCGAATGATATTTCTGGTAATTGGTCGACTCAGGCAGTTGAGAAAGTTAAGAAGAAAAAGAAAGTTTGTGAAAGGTTTGTTCTTTTGCTAGACCGGTTTCAGCGTTGTTAGTCATTTTGGATGTCTTCTGGGCATCCTCACCGCACTGTCACTGTCACTTGTACTGTGGTGGTTGTCTGTTTGTCTTGTGTATATACGCGTGTCTTGTCTCGCTTGCCACAAAACAAGTATGTTAAAAAAGAAAATTATCCTTCAGTTTTTTAATTTCCTATTTCTTTTACCATCGAAAAATGAATTTCAGAAAATTATTTTGGACATCAATAATAATTCAATTATTAAAAATACAATTGTACGAATATAAAGTTTGCGCGTGTAAAAGAATATGAGCTGTATTGAGAGGAAGGAGGAGATAATGATGGTGTACCTTTCTTCGCCCTTTTCGGTGTGACAACTTCATCATTGGTGGGTGTCGCCGGGCTGTCAGCCGGCTGGTTCCTGGCGGCCCTGGCTCCCCTGCCCCTCCCACCTCTGGCTGCTCCCCTCCCTCTGCCCCTAGCCCTCCCCCTCCCCCTGCCCCTCCACCTGCCTCCGGTACCGCGGCGCCTCCGCTTCGCCTTGCCCCCCTCCTCCTGGCCTCCATCCTCCTCCTCCGCCGCCGCCGCCGCCGCCTCCTCCTCATCCTCTTCCTCCTCCTCCTCCTCTTCATCGCCGCCCCTCCCCTCTTCCTCTTCTTCTTCCTCCTCGTCCTCTTCGTCTTCGCTCGACGCTCCCATCTTCTCGGCCCTCTGCTCTTCGGCTTTTTTCCTCGCCGTCGACTGCTTGCCTTTACCCGCCTTCCCTGTAACGTCAAAAATGAACATTTTTTGCTTAAAGATTGAGAAGAAACCCCGGTCTAGAATTCCTAGAGAGCCCTCTTTGCGGTAAAACTGGCGGGAAAAATATATTACTCGACAATAGTGCTCACCTCTCAGTCTCGGTTTTTTGCCGCCGGCTTCGACGATGTCATCGTTCTCGACTTCCTCTTCGTGAGTGCCGTCTTCGTCGGATTTGCTCGACCTGCCGCGCCTCTTCCTGCTGTTTTCGGTCATCGCCGGCCTCTTCTTCGGTTTGCTCGGCTCTGCCATCAGATCGTCCTGTACGTCCAGAGAGAAAGTGGCCAGCGTCAGGCCGCGACTCATCGGTTTCACTTCTTCAATTTCCTCCTCGCCCTCTTCAGATTTCTCGCTGATCGCTTTCTCCATGTCCTTAGTCTCCGCGTCGTACTTGCTGTCGTTATCGCTGTCCTTGTCCTCTTTTACGTCCACCTGGCTGCCTTTACTCGAACTTCTTCTGCCTGTCCTTCTGACTGCCGCTGGCTTAGGTTTCATGTCCATTGGCTTTTCATCGTCCCCACTCCCGGTTTCGCTGGTTTTTCTGATTTTGGTCGGAACTTCGTCGGCGACATCGTTCAAATTACACATGCTGTTAGTACGCGACTTCTTACCGGAGCGCACATCTGTTGGGGCGTCGGTAAAATTGGAAGATTCGTTCTCTGAAGATTTGACATCCTTTGTCTCTGTTTCGCGGCAGATTTCGGGCACTGTCGCTGTTGTTTTAGTTTCCGGACCTTCATCTTTGATTTTAACCGCGGGACTGCCTTCTTGTTCACTTTTTAAATCACGATTACCGTCTTCTTCCTCCACTGTATTAATCTTCCGCTCTTTATCTATTTCTACATCGCTTTTATCGTCTACAATTTTTGATTCTGCGAATGGCACATCGGACTTTATATCTTCACTCTTTTTATCATGAATCGATTCACTATCGCACAAATCTTTTTCATTTTTCATTTCCTTTAAATCATTTTCGACACGATGCTGTGTAACATCACCAATTTCCTGATTTATTGAATTATCGTTACTTTTAACTGAGCACTCGGCATTCCGGATGTCGGTACTTTCAGGCTCGTTATCTTGGACACTCTCATTATTGGTCTCGTCGCTAGATTTAGATTTAGCGGTGATAATATCCGCTTTAGCTTCATCCGTACCAGCAGGCTGCACACTGTCTCCTTCATTTCTAACACTGTCATCGGGTTTTATGCTACCATTGAGAACACATTTTTCCGGAGCAATTTGTAACGAGAACTGGTCGTTTACGCACTTTTCCTGAATGCGATCCTCATTTAAGGACACTTTATTTTCCTTAAAATTATTTTTACTCGTCAAATCGAACGCTTGAAAGTTTTCATCGATGTTATTCGCCTCGATCATTTCATCGGTCGAGTTATTGTCATTTACAGATTTTTCATTTTGAATCTCCTTCTCTACGGTATCGACAGATTCTCTCATCGCATCTTCGCTTTCGATATCGGGAGCGGTTTCATTTAATTTGTCGACCGATAGAATGTTGTTGGGACTGTCCGATCTGGAAATCACTTTATCAGATTCAGCTTTCATGGAGTCGCTGTTGGAAACAATATCGTCCTTCGAAATAGTGCTGCCGTTTTCAGAGTTTCTGTACAACGAATCCGAAGTCTCGTTCTCGCTGACCGAAGTGACCTCTTCGGATTCATCGGCCATTTCAAACCGGTCGTTCTTAAAATGTTTCATGCTGTCCGCTTCGATAATATCGGCGGTTTTTGACGACTCTTCCGACAGTTCGCTGTCGCCTTTCGCACTGTCCATTAGGGGTCGATTGGATTCCGTGGAACACGGATCACCGGCAAAATTGACGTCCACCGTCTTTTGCAAACTGCCGGGTCCGAAAAAAAATAACGCCGGTGAAACGGTATCGGGTTGACATCCGGTCTTGGCTGACATGTCACAATTCGGTTTTTCCGGACTGCAGATCGTGTCTATGCTCCACAGCTTCGGAGTCTTCTTCTCGGGCGTCGCTTGAGGGGCCGTAGAATTGTCGACCGGTAACGATTTCGTACCGGTCTCGTCGACTTTATTAGAATTAGAGGAACTTTGACAGTAAGTATCAGGCACTTTGTTACAGACATTGGTCGAGGCTGAATCCGGGGTGTCTGCCTCCCTGCCGGGGTTGCCCATGTCGCAGTCTTGACCCGAACCCAAACCTTTGATCAACATCATCGGCTCTTCGATCGCTTCTCCGACTATTGGACTCTCCTGCTCTTCGAGGTGTAACCGCTTGTTGCCCGTCACGGACAGGTCTTCGGGGCCCCTCTTCTGACCCACGGTCGCCTCCAGACGTTGCTCGTGGCTGTGGTACGACATCGGGTCGTTGAACCTCTCCGACATCTGACTCAACAGGTCCTTGTGGTTCATGCCGACCATGTACGGCTGCAGCGGTTGAGACTGCGGGGGCAGATTTGTGTGCGTACCCATATTGTAGCCCCGCTTCAGTTTAAATATCTCGTCCAATTTGGAGCCCGGAGGTCCCTTGCTTTTCTTGAAGCCCATGTTCGGTCTGACCGGAATGCCCCTCAGAACCCCTTCGTCCACCGACGATTTTCTACTCAGGTCCATACCGAAAGATCCCAAATTGCCGGAGAAGTCCGCCGGTCTATTATTACCGTTGGTGGTGGTGATGACGGACGTGCTGACAGGTAAATTTCCGTTGGTAATGACGGATTCGATTTTGCTTCTGGAATTTTCGAGAGGCACTGGTTCGTCGCCTCCCAGCGCTAATTCTTCTTCTTCCTCGAACGTCGCCCTGTCATCCAATTTGTCACTGGACATACTGTTCTCATCCAGGATGTTGCTGTTGCTCTCCTCGCTCTCGGGGACAGTATTGCTGTTTTCCTGCACCTCCAGGGCGTTGCTACTGTCCTCCTGCAATTCTGAATTTGTAGTGCTGTCCTCTTGCAATTCGGGTATCGTGCTACTGCTGATCTGACCTTCTTCGGCGGTGACCATTTTCAACTTATCCTCGTGATTGAGTCCATTCACTTCTTGCACATCGAGGCCGTTTTCAATTTTAGGAATTTGGGAAAGACACGTTTCATTCTCTTTTATTACTGAGGAAACTGTACTGCTATTCACTTGTGGGTCCGTGTCCTTGTTTTCACTGTCCTCGGCCGCAGATTCGTCAACGCAAGCGTTATCGGAAGTTTCCAATTTGACTTCTTCACGACTGCTATTTTCATTAACGCTCTCTTTATCTATAATATTCTCCTTACTGTCCATGCTTGTCCCTTCATCAGTTTCGGGCTCCTCACCGGTAGTATCTTCGGGGACCTGTCCGGTGTCCGTTATGGGTTTTTCTATTTCTAGACTGTTGCTGTCTTCGTTTAGAATTTCATTCAATTCCTGTCCCTCACCAGATGATAAACTGTTAATCAAATCTACCAAACCGGTTCGATCCCTGACAAACAAATAAAATCATTTTTATTAGGCTTCACCTAACTCTTATACTAATGATATACTAACATAATATTAACATAAAAGTGCGGAAATGATTTTATTAAAATAATTTTTACTTGCCAGCGGTGAGAAGGGTCGGTGTAATTTCATAAATGCAAATCCAAAAATTATTGAAACAACTGTACTAAATACATTATGTTTTGATATACATTTTCCTGAATTTTCATCCACTATTTAAATTTATCCTTAATGGAAGGCTTTATTAACAGAAATATTATCAACATAAGTTGTATTATTTATTTATTTTTAGTTATAAATTTACATATGCAAAATTCTGAAATTGATGATGTCTGTATCGTACAATTGTAAATTTTAAATAATAACTTTTTATTATTTTTTAAATTGATTTATTTTAAAATGGGAATTTTTTTTTAAATGATTTATTCCATCACACTATAAGAATATTTAAAGGTCAGTTTTCCTAATTTTTGTTTTAAAATAAAGGTACAAGTAAGACCTTTCCTCGATATAAATACATTTGTTATATCATCACTCATGTAATATCCTGTCTATTCCTTATTTTATCTTAAACTAAACTAGTTTAGGCATCTCACCATCGTCAATAGTATTTCTTCAATAATAAAAATGATTACTGACAAATATATTGTTACGTACTTCAAAATAAACTACATATTCATTGATAGTAATATATTTAAAAATAGATTTAAGAGATATTGTACGTACTTTGCAATCATTTCCCAAGTCTCTTCATCGGGATCCTCCCTATAAATACGGACATGAGCCGCTGGATCAAACTGACACCAATATGTCTGACCGCCGGCATCTTTTCCCAAAGGTTCGCATCTCAATTCGACAGAAGACAACTTGTTCACTTCAACTTTGAATTTTGAATTAGAGTCAAACTGAGCTTCCAAAAGGGTCTAGAACAAGAAATGGTATCGTGATATTTATTCATAGAAAAAAAGAGATACCGTCACATAAATTCGCCGTTCAAATACTCCACTACGAATCGGATATCTGTATATTCGACTGACGATGAACAAATAAAAAACTGTTTAATTATGTTAAATTAAAAAATACTTACATCGCACCAATAACTTTTCTAATAAATATTTCATTGACACAAAACTTGAATGTAACATTTACACTGCGAAGTATTACATTTCCATCGAGGTCTCACATTGAATACAAGTCTTACATGAACCTAAGCACGCATTATTGCTTTACAAATTAAACAATACAGTAAACTAATTTATAACTGCATCACGAAACCAAAAAAAAATGCATTGTCCAGAATAAAAAATAAAATTCGATTATTACTACTCCTAATTTTTAGAAACATCACTAATACCTGTTTCTGTTAGAATCACTATCCAATAACCTTCATTGCTCGAGTTACTTTTACTTGTAATCAAACAACTTCTCATTATCAGTACTTTCTTTCAAGTTCTTCCAACTGTTCTAACCCCTCTAATATGCAATTTATTTATTATTATTTATTCTATTTATTATTTATTAACGTAAATATTTTTAATAAATAATAATACATAGCGACACATTTCTTTTCTGCATATTGAATAATCGAGTGAATTCTCCACAAGCTTACCAGTAAATTGTTTTCCCACTGTCACTTAAAATCCACAGTTTATAATTTAAAATATCACAGTTGCAACTAATAAATAACAGGAATTGAGAAGTAGACATTTTCACATTTTAAATTTGTTGATGAAACACTAGAAAATTTGTAATTTACACCGATTTTTAAAATATAATAAATAACATAATTAGGGCAGGAAAAAACTAAACAACATATTAAATACGGCCAGAACAATTATCATTAAGAAAATTCCAATGTCGTGAAAACAAAATCTCGCATAAACAATCCCCAGTGGGACACTTTCAAAGTGTAACAAAACAAATAGCTATTCAAGGTCAAGCCTTGAATCTCACTACAGTGGGCCTTCCACAGAACTATTTTCCCAAAACAGAATGAAAAAAATTCTCTCTGCACGGTTTAATAATGTCATATAAAATCTTTAAAAAATATAATTTCTGTACTGATTTCAATATTTATGCATTTTACAGACTGTATTTACATCAGATAGGACATAAATTCTGGATTGTTGTATACACGACTTTGAAGAATGTATAATGTAAACATCTTACAATGTTCATCTGTGATTCATCTTACAGTGAATCACAAAGGCACTCTGCATTTAAGGGGAGGATAAAGATTTTACTTGGAATACAAAGTGAAAAAAGATCTAAATAGCATTATTCGTATAAAATTAATATTTTATTAAGAAAAGGAATATAAGTTAAGATAAATGGATGTGTTAACAAAAATGTTACGCCTTTATTGAAATCAAATATTAATTTTAATCACTTTGTTTCGACCATTAAACCAAATTAATATATAAATGGAATAAACATTAAAAGTAAACCAAAAACTAGTATTGTACGAATTTAAATCTGCATTAACATCAATCATATAAACATTATTCACTACTGAGTTTTTAACAAAAATTCTGCCGATTAACTGTTGTGTAAGATGTAAGTTGTAGATTTTTATGTTTAACGACCGGTGTAAGCGATCGAATAAGAAAATACAATAGAAACCATCGATTTAATTATATTCGGTATACTTGAAAAATTAATTTTCCACCGCCGCGCGCCTTAAACTAGTAAATTGAAATTGGTTTACCTTCAAGAGACGCAGTTTAACTCCGACCCGCGACTTTTTGTATCCGAACCTCTCCAATTCCCAACCGTCCTGACTCGAATAACTGTGGCAGAACTTTATCAGAGCTTTCTCCCACTTTTCCGCCGTACAAGTCTTTCTCGCTTTTCGCAACAGTTTGATGTGCAGATCGATCAACTGCTGGGAGACTGGAACAGAGGAAAAGCGGAGGCCGCGTTCAGAGATCGGTGGGCGGAGGTAAAGCGCTGTACATATAATTTCGCACGACACTTCAACCGATGTTCCGAAACACCGAGTCGGGGGGGGAAAGGAGGAGGAGTGCGGAGGGCGCAAACTTGGATATATTTTAAATACTTTGACGGATTGAAAGGGGGATCGGTCTGGAAAATAAGGGTGGATGAGAGTGGGCCAGTTTCGAGTGTACAAAATCGAAGCCGAATACTATGTAAACAAAACTTATTCGGCGGCCCTCCCCGTGTCACTGGTTGTAACAGGCCGGCGGGCGGCCGGCGGCGATCGGGACGCGGAGACTCCGCCGAAAGAGAGTTTCGAGACGCCGTCCGTCCGAGACGCCGGCGCCGGGGCCGGGCAAAAAATTCGAAACGTCCGATCGGTACGAAAACAGAACGCTCGCCCGAGCAAAATGTCACTGAGCGGCGGCCCAATGACAAATACCTACCCTCGGTGGTGTCCTCCAGCATCTCTTGGAGTTCGGCGAAAGTCGGGTGTTGTATGCCGCATGTCTGCGCGAATTTTTCAAGAAACGAACAGATAATAGCGAAATTTGGATCGGAAGTGCAGGAATGACAAGAGGCTTCTTTTTCAGCCGCCATATTGAATGAACTTAGTTTACTTCGGGATTCCGATATGAATAATTTCCAGACGATATCACGTTGCCGACGATATCTCTGAACACGAGGGAAAATATTTTAGGCGATTCGGAAAGAGTTAAAAATTTATCGCTCGATTAATTACGGACAACGAAATAATATACGCTCGCGATTTCACCCAACGCGCAGTTTCCAATTCAGAAGGTTGTGCACGCGTAACGAGTTGTCGTCGAGATTTATGTTCGGAGCGAAATTACCGGGAAACATTTAATCGAAATAAATTACAATAATTTTAAAACACTCGGAATATATTTTAGAATTTCCCGTCGGTAAATAACAATTTGTGAATATTGTTGGTCACAATACACGGGGGGGGGGGGAAAGCCATTGCCGCGAATATGATTCAAATCGGCTGTACTTTTCAACTGCAATAATAGCAAAATTTAACTCACAATACAGTACCGTATAGTTACGTATATATTTAAAATTACAACTATTGCTCATAAAAGGCGAATATTCCCTTATTTAACTCGAAGATATTATAAATTTTGAATTCTTTTTGCCTTCACTCATCTTAAACAGTATTTGGCGCCAACGGACGTCCTATTTTTCTCGGCGTTGTATCCTTCCGCCCGATCGACCAATCATCGCTCTCGAAAACGAATGCTAAGAATTGGCGCAAAAATGCGCTTTTTCATCAAATTATACGGAGAAAAAGGAATATTCTTTTGAAAATATTCCATTTAAGCAATCCGGCATTAATGCCCATATAATATTCCTTTAAACCTCTTTTAATTTCTAAGTCGTTTTATTTTCGAAGTTTTTTTTCTATCGGGTCGACAACTATAAGTAATTGCGGAATTCACCGACAAGTGGCTTTGTACATATTTTTAAGTACGTCAACTTCTTTGCACAGATAAGCCGTAGATGGTTTCGAATGCAGGTATAAGATGCATTCGGCTTCTCTGCAATGTCTCAGTGTCGAACAACGGCCATCCGAATCGATAATGGCCTTTATTCGGTCATCGTCGACCTCCTCCTCCACCGGAAGTCCTCCGGAGCGCTCCTCGTCTTTTAACGAAAAATCCTCCCGACCGGAATTTCGGGAACCGGATTTAAATTTAAGCCTTCATCGCCGTACGCGGCGTACAACAACTCTTGAGAAAATAAAAGCGAAATGAGCACCGCGAGGCGTACCTCAAAGTTTCAGAAAGGACCAAATAATAACGTATCAAAAGTATCTTATCTGTGTGCAAAGATTTTGACGTACTTAAAATATGTACAACGCCGCTTGTTGTCGCAGTGAAATCCGCAATTAACTTAGTCGTCGACCCAATAATATGTAATTATATTTAAAAAAAATAACTGTGTGACATGCAAAATATAAATGGTGTGAAAGATACAAGAAAAATTGTATCTGCATATAATAATAAAAAAATTGGGACAAGTGTAATGAACTTCCCCCTGTTGGCGCTATTATTAAAAAACTTTTACTGCAATGAGTCCAGAAACAGAAGTTATACTATAAAATAACTATTGTTACATTTAATTCAGATTTAAAATTTACATTTTTACATATTAGTTACGATTGATAAATACATTTTGAATTTTAATTTCCGGTAAAATGTTTCACACTGATATATCGGTATATATTGTCATTGAATGCAAACATTTTATTAATATCAACAATTATATTAAAACCATGTGAGGGCAAACAGGATGCTCAACGTGGAACCTCTGAATTAGCATTTATATTTACTTTAAATTTTATATTTGTAATTTATTTGGCTAAAACATAGTTGTCAAAGCCAGATTAAATTGGTTTTTATCTGCATCGATTCAGTTTTTTCCCTTCGTAGAAATACCTGTGTAGTTGGTTTTTGTTACAACATCAAAATGCTGAGTTCCCTTTTTGTCCACATTTCTTCGTGTACTATGCAATAATTACAAAAATCAGCAGTATTTCCATTCACCGGAATTCTTTAAAGTTATCGCAATTTATTATATTTATATTTTATTTTTTATTTATTTATTTATTTTATCAAATAAATTAAAAGTTTAGCGTCACATTAATTAAAAAGAACAGATATCTGCCTACAATCTTACAATAATGCCCTTTCTAGGACATATTTAAAACTATTTTGTCATTCCATTCAAGATTACAAATTATGTATGCGTTAAGATACAAGCAATAAATAGTAAAATATGATTGCAGATATAATGATAATAATAGTGACGCCACCGTACTTATATCTTACATTTTTGTTTATGCAGATAAAGGTAGAACTGTGAATGCAGTATACCATCAAGTACTGTAATAAACATATCTTTAATGACAATTCTGCTTTCTTATTGAGCATGGCCGGGTACTTCAGCTAGTAAGTAATATTAATACTTTTGCTTTAATTTTTTTTTAGCACAAGTACATCTTCTATGACTATTGTTAAATATATTTTGCATTTAAATTTTGTTTTATGTTTCTTATATAGTAAAATTATGTAACTGTGGCCAGTTATGCACATTATATGTAGATTTAAAAATTGTATAATACAAATTTGAATATTATACAAATTCGATAAATATTAAATAAAATAATAAATATTGAATACAATTCTATAATGAACAATTTTAATATCATTAAATTGTAGTTAATTATAGTTATGTTTAATAAGTGACATCATTCCATTAATCTTTGGAGTCAATACCAACAATAAAGTACATGATTGATAATTATAAGCATGGTGTAATAGTTTTAGACCTTCGCATTAATGTCAAAAATAAACTGATCATAAAAGCAAGCAGTCATGTTAGATATGTTTTTATTAACTGGGATTTTTCTACCTTCAATTTTTTTCGCAATAAACTTACTAGAAAATTAACTTATGTGCCCGAAAAAACATTCAAAGTGCCAAAAGTGACTAACTGCTACTGAAGATAGTGAGCAGCCGGGGAGTTGAAAATATTTAAAATACAATTTATGACTTCAGAATAACATAAAATGGGCATATAATAAATATGCTATATAAAGAGAAAAGGAACAATTAAAGAGGATCTTCATCAATGTGTAAATATCTCATTTATGAATTTACTTAATTATTTTACTGTAGAAAATAATGTTTCGGTATTTTTAATGATCTTTTTTCTCTGAATTTGACGATTATTCCAGTTCGAAAATTTTTGAATCTTATAATTATATCTCAAAATATATTGTATGAACATATTGTGGTGACCGATCCTAATATATGATTTTCAAAAAATTTTATCTCACTGACCGACCCTAGTTCGAATCTCAATTTTTCTGCAAATACCAAATTTTGATTCCTATATTTCAATACAATTATAATATTATACAGCACTTTTCTTACAATATCAACTCAATCAGGGTAAATACATCGGTACCTTATTCGAAGAAATTGATTTAGAAATTCTTTTATTTTTCTATGGCAAACTTAATCCTCTGTGGGCCGAATTTTTATTTTAAATCCGAAAAAATTGGGGGAACGAAAAATCAGCAATTATAAATCTGTATATGCGAATGAAAAAAAAAATTGTTATTGATAACGTTATAGGATTAAGATTTATCTGCCGTCTCACGAAAAAAGCTGATAATTATTTGGTAAAATCTGGATAAATTGAAATGCGACCTGAAAGTTATACTGCGGGTCGAAAAAAACTTCTCCATATATCGGGGCAGGATCTGAAGCCCTTGAAGCTCTTTGAAGGACTTGATCACTCGCTTTTTTGAACTGTTGGAATTAAATCGACGAACGAGCCTTATCGTTTTATATAATCGATGACAAAACCACTTTCTCTGGAATAATTCTTTACATGTGTAATCGGAATCGACAACAGTCGTACTTCGAGTATTCCTCAAGTACCATCGTTCTAAAACCCTTAAACTCTGTATCCTACGGGCGTATACGTTTTTCCAAATATTCCAGAGGCGCTTTTGCCTTCTACTGCTAAATCCTCGCGTTTTTATTGTAAATTATTCCCGATTATTACAACAATATTGTTAAAAATTCAAGATTAATTTATTACAATATTTAAGCACGTAGAAACGCCTGTAGGCCGTAATGCGTGTACGAATCATCCTTTGTATATCGTTTTATCGATGTAATATTTGTATTTAAAGAGAATAAAAATGTCTTCTATCTTGTATCTCGCCTTCTATTGGCCTTCACGGACCGTTGTATACAATGAAAGAATACAAAAAAATGAGGACATCGAGGACAAAAGAGGACACGTCCTCCGTAACGTGGGGGGTGGGGTGGAGCACAGTGTGGATCGATGGGGTTGTGTCCACCTGAAAGTCTGCAGATTCAACTGAAAATCTGGGGAATTTTCGAAACTCGAAAGAAAAATTAAATATAAAATGGTCCCTACCTCCAGTTGTACCAGTTGTACTCGGACAACGCGAACTCGACGTAAAGAACGTTTATGTTTCCGTACCGGATAATTAACCCAAATCGCCGATTATTTATTGACAGAAAGCAACCTGACAAAAATCGGCAAAATCTACCGTATTTTTGCGTATCCAATAAACGACGGGGCGAAAATTAGTAGTAATGTCGTAAAATCAAGTACAATTACTTCCTGCAGTTACAATTTTTTCCCGCAGTTAGTAATACTTATATATTTCTCGATTTCCGCCACCGGAGGTATTAGTATTGCTTATGCGCTCCGCTGTTTTTCATTCTTCGCCCCCGCCCCACCCCCGCAACCATCCCCTTGTCGTAAATTATTCCCGACTGAATTTCTTTCTTAAATCGTCGGGAATTGGCAACAAACAGAGCGGAAGGATTAATGGCCCGAACGTGAGGTCGGTAGGGGGGTGGTTGGGAAATCAAGCCCCCGCAGTATTAAGCCCCGGGACTTAGTAATTTAGAGGACGGACTCGGCCCCGAATCGGGACGATTCGGGGTGGACCGCCGCTTTTTATTATAGGCTTATATAATTAAGTTATCGCCCGACTAGTAACTTACTGCGGGATCGAGTAGTACAGTCGGAAGAACAGTTGTAAGTCCCGTCTTCGGGGTCCGACTTAGTAGGTCCTCCGTGTACCTGCAGGTTTACGGGGTCGACATTTCACTAGATATCCCTATTGAAATTGTAGATTCGTGATGTTTCCGTCTCCTCTCGCTGGTTTGGTCTTTTGATAGACCAAATTTCGGCTGCTCGCCATCTTCAGTAGCGGAGTTTGTCACTGTTGGGACCTTGGATGTTTTTAGCCACATCCAAAGTGACTAACACCGCTACTGAAGACGGTCCAGCAAAAGACCAAACCGGCGAGAGGAGACAGAAACATCACGAACCTACAGTATTCTTCCAACCCCTCGCAGAACACAAAACAGGTATATCAAATTACCTATTGAAATTGTTTTTTGATATACCTGTTTTGTGGTCTGCGAGGGTTGAATAGTTCGTGATACCTCTCGCCGGTTTGGTCTTTGTTAGACCAAATTCGGCCGCTCGCCATCTTCAGTAGCGGAGTTAGTCACTGTTACTGCGGAGGACGCACAAAACGTCCAAAGTGCTAACAGTGACTAACACCGCTACTGAAGATGGCGAGCAGCCGAAATTTGATCTAGCAAAAACCAAACCAGCGAGAGGAGACAGAAACATCACGAACCTACAATTGTATTTTCTTTCTAATTATTAAGAAGGCAGTTGTGATAGAAAGAAATTAGGAATATTAGGAAGGTTTCCCTGATCAGAATTTGAATTAACGGGTAATGTTGTGGGAAAACCTCAATGGGGGTTTTTTTCTTGCCCTTTCTTCCAGGATCCCTCTCAGCGGCTGTTGTCCGCTCCAGACGATCTTCAGGGTCCGACCGAAGACTGAATCCCAATCATCTCGGGATTCAGGACTCGTTCGTTGCCCATCTTACCGGGAACAAACTTCTGCCGAGCAGTTTTGGAATGCCTGTTTTGTGGTCCGCGAGTGGTTGTGGAATACCGTAGATTTCGCGTATTTCTGCCTCCTCTCGCTGTCCGAAAAAACATCCAAAGTGACCAACACCGCTACTGAAGATGGCGGGAGGCCGAAACCGTTCGCCGTTTCTTTTTTTCCGATCTCGATTAGCTTCGGCAGCGCAATTCGATGATATTGAATTAGCGATTCGAACGGAATTTCCCCGACGATGCACGACGGGGCAGAGAGTTAAATCCGATATTAAAACTGGAGGAAAACTTTAACTGCAATTAGCGGCGGCTGAAAGCCGGTCTAGCGGGACTGGGAGATTAGCGTTGTTCTCACGACATTGATGAGAAAGGATATACCGGTAGGGCGTTAAGTAATTTGCCTTCTCCGGAGCGAGGTCAGACCGTAGACCTTTGAATTGGATTAGTAGTGGCGGCAGCTTCTCCATTCGGCGAAGGGCTTTACCGGCTGTAACTGTCCGTAAACTGTCCAAACCCGTTTGCGTGTCCAAAGTACGAAATGTCCCAGTCTTTTAACGCTGCCAATAATAATTCCGATATCCGCAAGAACAAGTCTCTGATTAAGCACGACTTTTTTGACTTTGCTTTCTCGATTGAAAGATGAATCAATGTAAGCCAAACAACCGGCCGATTTTTGATCTTAGGTAAAGGAAATCCGATTATTTCATTTAGAGTGAAACATTTGAAAGCGACCAGAGAAAGTGAAGTGTTTTCTTTTCCTTTTTCAACGATGCCCGAACCAAGTTTCAAGATTTGACGTGTTCTTCAAGACTTAATAGTGATAAAAACACGTAAACTACGATCGAAGCCGTTTCAGTAGATCTTCAGAAAAACCTTCCCAAGACGTCTGTTTCATGTTGTGGCTGTTCACCAATTTTTAATTGTTTTTCAGACTAATTCCGATATGACATTTTCTTCATTCAATACTACATGCAATGTTTCCTTTCATTCCCTGCGTCAATCGTTACCGATGTAACATTAAATCCATTAAATTTCAAGAACTTTAAGAAGTTTCATTAAAAAACCTTACGGTCTGATGGTATCGATCACATAGCTCCCACTACGCCCTGTGTCCGGCCATATTAAAATTTAAAATTGAAGCTTTTCCCCGCTTTTTTTTTTTGAGTCGTTAACAGCTTTTTTCCTCCCCCCTCAACTTCTACCCCTGTAGACGGATGGGGGGCAGGGGTGGTGGTGGCGGAAATTAATTTCGAGCCAAAAGTTAGAATTAGCAGTTATGGACGGAGCTCCCCTTTCGGGAAACTGTTACGCGGTACCTTTAATATTAATTGTTTGCGGCCGGCCGAATGTGAAAAATTTGTTTTACAATATTCACAGCGAATATTAGGTGTACCCAAAAGTAAATCGACAATTTGGTAAGGTGTATTTTGGTCTCGAGGAGTTCTTCGAGAGGGGAATCGAAAATTTGCCGGAAAAGTGGCCGGAGAGTTGTCGATAATATCGGTGAATATAATTAAAGTTTCTTTTTTAGCAAAATAAAATGAATACCAAAGTCAAAATGTTGATTACTTTTGGGTACCCCTAATACTTTGTAAATAATCGAGGAAAAATTAAATGCCATTACGTACATGAAGACAGTGCGCAACCGGTTTTATTTCTGGTTTTTATCGCCGCAACGGTTGAAACCACGTTCCTAGACTGGTTTTGACTTCTCGCCACCATCGTCGTGCAGATAAGGCACCACACTTTACGACGTTTCCTTGGCCACAATTGAGGATATAATAATTGAATCCTTTTTTTTCATATTAAGAGGACCTTACGTGTTTTATGAGTCGACCTTTTCTCCGAACAGTTTGAACTTCCGGCCGTGGAATATGCCGTAAGACGGGGCGCCGAAAAGTTCAAAGTTCCCAATTTACACCCCGCGGTTCTCTCTCTCTCTCTCTCTCTCTCTCTCTCCCTCTCTCTCTCTCTCTCTCTCTCTCTCTCTCTCTCTCTCTCTCTCTCTCTCCTCTCTCTCTCTCTCTCTCTCTCTCACTCTCTCCCTCTCTCCCTCCCTCTCTCTCTCCCTCTCTCACTCTCTCTCTCTCCCTTCCTTGTGGAGTACGACGACGGGAATGCTACAACGGGAAAGCTAATTCCATTAAGCTTTAGTGAATCAAGCTCATTAGAAAACAATGGGCGGATGGTGTAAGGGGGGAGGTTGTGGAACTGTCCCTCTCTTAATTACGGTTTCCCACTTTCGTGCCCCCAAAGTACTAAAGCCTCATTTTTCTTTATATCTATATAAACCACCCCGCACACTATATATAACTTTCAAAATGTAAATGGCTGACAATAATTATCCTCGCTCCTGATGAACTCCTCGATCACTGATTGAAATAAACATGAATGGATTTAGTTCAGTTCGGAATACCGTAGATTTTCAATCGGTACAAGTGGCCAGTGAGTGACAATGCTACTGAAGATGTGGCGAGCAGCCGAAACCGGTCTAGCAGGAAGAGTCAGAAATACACGAAATCTATGGTATGAATGGATTTATAATTATGGATTATAAAAAAGTAGTCATAAAAAGACCGTAGGTATGTGGTATTTCTGTCTCCTCTCGCTGGTTTGGTCTTTTGCTGGACCAAATTTCGGCTGGTCGCCATCTTCAGTACGCCGAGTTAGTCACTGTTGGGACTGTTGGATGTTTTTAGCCACATCCAAAGTGACTAACACCGCTACTGAAGACGGTCCAGCAAAAGACCAAACCGGCGAGAGGAGACAGAAACACCACAAATTTACGGTATTCCAACCCCTTGCAGACCACAAAACAGGTATGTTAAACTAGTCATAAAAAACTTTCTACGTTTCATTTACGAAAAAATGGGATTTTGCGGAGTTTCGCGGCTTTATTAATACTATAAAACCATTTGATTTAGCCGATAGGACTAATAATTATATTCTTACATCTCAAACTGCTATCAATACAGAATGTACTTATAAAGATCGATTTATAATTATGGATTACCTGATGTTTGAAATTATTGAATTTCAGTACGAATGGACACAAGGCCTACAGCCAAAGAAAGCAAGAGAAAATACAAGGACTTATAAGGATTTTAAAATACGCGGATCGAAGCGTAGAATAGATTAACCGTAGCGGGTGGAATAAGAGGAATATTTCGGGGGATGATGACTGGGGGTTGAATTGGGAAGAAAGTAGGGTTGAATTGAGAGTGACTGAACGTGGATTTGTATTATTCTAAGGGTGTCTGGTGTTAACCCTCAACCGCCCCTTTAGTCGCCACCTTTCCCAAAGATAATTATCTCGCTGCTCTGTCCCTACAATAATCCCCTACAATTACAACAAAAAGGTTTGTAATCGGGGCCGAAGCTAAATATCCGAAAGAAAACATACAGCGGATTACAATAAATTACAAAGGCAAATTGTACATCTTCTAGAATGAGCTCAGAAATTTTCGCGCCCTTTCCTGTCTCTCGCCAATCCCCAGTACCCAGTCTTTTACGGCTGTTAAGTGTTAATAAAATAACGTAGATTTCCTGTGTTTCTGTCTCCCCTCTCTCGCCGGTTCGGTCTTTCGCCAGACCGGTATCGGCCGCTCGCCATCTTCAGTAGCGGCGTTTTTTGGGCATGACTCACTGCACTGTCACTGTCGTACAGTAAGTGACTCTATTGTCATCAGTGAGGATGCCCGAAAAACCGGTCTAGCAAAGAAAGACGAAGAGGAGGAGGGACAGAAACATGGCTGACACAGCGCTACTGAAGATGGCGAGCGGCCGAAACCGGTCTAGCAAAAGACCGAACCAGTGAGAGAGAGGAGACGGAAGCACACGAAATCTGCGGTATTCCAACCCCTCGCAGACCACAAGACAGGTATTTTAAACTAGCGTTAATAAACATTTTCGTTGCAAAAAACTGACTACGGGGCATCGTTGAAGCCCTCGCGAAATAAGTTGTACTTCAAAAAAATATATTAATAAATAATTTAGTCGCTATAATAATAATAATTGGTCACTCCGAGCGCAATGCACTTAGGTCTGCACCCTTAAGCCGGCCGTTAATAAGGTTTTTTAATTAATCCCTCCCCCCCCGTATTATCACTTGGGGGATGAGGGCGAGATTAAGTTGGACGCGTTTATTTTTCGATTTTAAGATCGGTTCGTAAAACGGAAGGCGATTTAATTTAACCGACGTCTGTGTCCCCGCCCGTAAAAGCCCACACCCACCCTACATCCAAAAAGGGGGGGGGGGGTTCATGTAGTAGAATGCGGGTGTAAATGGGGAGTCCCTCCCGTGTTTATATCCGGCCGATAAGGGGGTGGCTTTCCCCCCCTAATCCCGAGAAATAAAATTCCTGGATAGAATATTCTTAAATCTATTCTCGGATTCCTCTCTTTGTTTTCAAGCGTCGTACGCGACCCCGTGGCTTATATTTTCCTTAAAACCAAAAAAAAACAAAGGTTTCAAGCGTCGTACAGGCGACAATAAACAAGAGAATTATTTTACCTTCGGACGCGGTATAAATCTGAAGGGGCGTTGAAGAAGTTACAGCGGCGGGTCATAAATCATTGCCCCCCGGGAGGGGGGGGAGGGGGGGGGTTTAGGGGGCAACAAATCAGGGGCGAATATAAAATCGTAGCGGGATAATTTAGGGATGACGTATTCATCGGGAGGCCGTCGGCTCCCCCCCTTCCCGACTGGAATAAACACGGCCGGGATATCGGCCGTCCAGAAAATAATAAAAATTCGCGGGCCCCGGTCATATTTCAAAAGAATTTCGACTATATATCACGACCCGTTCGTTAGTTTTGTCAAATGCTCGATATCGGTACGGTAAACAACAAAAACGCAATAGTAGTTACAACTCTGTTAGTAAAATAACTGCGTAAAATACACCGTATTTCTTACGGAGAAAAGAAGGAATAGAACTTATTAAAAACCACACTCAACCGAAATGAAACTTATGTTTTACCGTAGATTTCGTGTGTTTCTGTCTACTAGACCGGTTTCGACTGCTCGCCATCTTCAGTAGCCCCTGTTAGTCACTTCGATACTTCGGATGATTTTTGTTCAATATTAAAAGGACATTAGATTAGTCCGGAATACCTGTTTTGTGGTCGATTTCTCGTGTTTTTCTGTCTCTCATCTCGACGGTTCGGTCTTTCTCCAGACCGGTTTCTCCTCGGCCGCTCGCCATCGTCAGTAGCGCTGTTAGTCACTTTGGATGTTTTCTGGGCATCCTCACTGCACTGTCACTGTCATTTTTATACTGGCGATTTTATCGAATTATTACACGAATAACGATTAACACGAGTGATGAAAGTTTTCGTTTCAATGTATTTACACTACATTCGTCTTAAATTACTTTGCTTAATATTGTGCGTGAGTTGTAAAAATATATTGGGTCGGCAACTAAGTCGTTGCGGGTTTCGTCGCTAGACGGAGATGGGGCGTTATTTGTATTTTTACGCACGTTTACATCTTCAAACCTATATAGAGTATTCTGAAATGTTTATTACGTGCCAACTATTTGTCGTGCGCATCAATAAATGCACGACATAAGGGTGCACACACCCAAAGATGAGAAGAATCCGCAATTATTTAGTTGCCAACCCAATAGAATATTTTCCGACTCAAAAGAATCGACTTAAAGAGAAAATTTGGACTCTTAAGGCCGTTACTAGAACGGACATCGAAATTGACCTTAAGTAACAAACTGACAATATACAGAGCGATATTCAAACTGACATGGACATGGGGCATTGAGCTATGGGGTTCCACCGAGACATCCGACATCGCTCGCATCCGGAGATTCCAATCAAAAGTCCTTCGCACCATCCTTAATTCTCCCCCCGGGGGGTATGTTTCTAACCGGACAATCCACCATGACCTCAACATACCCCGACAGTCGACGAAGTCGCAAAATCTCGGTTCCTCAAGTTCCACTTTCTCTTCATCCTAATCCACTCGTGTCCGGTCCCTTTCCTCTCTTACCCATCCACTATCCCCACTTAAACGCCACCGTCCCAGAGATCGTCTCGGACAGTAGTTAAATGGTGTCAAAAAGGGCCATCATCGGGTGGTTTCTTTATCGAGACCTATACTGCAAAATAAAAAATGTTTGTGAATTTAAAATCACGTTGGTATATCTACTGCTGCGGCCTATTACTTAGCGCTGCGGAACGCCGAACGTGACACGGGAGTGTCGAGTGTCCGTCGTCAGTTTCGGACGAGGAAAAAAGCAAAGTGCCGAAGGAACGATCGCTGTTCCGATCCACGAACTCAGACGTTTCAGACGTTAAATAAGATTAAGCGATACGGCACGGATTTCGCCCCCGTAGAATTGGCTACAATTGGCGTAGTTGTTTCTGTTGTAGGCCATTAATTTCGCCAGAACAGTGCTGACACAACCGAGGGGACGAACAATGCTTCGGGGTTGGGGGTTGGACTACCCCTCATCACAAAACCCGCCCCCTCCCAATAATCCATTCTTCTTCAACGGCCAAGAACGTAACCCGGCTATAAATCCATCTCTCTCTCTCTCTCTCTCTCTCTCTCTCTCTCTCTCTCTCTCTCTCTCTCTCTCTCTCTCTCTCTCTCTCTCTCTCTCTGGGTAAACGGCGATAGTTTGTAAATACCTGTTTTGTGTTCCTGCAACAGGGGTTGGAGAATACTCTTCAGTAGCAGTATGAGTCACTTCGGCACGTGGGACGCTCCTGGGGCTTATCCTGTTTGCGCTGTCACTTACTTCACTATTACTGTTCATATATATATATATATATATATATATATATATATATATATATATATATATATATACCACTGTACAAATGAAGTACTGACTAACACTGCGCTACTGAAGACGGCGAGCGGCCGAAACCGGTTTTTTTTAGTAAATATTTCACGCCCAATTTTCGTGTTACATTGACACGATTTGCAACAGATTCAATATCAATAATTGTGTTTTTCTCATTAAGGAAATTTGAAGAAATATTAATACTCCTTGTGATATCCTAAAATGTCATAAAAACAAGAGAAAAAGATCACAATTAATAATAGAGCTTCAAGACACAGTCTCGCAACAAATATATGTGATAGTTTAGAATACCTGTTTTGTGGTATGCGAGGGGTTGGAATACCGTAGATTTCGTGTGTTTCTTCTGTCTCCTGACAGAAAAACACGAAATATATGTTAATTTATGATCATAAACAAATCACCTTTATACGGTTATTAGTTCTGTAGCTAGTTTTCTTCTTTTTCTATTAATATTGTTAAATATATTATCGGTATATTACAGAGGAAACGGTGGACTGAAAGGGTCACGAAATGTCGGAATTAGAGTTTGGTAAATTTCAATATCCAGCCACTATATATCAGTTGCATTTTAAGAAAAGGGAAGAAAAATATCCGCCGGTTTCACCCCCCCCCCGCGATTTTTCCAATTTCCAAACGGAGCACCCCATTTGTACCCGCCCCAATTGTACATTTTCTTTAATTTAATTGCAACCGAAAACGGGGGAGGGGGTTCGGTTCCGCCGTGTGCACCACGAAGTGTATAGAGACGCCCAATCCAACTTGTTATCTCCAATTGGAATTATCAGACTGGTCCGCCCGTCGCCGGGGTAACGCCCCTACTACCCTCTACGGTGGCCGTTCGGACCTCAGCCCCGTCGCCCTCAATTGATCCACACTCGGGGATACTGAGGCGGTCGGCCGCCGAAGGGCTAGAGAGACAGCCAAACCGCTTTCAGCGGATATTGATTTGAATTTGTGCCACCAGTCTTGCTGTAAAGTGGGGCAACCCTATTAAAAAAAACCGTCAGTACAAACGGGGCGTTACACGATAGAACGACGTGTTTTCGTCGTTGAACGATATTTAAAAAATAATTAAAGTTCGGGTCACCCCATATATCCTAGGGGCTATCGTCGTTTGCGGATTTCGCGGTAAACGTTTTCACAATGCCGCCCCCTCACCCCCCCCCTCCGTGACCCGTTTTCCAGTTATCTACAAGTCTACAAAATCCCTGGAAGTTATAAAAACAAACAACTTTCGGGGGGGAATACGCAGGAGAGAATTATTTTGGAATCGCCTCAGCTAGCACTATTGAAACAGTGATAAGAAATACCGTAGATTTCGCGCGTTTACTATACTATATAGTACATATATACTATACTGTATGTTGTATACATATATATTATATAGATATTACGAATTAGGTCACCTTTTTCCCTTTATTTATATGAAAATCCCGTTTGGTAGTTTAGTGCTTGTGGCCGCTATCAGAGAGCGCGGCGATGTAACTCCGTCGCTCAGTCCACGTGTGGGAATATATCCGTGTATTTAATTTATCATTTATTGTATTTTTCAACGAAAAATCCTATTATCGCTACAAACAACTGTTAACAATTCTAGTTCGATGCAATGACGTTCCGCTTCGCAATACCGCGTAATTAATTTGACGCTAGTAGGTCGATCTACAGTTTTTACGGGGTTCTCGGACGTTCATTTCGGTTCCGGCTCTTCGCCGCCTTCAGTAGCACTCAATTGGTACTGTAGAGCACAGACCGTTAATTTCCTATCTCACCCAGTTACGTTGTTTTCGGCCTCGCGTTTCCATAATTTATCTTCACTTCCTCCCTCTTCCTCCTCTTCCTCCTCTTCCTCCTCTTCCTCCTCTTCCTCCTCTTCTCCATAATTTATCTTCACTTCTTCCTCCTCTTCCTCCTCTTCCTCCTCTTCCTCCTCTTCCTCCTCTTCCTCCTCTTCCTCCTCTTCCTCCTCTTCCTCCTCTTCCTCCTCTTCCTCCTCTTCCTCCTCTTCCTCCTCTTCCTCCTCTTCCTCCTCTTCCTCCTCTTCCTCCTCTTCCTCCTCTTCCTCCTCTTCCTCCTCTTCCTCCTCCGTTCAACGTCTCCTCCAAGCTGTTCCCAGTTCTCGAGAATGGAGGCCAACCAACAGTTATCCACTAACTGTACCGGTCTCGTGATAGTACCGGATGAGATATTTATCAAAGAGTAACGGATTTCCCGAGTAACAATATCGCGAACAATACAAACGCAATTTTTGTTCAACAGAATATTGTACTGTGGGATCAATTAAAAATTGATTATCGTAAAGAGAACGAAGTTACAAATTGCTGCTGGACAAGAGGGTCACAGTTATCACTTGCGAACAAATTATTTACAATTGGGGTCCACCAAAACTGTCCAACTCCTGCATAATTCAATCATTGTTAATCGTCCTTCCTTTAAGGAAAACTAGCCTTACATTCATCCGGAAAAGGTATACGCAAACTCAGAAATATGTTTCGGACTGACCGGCATGTATTGCGACTGCTTACTCCTTCATTTCGTCATCATTTTTTATATATACCGTCTTCGATACCGTAGATTTCGTGTGTCCAGTCTTGACAGTGCAGTGGGGGAAGATTCGGCGAGCGGCCGAAACCGGTCTAGCAAAAGACCGGACCGTCGAGAGGAGACAGAAACACGCGAAACCTACGGTATTCCAACCAGATCGCAGACCACAAGACAGGTATTCTAAACCGTCATCGATGGCGTCTATTCCAGAGTGTTGGATGGACGATAAGCAGCGGAAACCGGTCTATGAAAAGACGGACACTATTATTGTTGTACGGAATTTTTACGCATCCAGTTTTACGACCGAAGGATCTATTAATTCCTGGCAAAAGAACGAACCAACGAGAGGAGACAGAAACACAACAAATCTAGGGTATTACAACCCCTCGCAGACCAAAAACAGGTATTCCGAACATCCTTCCTCTATTTATAATTCTCTGTTTCCAACCCCACGGTCAGTTCCGATTTGAAAGTTTCTCTACTGCCGAAAGTTTCTCAGAGTACCAAAATAACGTAATAGCATATAGTAAATAAAATATGTGTAAGTGTACAATGACAATCTATCGGAGGAATACGCAAAGACATAGTTGCCGGTCCAGTATCAATCAGACATCTTTTCGATTTGCGTATCGAAAATGTTATCGGTTTGATCGACGCGAATGGGAAAAAATATTCGATTACCGGTCCGGAAACGCGCTTTCGACTGTCCGACCCGTGTTCCGTCCCGGAGACGGTATCGATTCCCGCGGGATTACAGTCTGAGGGGGGGAGACTCGAGAGAAAATCGGGGTTCGACGCCTTTCCACCCCCATTAATTTTTCCCCACATTTTTCCGCTATCGGAATTCCTCCTTTCCCGAAATTCCCAAACCCCCAAATTTTCCGAAATTTTCACTCTCGCCTGAGATATACGTCTAATTTTGTAAAAATGGCCCGGTAAAAATACGTGTTTTTATATATAAAAGTTAAAAAAAATCGTAGCTTTCAATTAATTCGATACAAATACTTTTTATTCGCAACTGTAAATACAACGAGCGACATCTCTATATCCAAGCAGCACATTCATCAAGGGTGAAATAATGGGGAGGAACCCCACCGGCTTTACCCCTTTTTCTATTTATTTATTATTAGTTTAGAATACCCGTTTTGTGTTCGCGAATACCGTAGATTTCGCGTTTTCTGCCTCCCCTCTCGCCTGTTCGGTCATTCGCTAGACCGGTTTCGGCCGTCCGCCATCTTCAGTAGCGCTGTGTTAGTCACATTGGATGTTTTTCGGGCATCCCCCCACTGCACTGTCACCGCCGCTTGGAATGTCGGTGGATGGTAGGGTTTGGACGATTGGATTGGTGATGGTTCGGGAGTGGAATTCCGTACATTTCTGTACGGTTGGACGAACGGTACTTTGAGATCGTAGGCACGTACGGTACCGAAACCCGGTAACAATTAGGCCGTATATTATTTTTTTTCCCCCGTTTAAAATTGGACGGCACAAAGAATTAAAGTACGGTTGAAGGTTTTTGAAAAATGTTGAGTTGAAGGCGAGCGGCGTTTCGGGGAGACCTTCGAAAATGGATTCGGCTCCGGGTTTAAGGGAATCGTCGAAAAATGTCGGGATAATATATTATATCACGGGGAGGTGAGAGCCCGGATATTCGGTTAGGGAATAAATCATCGGTGCCTGGACAACGTGCCTGGGACAACGCTTGATCGATAGTTCCCCCTCCTCCCTTCACCCAACCCCCCGCCATCCCCTATCCGGGTAATTGCAGAATCGAATCCCAGTAAAACAAATTTACAGGATTTTTCCCCAACCCCTCCTCTTCCCCTTTCCTCCTGCGGGATCCTCCTATTGTCCAGACCCACTTCCCCCCTCATTCGGCCCTCGTCGAATTCGATATCGGGCAAAAATCACAGTTGGCTTTTCCACGCCTTCAGTTTTGATATTCCATATTCCCAATGAATCCTAACCGCCCTATAGAAAGTAGCCGAAGAATCGAAATATGTGTAGGAAACATGAAAATGATGTTCGCAATTCAGGTTAGTAGATGAATTCCAAGTTGGTAACCGGATTTCAAGTGACACTTCGGACTGGGGATGTTCACGCACGAATCGTGTCAAAAAAAAGTTGTTTTTCCCAATAACCGCGTTAAAAATTTGTTTTTCATAAAAACCGGGTCAATAAGTGGTTTTTCAAGGCTGAAAACGGGGTTGAAAAGTGGTTTTTTCACGCAAAAACTGGATTAAAAGGATTTTTAAGTTAGTAACCGAATTTCAAGTTAGTAACTGAATTTCAAGTTAGTATCTGACTTTCAAGTTGGTAACTGAATCAAATTTCTACCCCGAAAAGGTCGTAGCGGTTTTTCTATTTTGGGGGAATTTCATTCATAGGAATTTGTAACCTGGGCGACCAAAACGTTGTTACTCCCATAATAATACTACGCGATACTAAAATCGATAAATGAATAAATAATGAAAATAAATATAAAAAGGATGTCGGACTGTCAAAATTATACTACGACCGGTTCGGTTTCGTGCTCGCGTCTCGAACTGTAGTTATTTACTTCACAATAAATTAAACGGCCGGTGGGGGGGGGGGTTTTCGCGGAAAGTTCTCGCTCGCGTTTTTCCTTTCTCGGAAAGTACAAAACAACAAAAATCGAGGAAGCGAGAAAAAAGGAAAATGGAAATGGAGTTTCAAACGACAAATCATGAGAAGCGACCCGGCGGCTGGTAAACCGACTATAAATTCCAGAAAATATATAATAATAATAATAATAATAATTTCCCCCTTTGCGACAGCAGTGGGACTTTCAAGCGGCGGACTTTCGAAGTCCTCCTGGAGGAAATAAGCCCCGTGCGGAGTTGAACTTTTCTCGTCTCCCGCTAGACATGTTTATGGCCGAACGGGGGATGGTGGGAAAAGTGGCGGTGAAATAACGTTTCACGTGAAGCTGTTTCAACCCCGAAAATATCTACGCGATAGGGGCGCAATCGAACAGTTTCTCGTCTCTCAAACACCGCCGATACCGCGACGATAGACGAAGTTCGAAACTGAGCGAACGAATGTTTACGCGATCGAAACTTCCATCCTTAGTTTTCGGTAAGAGAGAAAAAAAACGCCACTACGCGAGTTCGGCATAGTTCAATTTCTCCGCAACTCAATTTTCCGATGAAAACTGTGTAGTTTCTGTTAACAATTAAAAATCCAATTAATTGACGTATAATTACATTTTAATCTAATGTAATGGCCCTTTATCACAGAATCCGCCCTGTAATGATGCCCAGTTACATGGCAATTATTAACCGATTATTGCGCTGCAATTATAATTAGAATAGATATATAAACATAATATATTGCATTTTAATTAATCTCATCGTTAATCTCAAAATAAAAATTAGGAGCGGAAGTATTCTGATTGAAATCAGCAGGCGTAAATAATATAATACAAAAAGGAAGGAAAATAAATGTATCCTCTATTATCATTTCAAGACCGGATTTCTCTACATAAACACATCCAACTTAACGAAAGTTTAGTTACAAAGCTTCGGTTATAAAAATTTATTATGTTATAGGGGACCTAATGTAACCTAACCTAAACTAACCTAACATAACCAACGTAACCTAACCATCCTAACCTAACCAAACCTAACCCTAACCTAAACTAAGCTAACCTAACCTAACCTAACATAACCTAACATAACCTAACATAACCTAACATAACCTAACATAACCTAACATAACCTAACATAACCTAACATAACCTAACATAACCTAACATAACCTAACATAACCTAACATAACCTAACATAACCTAACATAACCTAACATAACCTAACATAACCTAACATAACCTAACATAACCTAACACAACCTAACACAACCTAACATAACCTAACATAACCCAACCCTAAACAATAATGGGTTTTTCAACTTACCTTTATAGATCAAGTGTAGCTCAACAAGGGGAAAACTGTTGACCGAGTATGGGAAAAATCTGGGAAAATTTTCGATTTTTCAACTTTCCTTTACAGTAGGGCAAATGTAGTTCGATATGGTGTTCCGCTGAACGAAAATGGGCCATAATCGCGATTTTCGTTTCTACCGCTTCCGGCAGCCCCGATTTTCCTACACTTTGCAACTACGAATTGTTAGAAATTACGAATACAAGTGAATTATTCATTTTCGCTTTCTACGTCGCAGTTTCCCTTTACAGCCAATTTGGATTTATTGCCCGCTTAGGGTTCGCGTTTTTAAATTACAGACGGAGACTGGGCCGAATTTAAATCGTATCGATATTGGGGATAATATTTCATCGCGGCATGAATTACCTGTGTGATCTCTGTTTCGTATTCAGGGGAGGGGTTGCTTTCCCCCCTTTCGCTTTCGTCCCGAAAGGGGCCAAATTTATGCCCGGCCTCATAAATTAAAGTTAGAAGTTAATATATCGCCGTTTAGGGCTGTGGCAACCCTTCCTAACGCCGTTCCCCATCCCTCTCCCTCCCCACTCTCTTTCTCCCTCTTATCTCCTTTATATATTTTTCTCGCCTACCCGAGGGACTTTTCACGCCCCGGCCGGTCATCGATCCGATATTACGGCGGAAAAACCGCCCTGGAAAACGTTCAGCGCGGTTTCTGGTGGAGCTGTCTTTTTCCCACTTCATTCCCTCTTCTGCGATACGTAATTTCGTATTTATTTATTTATTATTAGTTTAGAATACCCGTTTTGTGGTCTGCGAGGGGTTGGAATACCGCAGATTTCGTGTGCTTCTGTCTCCTCTCTCACTGGTTCGGTATTTCGCTAGACCGGTTTCGGCCGCTCGCCGTCTTCAGTAGCGCTGTGTCAGTCACTGTCGGCACTTTGGGTGTTTTCTGGGGCATCCTCACTGCACTGTCACTATCACTTGTACTGTGTCAAGTGCTAAAGTGACTAATACCGCTACTGAAGATGGCGAGCGGCCGAAACCGGTCTGGCAAAAGAACAAACTTTGGATGTTTTCTGGGGCATCCTCAGTGCACTGTCACTGTGTCGCTTGTACTGTCGAATAAAAAGACCAAACCGACGTCGGGAGACAGAAGCAAACGAAATCTACGGTATTTTCGAAATTCAACAAATAATTCCAACAACTACTACCCGATAATGACGCGATCTCGCCGGAAGTTTCAGCCTCTACGACAGCCTCTATTCGGCATTGAATTTCACTCAGGTAGTCGGTTCCGATACAGCGGGGGTGGGTTGCGAGTTTCCCCACTCCTGGGACGGTTAAGGGATGAACAGCGGTCGCGGAGTTTTCCTCACCGATTGTAAAACTC
The DNA here is from genome assembly GCA_019843655.1 of Lethocerus indicus. Lineage (NCBI taxonomy): Eukaryota > Metazoa > Arthropoda > Insecta > Hemiptera > Belostomatidae > Lethocerus > Lethocerus indicus. The sequence goes on from JACDQD010000007.1 coordinate 28,029,706, forward strand.
GCTAAACGCCGTACAACTCGGAAAATCGATCGGATACGGCTCGGAAAATGCAATCCAACTTAAACTCGATCCCCTCAAGAGAGAAATATACGCCCCCCCCCTCCCACCCCCGACAGAAGGGAGCGAAATCGTGAGGCTGACAGTTTCGTTCAGTGGCACAATTCGAGAATATACCGGCATGTCGAGTTTTCAATACAATTTCCGACCATTATTTTTTTTATCAGAGAATGCTAAATAGAGCAAGGATGTTTAGAATACCCGTTTTGTGGTCTGCGAGGGGTTGAAATACCGTAGATTTCGTGTGTTTCTCTCTCCTCTCTCGCCGGTTTGGTCTTTTGCCAGGAATTAATAAATCCTTCGGTCGTGAAACTGGATGCGTAAAAATTCTGTACAATAATAATAGTGTCTGTCTTTTTATAGACCGGTTTCCGCTGCTTATCGTCTATTCAAAACTATGGAATAGACGCCTGACTCCTAGGAAAAAATATATATAATCGTCTCAATCTCTTTATGGGACATCAATGACGGTTTAGAATACCTGTCTTGTGGTCCGCGAGGGGTTGGAATACCGTAGATTTCGCGTGTTTCTTTCTCCCCTCTCGCCGGTTCGGTCTTTTGCTAGACCGGTTTCGGCTGTTCGCCATCTTCAGTATCGCTGTGTTGTTAGTCACTTTGGGTGTTTTTTGGTCGTCCTCAGTGCACTGTCACTGTCGCCTGTACTGGGACAGTGGCAGCCGAAACCGGTCTAGCAAAATTCGAAACCAGCCAGAGGAGACAGAAACACGCGAAATCTACGGTATATATAAAAAATAATGATAAAATAAAGGAGTAAACACACGCCGGTCAGTGTGAAACATATTTCTGTGTTTGCGTATACCTTTTCCGGGTGAATGTGAGGCTATTTTTTTCGGTATATTTCGGCAGATAGAAGGTCGGGTGACGCGAGATATTTGATGTATCTCCTGTTGGACGTCCTCGGGGGTGTGACACGTGGACCAACCCCCGCGGCGAAACTACCCCCAGTTCACCGTCTGGGGGCGGAGGCGCCTCTTTTGTGCAAACTTCTGACGTGTCAGTCGGGTGATTAATGCCGTTAATGATTTCAGAGGAGGGTCCCGACCGACTCCCCAATTCCGACGCCTTCCGCAGGAGCAAAGTGTCCCTCCTTCCGCCCCCGGAAAACATTTCCCTACCTTTCTACACTTTCCCATCTATCATTTTAACGGATTACTTTAATCCGCAGGAGTGGAAAAGATGTAATGACCGGGGCTGGAGGGGGCGGGGTTGGACGATGAAGAAGACATTTAGTAATCACTCGGCGCTTTTAATGATTTCGCCAGTTTAGAACAGAAATTTATGATTTAAAAAAAAAAATATTGGGCCCACCGCCGCCGGTATTCCAACCCTGTATCGTGTAAAATATAGCCTAAAAAGAATTACAGTTCCAGTTCTAAAATTTACCAGTTTCCGACCGACCGTATTTTCCTTCAAAGTTTCAAATTTCGACTAATTTCAATCGAGGGATCGATAAAGTAATAGAACTGGTTATCTTTCGAAACAATTGAGTGTACCGAACCGGTTTCACGAAAAAAAAGATCATACCCTTATAAATTTTAACCGAGTTCATTTTTATACGTAGACATAGTATACATAGTACCAAGTACATATTGTACCGAGTAAATTTTGTACCCAGTACATTTTATTCAATTACATTTTGTACCTAGTACATTTTATACCGAGTAAATTTTGTACCCAGTACATTTTATATCAAGTACATTTTGTACCTAGTACATTTTATACCGAGTAAATTTTGTACCCAGTACATGTTATATCAAGTACATTTTGTACCTAGTACATTTTATACCGAGTAAATTTTGTACCCAATACATTTTATATCAAGTACATTTTATACCGAGTAAATTTTGTACCCAATACATTTTATATCAAGTACATTTTGTAGTTAGTCCATTTTATATCAAGTACATTTTGTACCTAGTACGTTTTTTATCAAGTACATTTTGTACCTAGTACATTTTATATCAAGTACATTTTTATACGAAGCACATTTTATACCAACTACACCCCCATTTTATACCAAATAAATTTTATACCGAACACACAGTTTGTAACATTGGGCCTTTATGCCAAATAAATTTTATACTGAATATATTTTAATGCGAATACCTTTTATACCTCCGTCACAATTCAATTTCCAGTGTGTACGATTCGGACGTTGAACTCCGATTTTAGAGTTAGCGCAATTTTAGAGCGCCACACTTTTGAAATATTTAATTTTTCCGTCTGAATAGACCTGATTTTGGGACGAGATGCCGGTAGAGCGGACACGTGCATAGCTCCGGTTGAAATATGCATGAGTATGCATACGGGGGGCGGGGTTGAGGGGCCGTCGTATCTGTAAACTCACCCCGTTTGGTCGGGGGCGGATTTTATGGCGAATAAACACCGCCGTTAAATGTCCCCCTCAATATCTCAATATCTCAACCGTACAATGAATTGATTCTACAGCTATAATGAAAGATATTTTATTGCGACCCTTCATTGGAACGTGAAAATAAGTGATGTATTAGGAAACAGGTCTAGCGAAAGACCAAACCAGCGAGAGGAGACAGAAACTCCTAACAGGAGTTAGTGATAGCAATAAAAAACCATAAAATTTGTTTCCGCTCCTCTATTTATAATGAGTTATTCAGTGCGGTAGTTTTTAGCAATTCGCCTCATGAGAGGTTGTACGACGAATTTATCATATATTTTTGTACGAAAAATATATTTATTATTATACAGCCGTAGATCGAAAGTAATCAACAATTCGATAAAATGTATTTTGGTCTTGAGGAGTTCCTCAAGAGGGGAATCGAAAATTTGCCGGAAAAGTGGCCGGAGAGTTGTCGAAAATATCGGTGATTATATAGTAGATTAATAATTGTAGTTTCTTTTTTAGTAAAATAAAATTAATTCCAAAGTTAACATGTCGATTACTTTTGGGTACCCCTAATATTTAGAATTCAAATATCTGTATAATAGTTTAGAATACCTGTTTTGTGGTCTGCTGGGTTTGGAATAATACCGTAGATTTCGTGTCTGACTAACACCATCGCTACTGAAGAGCTGGCGAGCAGCCGAGAAACCGGTCTAGCGAAAGACCAAACCAGCGGGAGGAGACGGAAACGCACGAAATCTACGGCTGTATAATAATAAATCTATTTTTCGTACAAAAATATATGATAAATTCGTCGTACAACCAGTCATGAGGCGATGTGCTAAAAACTACTCGACTGAATAACTCATTATAAATCAAGGAACGTAAAGAAATGTTACGGTTCTTTTCTATTGTTATCACTAACTTCTGTTAGCGATTTTTTCCAGCACCGTAGATTTCGTATGTTTCTGTCTCCTCTCCCGCCGGTTTGGTCTTTCGCTAGACCGGTTTCGGCCGCCCGCCACTGTCACTGTCACTGTCTGACATCCGAAGTGACTGACGCCGACGCTGAGGACGGCGATCGGCCGAAACCGGTCTAGCGAAAGACGGAACAAGAGCGAGAGGAGAGGGAAACGGTATTCCAACCCCCGGCAGACCGCACAGCAGGTATTCTGAACTAGATTAACATACCTGTTTTGTGGCCCGCGAGGGGGGTCGGTATACCGTAGGTCTGTTGTGTTCCTGTCTCCTCCCTCGCCGGTTTGGTCTTTCAGCTAGACCGGTTTCGGCCGCTCGCCGTTCGTTAGCAGCAGGCGTTATCAACAGTGACTAACGCCGCTACTGAAAGCAAAGTTTTTGGTCTAGGAAAAGACCAAACCAGCGATTCCTGCGTTACTATTACTAATTTCCAAACATTTTTTTTGTTACTGTGGGTGAGCCCACAGTATTACGCGATACAGCGATATTTTATTGACGGTTTGTCGTGAATATGTTTATCGAAAAAAAGAGAGATTTGTGGTCGCTTGGAATATACGATTGTGACAAAAATGTTTTTTTCTATACCGATTTTTCTTCTTCAACTTTGTACTACGGCCGAATCTGTACCGAGGGGGAAGTAGGGGTTGGTCGGCACCGGTCCACATAATGAAAACTCACCCCCCTCGGAGGGAGACTACATCCCTCTTAGGGGCGCAAAAAAAAAAAAAAACAAAAAACGAAAATACGCGGAGCGATGGAGGGAGGATGAATCAATTAAGGGCTCTAAGTGGAGCCGGCATTTTCCTGCCAATTTGCATTGGGTCGATGAACCCGGAGAGAGAGGGATGAGGGTGGAGGGGTGTAAGGGGGAGAGAAATTGAGGCAGTTTTCCGCCGGATATTTATTAATTACCTTATGTCCATAAAATCGGAGAGAGGGGTCCGGTCTTTTATTAGATATGTTTCGGCTGCTCGCCAGCTCTTCAGTACCGAAGTAACATGTAAAACACATGTGTATATATATATATATATATATATATATATATATATATATTGTAGAATTTTTTATCGCATCAGAGTGCGACAATTTTAATTCGGAAAAACCCTTTAACATCCTGTTTACGCGACTGTATTTTCCGATTGTCAATTTAGTTATTAGGGATTAAAAACAAAATTTATAAAGAAAATCGACCCCCGTTTTCTTTCGGGGATGTAAAGATACCCCCTCTCACCATCCCCCCGCCATCAACGTCCAGAAAACCGTCAAGACTTTAACGAACACTTTCCCGGGCCGATCTCTCTGGCGGCTGAAGGGGGGAAAAACCGGGAGGAAACTGGGCTTTTCACCGGCGGTTTTAAAAAGGGCGGTAGGGTAGGGGTGGAAAAGCGCGTCGGGGGGGGGGGGGGGGGGGGGGCGCTCGATAATCGTTATATAACCCCCGGGGTAGCCTCAGACCGTAGCCCCGGGCACAGCGCCGAGACGGAAATTTTTATTATCTCGGGGTAAATTTTTTTTTAGCCGGGCGAGAAAAGCAGAAAAAAAAACCCGGCGCATAATTCCTTAACCGCGGCGTAATATCTCAGGTGAGAGAAGCCCGGTCCGCGTCGAAAATACTCGACTAAACTTTCAGTACCACGTTTTGTTTTACAGGAATATTTCGATTTTATTAAAAAATTCAGTCGTGAAAAGGCCATAAATGGGTGGTTTTATTATCGGGACAAACACGTGAAAAACATCTTTCAATTGTACTTATAATTGTACAGTTGATTGTGCAAAAATTACCAACCAAAGAAAAAGACACGTATTACTCGAAGATTTCCCTCTGTTTAACGATTTACACAATTTACAGAATATATTCGGATAGAAATTTACGGTCTACCATCCGCCTAATCTTAGTTATTGAGGGATTTGGAAATCTGTTTAGTTTGACTTAATATACATGATGAGGATTAGGGGTAGAATGGGGAAATATTGAGCATCTGTTGTGGGGTCGGTAGAAGCATTGGCCGTCTAATAGGGTTGTTGGGGTTCGCTGAGGATTTAATCCCCTTCCCCTAAAAAGAGTTATACAAGGCCCGCTATCATCCCCTAACTGATGATTCTTATCCCATTTTCGTTAAAGGCCGACTCCCCCTCCAATTAGGGCTAATTGTCCGCCGGACCCCTTTCTGTTAAGCAAGAAACTTGTTAACGATTTAGTGAGTTTAATGGGGAAACGGAAAACATTGGGAGCCTTCCCTTCTCAGGTTATTCTATCCCGCAATACGCCCAACGCCTTCCGTTCTCAGATTATACTATCCCGCAATACACCGAACGCCTTCCGTTCTCAGATTATGCTATCCCGCAATACGCCGAACGCCTTCCGTTCTCAGATTATACTATCCCGCAATACGCCGAACGCCTTCCGTTCTCAGATTAGACTATCCCGCAATACGCCGAACGCCTTCCGTTCTCAGATTATACTATCCCGCAATACGCCGAACGCCTTCCGTTCTCAGATTATACTATCCCGCAATACGCCGAACGCCTTCCGTTCTCAGATTATGCTATCCCGCAATACGCCGAACGCCTTCCGTTCACAGGTTATAGTATCCCGCAATACGCCCAACGCCTTCCGTTCTCAGATTATACTATTATACGCCTTCCGTTCTCAGATTATAGTACTATCCCGCAATACGCCGAACGCCTTCCGTTCTCAGATTATGCTATCCAGCAATACGCCTAACGCCTTCCGTTCTCAGATTATGCTATCCAGCAATACGCCGAACGCCTTCCGTTCTCAGATTATGCTATCCAGCAATACGCCGAACGCCTTCCGTTCTCAGATTATTTTATCCCGCAATACGCCGAACGCCTTCCGTTCTCATATTATGCTATCCAGCAATACGCCGAACGCCTTCCGTTCTCAGATTATTTTATCCCGCAATACGCCGAACGCCTTCCGTTCTCAGATTATGCTATCCCGCAATACGCCGAACGCCTTCCGTTCTCAGATTATGCTATCCAGCAATACGCCTAACGCCTTCCGTTCTCAGATTATAGTATCCCGCAATACGCCGAACGCCTTCCGTTCTCAGATTATGCTATCCAGCAATACGCCTAACGCCTTCCGTTCTCAGATTATACTATCCCGCAATACGCCGAACGCCTTCCGTTCTCAGATTATGCTATCCCGCATTACGCCGAACGCCTTCCGTTCTCAGATTATGCTATCCAGTTCTCAATACGCAATACACCGAACGCCTTCCGTTCTCAGATTATACTATCCCGCAATACGCCGAACGCCTTCCGTTCTCAGATTATGCTATCCCGCAATACGCCGAACGCCTTCCGTTCTCAGATTATGCTATCCAGCAATACGCCGAACGCCTTCCGTTCTCAGATTATGCTATCCAGCAATACGCCGAACGCCTTCCGTTCTCAGATTATGCTATCCAGCAATACGCCTAACGCCTTCCGTTCTCAGATTATTCTATCCCGCAATACACCGAACGCCTTCCGTTCTCAGATTATGCTATCCCACATTACGCCGAACGCCTTCCGTTCTCAGATTATGCTATCCAGCAATACGCCGAACGCCTTCCGTTCTCAGATTATACTATCCCGCAATACGCCGAACGCCTTCCGTTCTCAGATTATACTATCCCGCAATACGCCGAACGCCTTCCGTTCTCAGATTATGCTATCCAGCAATACGCCTAACGCCTTCCGTTCTCAGATTATGCTATCCGCAATACGAACGCCTTCCGTTCTCAGATTATGCTATACTAATATTACGCCGAACGCCTTCCGTTCTCATATGCTATTATCCCAGGTTATACTATCCCAATACGCCGAACGCCTTCCGTTCTCAGATTATACTATCCCCGCAATACGCCCCGAACTCCTTCCGTTCTCAGATTATTATGCAATACGCCGAACGCCTTCCGTTCTCATTATACGCCGAACGCCTTCCGTTCTCAGATTATTATATACGCCGAACGCTTCCGTTCTCCCGCAATACGCCTAACGCCTTCCGTTCTCAGATTATGCTATCCGCAATACGCCGAACGCCTTCCGTTCTCAGATTATGCTATCCGCACAATACGCAGAACGCCTTCCGTTCTCAGATTATGCTATCCAGCAATACGCCTAACCTTCCGTTCTCAGATTAAACCTCCCCAATACGCCGAACGCCTTCCGTTCTCAGATTATGCTATCCAGTTACGCCGAACGCCTTCCGTTCTCAGATTATACTATCCGCAATACATGAACGCCTTCCGTTCTCAGATTATGCTATGCAATAACGCCTTCCGTTCTCAGATTATACTGTCCGCAATACGCCTAACGCTTCCCTTCTCAGATTATACTATCCCGCAATACACGAACGCCTTCAGTTCTCAGATTATACTATCCCGCAATACGCCGAACGCCTTCCGTTCTCAGATTATACTATCCCGCAATACACCGAACGCCTTCCGTTCTCAGATTATGCTATCCCGCAATACGCCGAACGCCTTCCGTTCTCAGATTATACTATCCCGCAATACGCCGAACGCCTTCCGTTCTCAGATTATACTATCCCGCAATACGCCGAACGCCTTCCGTTCTCAGATTATACTATCCCGCAATACACCGAACGCCTTCAGTTCTCAGATTATACTATCCCGCAATACGCCGAACGCCTTCCGTTCTCAGATTATACTATCCCGCAATACGCCGAACGCCTTCCGTTCTCAGATTATACTATCCCGCAATACGCCGAACGCCTTCCGTTCTCAGATTATACAATACGCCGAACGCCTTCCGTTCCGCAATACGCCGAACGCCTTCCGTTCTCAGATTATACTATCCCTGCAATACGCCGAACGCCTTCCGTTCTCAGATTATACTATACGCCGAACGCCTTCCGCAATACGCCGAACGCCTTCCGTTCTCAGATTATACTATCCCGCAATACGCAATACCGAACGCCTTCCGTTCTCATATTATGCTACGCCTTCCGTTCCAGCAATACGCCGAACGCCTTCCCTCGCCTAACGCCTTCCGTTCTCAGATTATACTATCCCGCAATACGCCGAACGCCTTCCGTTCTCAGATTATACTATCCCGCAATACGCCGAACGCCTTCCGTTCTCAGATTATACTATCCCGCAATACGCCTAACGCCTTCCGTTCTCAGATTATTCTATCCCGCAATACACCGAACGCCTTAGATACACGAATACACGAAAGATGGATAAAGGGAAACGCAAACCAACCGGTAATATTGACATAAAAATCGTAATTTTTTGTGGTATTCAGTCGTTTGTTCGATACAAAAATAAACGGGTGTCTGCGCCCCATTAAGCATCGCGTCAGCGTTTACTGACCTGACAGTAACGTTGTTGCAGTACACAGTACGATGTTTTGTTGCGCCGTCAGCGAAAAAAAAACCGAATCTCGAACAAAAAAAGGTTTTTAACACCGATTTTAATTTCCGCTCGTATCCAGTTTTGTCTGTAGGCCCCGTTCAAATTCAAATTTTTCAAATACACTCGAATACATTTTATGTGTATTATGAGACGATAAATGAAAGCGGCGCCGCAAAACGCCCCACTATGCTACTGAAGACGGCGAACGGCGGTGACCGGTGTAGATAAAGACCGGGAGTGGACAGAAAAGACCGTGAAAACTGCGATAAATGAAAGGTTTTTCCCTGTAATTTTCTTTTTGCTGTCCCTTTACATACCGTTAGACTTAGATTTTATCAACACGGAATTTTTGTTTCAATAGCGATTTGAAATACAGTTTCGTCCCCTTTCCCGTCTATTTTCCGACCGCCGGAAAGCCGGGGTGGAAATCCCCGTTAATATTATATACGGGGGGGGGGGGTGCGGTGCGGGGTCGACGATATTGAGAGGACTCGGGGGAGGGCCGACCGGGTACGGCGTTGGGAAAATTTTGAAATATTTTCCCGGCGAAAAGTCGGAGGGAGGTTCGTCGATCCGGGAGAAAAACCGGGATCGATATCCCTCACGTGTGCCCCGTTCCCCACTAAAGAGAGATAGGACGACCCCCGAGGGGGCGAATAAAGCGCACGGGGAAAGCTAAAAATGATAAATACCGCCCCTATTTCTTGTACGCATTTATTTATGGCCGTTTACGAAATTGATTCGTGGCATTCGCATTGGGCAGACGCCCTGAGCGAATGCCTCAAAGGAATTCCTTGCAAAGGGAAAGTACTGACGATGGCGGAAAGCCGATACCCGTTCTGTAATAGTCGACAAAAAAATAACTTAATATACAAATTGTTATAACGCGTATTTATACAATATGTACACACCGAAACGAATGGGAAATCCTGATAGTAATTCCTCATCAACTCGATCAACAATTTTCCTTATAACCGGTAGTTGTACCAGTCCTAATCTACAAGCGCTGTACAAAAGCCTACATTACTAATACACATAATATATATGTTACTCATCTCATTTTAATTTTGTTTATGGAATCACAATTGTATAAAACAAGCTAAGTTGAACTCAAACCCACTGTCTTCCTCCAAATTTATTAAAATGTATTTACCGTAGATTTCGTGGGTTTCTAACAGTAGTAACACCGCGCTACTGAAGATGGCGAGCGGCCGAATCCCTTCTAGCAATAGACCAAACCGGCGGGAGGAGACAGAAACACACGAAATGTAAGGTAAGTTTTTCCTTATCCGCCGTGGGCGGGGCTTATTTTGGAACCCCGACTGTATACTGAAATATACTTTCGACATTTTTATACATTTTTCTGCTCAACAAATGTCCGTAACACTAGAATACCTGTTACGCAGGACGCCGTCCGCAAGCGCGTCCGATGCGCTACTGAAGACGGCGAACAGAACTATTCTGTAACATTGTAAAATGCTAAATCCATTAGCCGCTTAACGAGGTTAAATTTCGTGTGTGTGTATATAGGGGGGAGGGGGAAAGGGTATTCGGGCGGATTTATGTCGTTAGAGCCGCCCTTCTTCCGATTCTACCTGCGGGGGTGAGTTCGTTGGGTCCGAACATCCCCATTTTTCCACTGCATCAAAACGATGGATGGGGGCGAGTTTTTTTTCCTTTCTGCGCCCCTGGGGGTTGACACTGGGTGGGGCAGATGGGGCCGGATTAGCCTCAAACGAGCTAAGCAATTAGCTACCCTAATTCTGCCTCTAATCAACCCCTCCTCTCTCTATCTCCTTCACCCCTCTCGCTCTTCTTACCTTATCTGTCACCCCACTGTTGCAATAGTCCTCGGGTACCAGCATTCAAGCATTCAAGTTTTGCAACCGGTGCTTTAACCTTTAATTCCATACTAACATATCCTTGTTCATCATTAGGTACGGCGATATGAAAATTTATAACAATAATTTACTATTGAATTTCGTTTAGAAAGCACCCGCCCTAAATTTTCTTCAAGTGAAATTCCGCTTCGAACGCACCCAATCCCAAGAACGCCTTCCGTTCTCAGGTTATGCTATACAGCAATATGACGAACGCCTTCCGTTCTCAGGTTATACTGTCCCGCAATACGCCTAACGCCTTACGTTTCCATGTTATACTACCCCGCAATACGCCGAACGCCTTTCGTCCTTATGTTTTATCGTAATATCAATAATGTAATCTGTAATATAAATGATATTTATTTATTAATATAATAATAATATCACTCAAGAAATAATAACAATTTGAAATTACCAATATATTATTACAGTTCGATCCAGAAAGCATCTTCGTAATTCCTCTTCAAATGTTCCCATTCTCGAAATAATGTAACCCTCATTATAGAGTTACCTAATCAATTCAGTTTAGAATATCTGGAGGATACCCGAAAAACATCCAAAGTGCCGAAAGTGACTGACACCGCTACTGAAGATGGAGAGCGGCCGAAACCGGTCTAGCAAAAAAACCAAACCAGCGACAGAGGAGACAGGAACTACTAAGAAATTCAGTAACACTGGAAGTTTAAGATTTAGATGTTTAATGTTTAATTTCTGACAGAGTCGACACAATTTCTGTTTCACATTTCTAGCTGACACAGGCCGATAGTGTCTCTGTTATGGAATCAGAATATACAAAGTGAGATTTGAATTTTAAATATTAAGGAATATACTGTATATTACACTTACTATTCTTAAGGAGCGTTATTTTTATCCGATCTCAATGCGTTGAAAATTGTCGTCAAAATTGTGTTTTTCCTCTGTCGGGTTTAGTTCCAGTTGGGTACGGCGACGGACCGAAAGAGTGTACACCACTCCGGGGGTGTAGGAGGGCGAAAGGAGGGTGAAAGTGGAGATGAATAATAAAAGCTGGGTTCGGGAGGGGACACGGGTTGGGCCCACCACCCCCTCCCCGTCTTTTATGGGGCCCCCGGCCCTCACAGAGCCGATATAACGAATGGGCCGCCCAGTCGTAAATAAACGCCCCCCCCTACCAACCCCCTCGTCTAATCCCAACAGGTTTAAATTACATCTGCATTATTACCACCGGCTTCCACCCCCTACCCCCCACCCCACCACCACCATCACTTTCAACCCCGTAAAGTTTTAAACGCGGCTACCGCGTAGGTGTGGCGCTTACGGTTACTGTTCACGTGGAGCCCCCAAAGAACAGACCTAAATCGTAAATTTGGACTGCCGAGACCGTCTTTGAAAAGGACATCCAAAACTTACATTAGCCGACAGGCCGAAAATATATAAATCCATGTAGGTTCGTGATGTTCTGTCTCCTCTCGCTGGTTAGGTCTTTTGCTATAGCGGTAAACATCACGAACCTATATTAACCCTCGCAGACCACAAAACAGGTATATCAAATATAAATCCATATTGAAACCTCGGGGGTTCCGCCAAGAAATCCGACATCGCCCGCATCAAGAGATTCCGGTCAAAAGTCCTTAGTAACATCCTTAACGCTCCCCGGTATGTTTCTAACCGAACAAATGACCTCAACATACCCCGACAGTCGACGAGGTCACAAACCATTACTAAAGCGGACATCAAAATTGACCTCAAGTAACAAATTGACACTTTACAAAGCGATACTTAAACCGACGCGGACATACGGTATTGAGCTATGGGGTTCCGCCAGGACATCCAACATCCAGAGATTCCAGTCAAAAGTCCTTAGAACCATCCTTAATGCTCCCCCCGGGGGGGGGTATGTTTCTAACCGGACAATCCACAATGACCTCAACATACCCCGACAGTCGACGAAGTCGCAAAATCCCGGTTCCTCAAGTCCCACTCCCGCCTTTCTCCTCATCCCCAATCCACTCGTTCATTTCCCTTTCCTCTCTTACCCGTCCACTGTCCCCACCACGACGGCTTAAACGCCACCGTCCCAGAGATCTCCTTAGTCCGAAGTTCTTGTGTCAAAAGTGCCGTAATTGGGCGGTCTCATTTATCGAGACATTTGCACATTCAACATTTGTACCCGCAACTATACTCTAGTTGATTGTACAGGAAATAAAAGGTGAAAAATCGCGATTATTGTCAAAGAAAAAAAACGAAGATGGAGAAGATCGTTTAGACGAAAATAACGGTATCACAAAATATTGGAAACTGTCCAAAATATGGAATAAAGACGGAGGATAAATTAACCGAAAGAACGATGGAAATTCGATAAATAACGGAATATATATTATGAATACACGAAAAAACTAATAAACTTAGTAAAAAATAAAAAAAGGCTTGAAATTAAATATAAAAATTACCTCCCCTTTGATAAGGCGAACAGTCCCTTATAACCGGCGGCTGTACTAGTCCTACACTACAGGCGCTATATAACACCGTAAATTCTACAGCACAACTATAGATAATAAGATTTTTAAGTAACAAGAGTAAAGAGTAAGGAATAACAGACTGAAATTCCCCAATATTTTAAAAATTCGATCTATTTATTTGATATATTGAAATCACGCCGCAACTTCCATAATATTAGGATATTTAGCATAATGTAGGATATATAGCGCCTTCAGGTCTGTACGTACAGACCAATGTTATATAATACGGAGCTTGAACCCTGTATTATGTTTCGGTACAGTGACAATTTATGTTAGACTACCTGTTTTGTGGTCTGCGAGGGGTTGGAATGCCGCAAGCGATTTCTTGTGTCTCTGTCTGCGATTCGGTCTTTTGCTAGACCGGTATAGAGAGGCGAGAGGAGTCAGAAAAAAACACAAGAAATATACGGTATAACAATTTATTTTAATTAATTGCAATTTCTTGTTTATGTTCACTTGCAACACCCTCGGTTTTCACTTCTAAAACGTAATTTTGACCGTATTTTTTTTCTGTTAATTAAGCACGACGTTATTCGTAAAATTCCATCGATGCCCGAAGCTAAAATATATTAGTTAGCCTATTTTTGGGAATATTTCAAGGGTAAAAATTCACCATTTCAAGACGCCGCAAATGGCTGTTTAGCGTCTGGAGTCAAAGTAATTTCGGTTTAGGGGCCTCATAGGACCGAATTATATGGCGAATAATTACTGTAATTCCCGTTTTGCAACCGGATGAAATATATAATTGAAGGAAAATCCGATGCTTGTTTCCCGAGCAACCGAAACCCCCTATCGCCGTATCCACGTCTGGGGTTTCCGGTTGTCCACTAATTACCGAACTATATCTAAAGCCCCCTCCCCCACCGAAAGCCCGGATTGAACTTCGAAATTATGCCGTTCAATCAATTAATTCGGTTTCCGGGAAACCGGTCAGACTGCAGTGTAGCGCAACCGGCCACTTACTCTTATCTGTGCAACTCATAACTGCACTTTCGAGACACCGGGGGATGCAGTTGCACGGGAAACTTTCGACCCCCCCCTCCCCACGAGTATTTAGTTTGGGGTTGAGTTTTAATCGATACAGTTTAATCGTCGGCGCGATTGGCAATTAAACCTAGCGCATTTCAACCCCACAACCCCTCAGTTTGAAATCGCACGAACGGAATTTTCTCTCCAATCAATTACAAGTTTCAACCTGTTAAACGGCGGGGGGGGAGGGAGCTCGAAAAACTTTCAGCGTAAAGTTTAACACACCTGTTTTGTGTTCTCCGAGGGGTTGGAATACCGTAAATTTGCGGTGTTTCTCCTCTACAGCCGGAAGACTAGCAAAAGACGAAACCGGCGAGAGGAGACATAAACACTATATATTTCAGCATAAACTACAGCATAGAATATTCGATTACCCCGATTATAAAGCCGAAAAACACAGGGGATGTTTTTTTGAAACATCTACGTCGAAATATCTTCAATGGGCTAATTATTGATTAATTAAATTGGGCAAAATATTGGAAAATTGAGGAAAATAATGAACTAATTTTTATCCACGACAAATGTGTCATAATTTTCCTTGCATGTGAATAGAAACACGGCGCGTCCAGAAACGAATTTCCCGAAATTTCATTCTACCTATAACTGTCTATTGGATGCATAGAAACTAGATTAAAAATCCTGTTACAGTAGGCAATAGTTGAAAACTATAAACACCAAAACGAAATCGTCCATATAGGGGCGGATGGGGAAAATCCGCAATAATTTAGTTGCCAGACCAATAAACAGGGGAATCTTAAGTAAGTAGTTTACTAATAATTCCGAAAGCTATTCAACAATATGAGGGAGAAACGCTTCCGAACCGTGACCGTAATTCTGTGCGAAATTCAATATCCGCGGGTGTGCCCAAACTTAAACCTGTTGTTATTATTATTCCAAAACAGAATCGGGTGGAAACCGGCTTCGGTAACTCGACAGAACTGCTCCAAGTTGAATCTCGAGTCTTCGGACAAATTGAATAAGTCGACTTATTCAACGACGCTTAGGAAGATTTCGGTCTTTGAAATCATCACGGAAAACAAAATTCGTAATGGCCCGTTTTGTCTTTTGCGTCATGGTTTTTTTGGCTCCTCAAAATTTTCCATTAATTAAAGCTATTAAACAAAAAATATTATAGGATGTGAAAATTATGTAATAATACTTTTGTCAGACAGTACAAATTGGGACAGTTGTCGAACGAGAAATCAGAGCGTATGCGCCAGAATTGTCGTAAAACTAATTTTAAAACTAATTTAAAGTTACCTGTTCTGGGAAATCGCCGGCGGGATTTTCCGCCCCCGGACGGGGACAGACGGCTGGTCTATGCGGTCTATAGTCTATAAAATAACGTCCGATTTATGGTCCTCGCCACAATAACCGAAAATTGATCGATCTAGTTCGCGATTTTCCCCTTTTTCCAACGAATTCCAGTACTTTGAAATTGAATTTATCCCTAAATCAAGCCCACTTTCACATTCCACGCGGATATAAACCCCGATATATTTAAACAACTGGAAATTTACGAAATATATATATTGAATATTGGATCAGAAATAAATAATTTTGATACTCTGAAACAAAATTAAATAGAGATGATACAATTTTGATATTTATTACAATTAAATTTCCTGTAGTTTCAAACTTAAATATGAATCATGAAATTCCTCAACTTTATTGAGTATTAGAGGATGGAATATATTGTTCTCGCAGTAAATTTACAGTCAAAATCACAAATAATAAATTCACTTTTTCTTACAATTTTCCCTAAATTACAGAGAGAGAAAGGTGACTGTAAAATGTAAGACACTTCGAGGAATTATCCGAACCAATTTTCTCAACCCGATCGTGTCTGAAAGTTCAAAGAGGAAAAGGGTAAGAAGAAAAAGAAATAAACCCCTTTTGTATAGTCAAGATTGAAACAATGTTATCCTTTGACACATTCGATGAAAGAAGAAATATTTCGTTACTGTTGATATTGTAGATTTCGTGTGTTTCTGTGTTTCCACTCGCCGGTTTGGTCTTTCGCCAGACCGGTTTCGGTCGCTGGCCATCTTCAGTAGCGCTGTGTTAGTCATTTTTGGATGTTTTTTTTAGGCGTCCTCACTGCACTGTCACTGTCACTTGTACTGTCCCTATTGTCGTCGGTGAGGATGCCCAGAAAACATCCAAAGTGCCGAAAGTGACAGCGCTACTGAAGATGGCGAGCGGCCGAAACCGGTCTGGAAAGAGACCAAACCGGCGAGAGGCGACAGAAACGAAATCTACGATATTCCAACCCCTCGCAGGCCACAAAACGGGTACTCTAAACTGTTAATATTAGTTTTAATCTCCCAAATGTAGATTCGGAAGATTTAATTACGAATTTTATTTTGAAATCTCGATTTACTGCACTTCTATAATATAGTGTTGATAGTTTCAATCCTTTAGATTTTTCCCAGAATAATTATGTTCTCTTTAATACTTTAGGTTTATGGGGCGCGTTCTTGAAAAATAACCCACGAAGGGACAAAAGAAAACCACTTTTCCTGACACTGTCCTCCCCTACAATTCAGTTCGGTACGGAAATATCCCACTTAGGTGTTGAGAGGAAGACGGGGAAAATGTTTTTTTTTTTTTGCAAAATGAAAATAGAAATATATCCGCCGTAATAAAAAAGAAAGGGCGTACGCGTTAAAAAGCGAAATGAGCGATGGCCCAACGACAAGATATATTGCGTAAATCGAGGTTTCGACGTGGGGAGGAGGAAATTTTGAACCCGAACCCTAAAAAAAAGAAAAACCACCCCGCTTTCAGTTTGACCCAGTTCGGCTGGCGCTATTTCCACCCTTAAAGGGACGCTTTTAAAGCCATTGACGTTTACCAGTCCCTCAACTTTTATTTTCTTTTTTCTGTTAATTTCGCGTATAAGAATTCTGGACGATTTACGAAAACAGCGAAACGCCCGTCACCGAAAGCCGATCGCTGAATTTCGTTCTGAAATTTTTACCGAATTTCGTACGTTTTCATCGTCTGATGAAGGCTGCAAAAAATAACCATATATTTTTATGAAAATAACCGTGTCTCCACATAGACATGAGGCGATACTTAGTGATTAGTGGATCGAAATTAGATTCAAAAAATAAATTATTACCAATCCGGACCTACGATATACGGTAATAACTAAACTTTTTCTATCAATATTTAGTTTACTGTAATTAAACGTAACAATGTTATCAACTGGCTTTGAAATACCAGCGCAACTTAAATATAACGCTATCGATATTTCTCAGTGCTCATTCACCATTAGCAATTGTAATTTATTACAATTTTTTATAACTCATATTCTACGCCGTTTATCTAAACAAGTGGCTTTACAACTTATACCCCATATTGCTATACTAAAAATAATAGTGACGATAGTTAGTTAAGAATAATTCAATATTGCCAATTCTTGTTCGAGAGTTTTATTGTCTGTTTTATTGTTTGGTCGGTTTCGGCTGCTCGCCATCTTCAGTAGCGCTACTGAAAACGGAATCTACGTTATTCCAACCCCTCGCAGATCGCAAAACAGGTATGTTGAACCCTACTATCTTCCGAGATCCCTAACTAACGTTCCGTGCAGACGCCTGAAAAGGGAACTGTGGCCGCGCGACTTAAATGTAATAAAAAAAAATGTAATAAATAAAAATGGGGGAAACCAGTGGGTTTCTCGACTCGGAGACACTTCGATTCTCCGGGAAAAGGTCGAGGCGATGGACGGCGTCGAAAGTGGCCGGAAAAGCCCCTGAACCGCGGGCGGAAAATCTTATGACGAACGTTTTTCCTGTAGGCGGGAAACAACGCAGTTACAGGATGAAATGGAATTGGATCGTGGCGATAAGTGATTAAGGGTACGCCGGTCGGGAAGGGTAGTTAAACCCTCGGGTCGGGGGGAGTATTCCACCCCCCAACATTAAACTGAACTGGAATTAACGCCGAGGGCTCCCCCGGTCGTTTCTTTAGGTCGCCAGTGGGCGTTTATAGCGCTTCTTTTCTACCATCCCCTTAGAGGCCGGTTTTATTGGACCTTTTATTATGATCGCTCCGGCCTCCAGCCTCCAGACTGGAGGCGGGTCGGGGATATCTCTCCAGTTTATTGCCGGCTTATAGCGGCCCTGATATTTCCATAAAACGGTACCGCCGCCGCCGCCTCCGCCTCCGCCTTTTCCCCCTTCGCTTTCCCAACGCTTTCCCTATCTCAAATTGCGATTCGTCTATTAAATTATTGGACTGTAAAACCGAATCTGCACTCTTGTTCTGCGACTAAATCCCGAACAAAGTTCCTGGAGTGATCGGGATGAGTCCCCCCGTCCGACTCTGGGACGGGTCCTCGCTTCTCTTACCGTATTTTGACCGATGGACGGCGTTAGTCTCACCATCGCTCGCCTTCAAGTACAAGTGACAGTGGCTGTGCAGGTGGCGATGACCGAAAAGCGTCCGAAGTGCCCAACACAGCTACTGAAGACGGCGAGCCGCCGAAACCGAGGAGACGGAGAAACACACGAAATCTGCGGTATTCCGACCCCTCACAGACCACAAAACGGGTATTTCAATTTCACCCTTCCGCATACAGATTATGACCCCATACACAAAAAACAAATACAAATAGGCCAAATTTAGAAAAGAATTTACCCTTCAATTACAAGTTTCGACTGATCAGAGTTCAGTAGAGCTCATGAACTACCGCATAATCGTTAACAGTATGAAATATTCGACTAGTTTTAGAACGATTGAAAAGATTCATTTTGGTTGAGAGTCATTTATCGTGCGGTTCCGATGGGATGATTATTGAAATTGGGGAAATAAAATGGGTTTGGTAAAAATAATGAACTACTCCTACATGTATTTGCACAAATTGTGCCCCGCTTTAGGGTTTGAGGAGGGAAATAGGGGGGGGACCTCTCTATAAGGCGAACAGTCCCTTATAACCCTTAGCAGTTAGTACTAATCATAGTCTACATGCTCTAATTGTAAGCCTAAATTCTACAGCATTGTATTACATTACTATGGGTAATAAACGGTAATTTTTATTGCCACAACATTGAAGACGGCGACCAACCGTAACCGGTCTAGCGAAAGACGGTTATTCCAGGCCGTCGCGGACCGCAAAAAATGTTATTCCGAACTATACAAATATATTTATGATAGACACTTCATCCGAAAAAATGCAGTTTTTAGGCCCAAAATCGACCCAAAAATGAGGTATTTAGACACAAAATACCCAAAAATGCGGTTTTTAGGCCCAAAAATGCGTTTTTATGCCCAAAATTGCCCCATTAATGCAGTTTTTAGGCCCAAAATCGACCGATAAAGGCGGTTTTTAGGACAAAAAACGACCCAAAAATCCACAAGTGTCCCAAAGTGAGTTACACTTGCCCCTGAAAGGAGAGCTGAAAAATCGAAAATTTTTGAAATTTTAGAAAAGTCGCAAAAAATGTTATTCCGAACTATAAAAAAATATATTTATGATAGACACTTCATCAGAAAAAAGGGTATAGACCAGATTTTAAACTAGAGCGCGCCCATTAGGGTTTACGTAACGTATTCATTTAGTGAAAATCGAATATTTTCGGTAGCAGTGGGCGTGGAATGTTTGGAATTTCAGATTGATGCGGGGGTTTGTGAGGGCGAGTTTTAAAGGAGCGCTGACAGGGTTTATTGGTGTTCCCGGCGGCGGCATTTCGTCCGGCTTTACGATCCGAGCACACAGATCGGCGTCCTTTCCTCCGGATAATAAAACGACTGTAGGAAAATCAATTCGCGAACTCCCACCCCCGAGACGCCACTGATTAGGTGCAAAATCGGCCAAAAAATGCGGTATTTAGGCCGAAAAATGGGCTTTTTAGGCACAAAAACGGCCAAAAAATGCGGTTTTTACGGCTAAAAATACGGTTCTTACGCGCATTTGAGCCCAAAATTACGCATTTAAGCTCATAATCCCCTAATGCGGTTTTACGCCCAAAATCGACCCAAAATGCGGTTTTAGGCCCAAAATCGACCCAAAATGCAGTTTTTACCTCAAATCGCCCAAAATGAGGTTTTAGGACCAAAATCGACCCAAAATGGAGTTTTTAAGCCCAAATCGCCCCAAAAGCGGTTTTAGGCCCAAAATCGCCCCAAAAAAGCTGTTTCTAGCCGCATAATCCCCTAATAATTCTGGTTTTTAGGCCCGAAATCGACCCAAAAATGCAGTTGGTTTGTAGACCAAAATAGTCCGAAAAATGCCGTTTTAGGCCCAAAATCGACCCAAAATGGTATTAGGACACAAAATACCCAAAATGTTGTTTTAGGTTTAATCGACCCAAAAATGCGGTTCTTATACCCAAAATTGCCCCATTAATGCAGTTTTTAAGCCCAAAATCGACCGATAAAGGCGGTTTTTAGGCGCAAAAACGACCCAAAAATGAGATTTGTAGGCCCAAAATCGACCGAATGGAGACTTGGTCTCTATAAAAACCAACTTTTTTGGTCGATTTTGGCCCTAAAAATTGCATTTATGGGGCAATTTTGGGCCTAAAAACGGAATTTTTTGGTCGATTCTAGTCCTAGAAACCGCATTTTTGTGTCGATTTTGGGCCTAAAAACAGTATTTTCGGGTCTATTTTGGACCTAAAAACCGCATTTTTGGGTCGATTTTCGGCCTAATAAGTGCATTTATGGGGCGATTTTCGGCCTAGAAACTGCATTTTGGGTCGTTTTTTCGGACTAAAAACCGCATTTTGGTCGATTTTGGGCCTAAAACTGCTATTTTTCGCCACCCCGGTCTATTTTCGGCTCTAAAGCGCATTTTGGGGAACCGGCTGGAGGATTTTGCCAGGGCTTTGGCTGGTTTTGGAGTTTGTCTCCGTGTTTAGTCGTTATTTTTCGATTATTTCGGCCAAGTTTTGGTCTCTCTGGGCTAAGAGTTGTGTATGTGTCCCTTTCGTGGCCTTTTATGTCGAGGGCAATTCTGAGACATTTGTTCTGTTTGATTTGCAGTTTTCTTTATGTCTGTCTCGGCGGGAAAACGCCAAACTGTCAGCTGGTCGGGAAATGCTCAAAGTAAGAATTTGTCCCGTGAACGCGGTACACCTTACTAGGTACCACGTGTACCACGTTCTCGTGGTATTCGCGGGTCGAAAGGGCGATGATATTCCTCCAACCTGTTCCGACGTAAGGCAGAATACCGGAACTTCTAAGCTTCAGCTTCGGCCTAAGTTTCAGCCGGTAATTAAAGTTCTCTAATAGTCGCAGGGAACTTTAATTTTTCGAGGAAATCGTTTTAATCTCAAGGAAAGGAGTTTTCCCGAATCGATAATTAGTTAAGCCGCCTCCCTCCACAATAACTTCGATGAATTATTTTAGAATTTCTCCGGCGGTGTATTTTCACGAATATTTATAATTATTACGCTAAAAACTGCTGAGTTTAAAAGTATCTTTTTCAATTATTTTTTTTCTAAACTGAGACATCAAGTTTTTTTATCCCTAGGATTTCCTTCCTTAAGAGGGAGGAAAAGTCGAGAAGTAAATCCGGTACTCCGAAGCAGAAAAAAAATTGGCTTTTTAATTAATTATTTTATTTAAAATTCGAATGTTTTTGAATTATTAATTCGACGCTGACTTTGTCGCGACAAACAGAATTATGTTCAAATTTTTAAAATAGGAAACTAACCCTTCTGTGTATAGATTTATAAGGGTGTCCCTCGCACTTTTAATTAACTTCATTCAAATTTATAGCACTGTGAAGTTCGGCCAAACAGACAAATATTAACGAAATTAATGCTTTTATTATATTCCTAGTGATGACAATGCCAGTGATTGTACTCCAAGTATATTACTGGTTCACCTCTGTTATAAGGGACAGTTCGTCTTATAAATAACTTATGTGTGTGCCAGGATTAAAAATTTCGAAGCAAGGTGATATTCCTAGTGATGATAGTCCTAGTGATGATGGTCCTAGTGATGATGGTCCTAGTGATGATAGTCCTAGTGATGATAGTCTAGTGATGACGGTGATAGGCCATGATAGTGATAGTGACATACAAGTGATGATATTCCTAGTGATTGTATTATTAGTGGTGATATTCCTCCAGATGATAGTCCTAGTGATGATAGTCTAGTGATGACAGTGATAGGCTATGATGATAGTGATAGCGATAGGCAAGTGATGATATACCAAATTATGATATTCCTAGTGATTGTATTATTAGTGGTGATATTCATAGTGATGATATTCTTAGCGACTGTATTCCAAGTACATTACTGTTTCACCTCCGCTATAACGAACAGTTCGTCTTATGAATGACTCCTGCCTGTGCGAGCATTAAAATCGGAGACAAGATGATATTCCTAGTGATGATATTCCAAAGGATGACAATTGTATTTCTCGTGATGACATTTGTAGCAGTACGATATTCCTAGTGACGATGTTCCTAGTGATTGTATCCCTAGTGACTTGTATACCAAATGATGATATTCCTAGTGATAATATACCTTGCAATTATACTCATAGTGATGATATTGCTAATGGTTATATTCCCGGTGATTTTACCCCAAATGATGATGACCCTAGCGGTGCCGTTCCAAGTGATGATATTCCTAGTGATAATATACCCTGCAATTATATTCACAGTGATGATATTGCTAATGGTTATATCCCTAGTGGTTGTACCCCAAATGATGATGACCCTAGTGGTGACATTCCTAGTGATGATGTTCCCAGTGTTTTTCCTACTGGCGACATTTACAGTGCTTATACTCTCAGTGATGACAGTCCGAAGGATAATATTGTGAATTCCAGCCTTTGGCCCCCCTCCCCACCGACAAAACAATTTTTTTTAAAAAGCGATTTAAAAAAAAAATAATACAGCGACTGAATGGAAAAAATTGGCTTCATTTAAGCGTGGAAGCCGGCGTTTTGTAATGAATTTCCACTCGGTTTTTTGGCCGTGGACAATAAAACTGAGGCTAACTGCCAAAATACTGGAATGGGTTCCTTTTTCGGGGTGGGTGGTGGTGGTGGGGGCGGTTTACCCTTTGGTAGGGGGGTTGAAATTGCTAAGAAAGGAGACCCCCCCCCCAACTCCAGATTGCCGTCTTAATTGCTGCTCATTTACCTCCTACCCTTAATATAATCCTCCCCTGGTGGCGGAGACGGGACGAGAAAACTGTAGCCGCTAAACTGCAACTTCAGTAGTCAAATTACGGCGGCTCGCCGTCCACTTTCCGGAGTCGGCCCCCTTCCCCCTCTCTCCTGGGGGGGGGGTTGCTACGGGGGCATCTCAAGAAAGTTTCAACGTCCAAAATTATCATATCCGGAATGATGGGATTTCCCGATCCTCCGAGGGTAAGATTGTTCCGACCGCTGTGGGAATATAAAAATATACGGACAAAAAAAAAGAAGTTATAACTTCGCGAAGCATTTAACAAGTTTAGAATACGTGTTTTGTGGTCTGCGAGGGGGTTGGAATGGCGTAGATTTTCCCTCTCTCTGGTTTGGTCTTTTGACAGACCGGTTTCGGCCGTTCGCCGTCTTCAGTAGCGTTGTTGTTAGTCAGGGTACATATATACATGTAAAAGGGTTAATAAGAGGGGTATAAACCCTGAATAATAGCACAGATATATACTAAACAAACCGGAATGTCGTCCAATAATGTCCTCTCGTTTATTCTCTAAACTCTTTAATATTTATGTATTAACAAAAATATGTGTATTGGCTAATTTTGCCTAAAGCGGCAAGCCGTCGACTTGTCGAGCCGGGGGTTCGTACCCCGTTTGGCGAATTTAAAATTATTCTTCCTTTTTAAATTTTTTGCGTTGAATCGCGACTAAATTTTTTAAAAAGTGAATTACAAAAATCGGCTGAAAGGAAAAAGAAAAATTATGAACGCGGTTCGAATACAGTCGCACCCCCGGGAGTCGTAGTACTCGTGCTTAATGGCCGTGGGAGCGCAAGCCCAGCCACCCTCCCTCCGCCGTCAAGACTCGGCCTACTGAAGTTTAAGGCCCATTAACATCAAGTAAAATATTCAGTGGCTACCTCCTGGGGGGTAGTAGGGAGGATGGGGCGGCCGGGGGTTGAATTAAAGGGGAGGTCTTATCCAAATGGGAATTACCAATCTATAATCTCTTTACAGCTCTCTGTTGGTTATTCTGTGGTTTGGAATTTCCCCCCAACACCCCCTCAAGCCCCCAAAACTCACTCCCCCAGGTTCGGTTTTAAGGAAGACCAATCAAGGGGTAGTTTCTTCGGTTCAATCTCCTTTCAGGGTGGCATTCGTCAACGTGAATACGCGGCTATCTTTGATTCTGAAAAAAAATACTTTTTATTTTAATTTTTTTTCGCCACAAAACATGTCTGTTTTATGCGGTTTTTAGACCCAAAGTCTGCCCAAAAATGAGGTTTTTAGGCGCAATATCGACCCAAAAATGCTTTTTTTTTAGGTCAAAATCGGCCCAAAAATGCGGTTTTTAGGCCTAAAATAGGCCAACAAATGCGGTTTGTAGGCCCAAAAATGCGGTTTTTAGGTGCGAAATCAGTTCAAAAAGTGGTTTTTAGGCTCAAAATCGGCCCAAAAATGCGGTCTTTGGCCCAAGAATTCGGTTTTAGTCGCAAAATCGGCCCAAAATGATGTTTTTAGGCGCAAAATCATCCATAAATGCGCTTTTTAGGCGCAAAGTCAGCTCAAGAAAGCGGTTTTAGGCCCAGAAATGCGGTTTTTGGGACCAGAAATGCTGTTTGTTCACAAAATTGTTTCATACAAGCCCTATGGTGTGGACCATACGAAAGCGTTACCGACGGTTTGCAGTTTACAGATTTTATTTTCAACTAATAGACGCAATATCTCTTTTATTTATTCTATCAGTTCTGGAGGAAAATCAGGAAACGGGGAAGATAATTTTGTTACAAATTATCTTGTTATTCATTCCAACGTACTTTCTCGTCATTTAATATATCACTGTTTAAGATCTATTTTTTATCCCGTTGGACTTACAATACTCTTGTTAGACTTACAACCTTTAATACACTGGTTTTAAGCAAATTTTATATCACCTTGCTCTGGATTTATGCCCGGCGGCCTCATTACAATTGTATGTACAAACTAAGAAAAGAAAAAATATCTGAGACTTTAGATAAGTTTTTAAATCAATCTCTAATTTGCCCCTACAACTTATATAACGACAGTATATGGACTACTGACGCTGGCGAATAACCAATTGGAGCGGAGACGCGCCGGCGATTCGCTCGAAATTCACGGGCGTTTAATCAAAGCACGCTTTTGTTATTGTCCCTTAATTCGGACGGGGGACTTTAGGGGATGAACGCGCTCCTGTCCTCAAAGGTTGTTACGCGCCCTTAACGTGACGGAAGGGTAAAAGACACCCCCACAACCCCTGAGAAGAAGATTGATGAAATGGTTCTGAATCGGTGAAATGAACGAATGAGCGAACTCTACAAGAGAGATTATTAATTCTTATTGACTGTCTGTTAATATACAATTATTGATTAATATAAATGCATACGGTTAATACGTTTATGTACAATACATATTTAATTACACTTCTTGGTGTACAAATCACACTTGATATTCCACGCCGACGTCGGATTGTTCTAATTATAAACAAATTGGATCCAAAAAAAATAATGGTAGACTTCCAGGTAGATTTGTTGTGTTTCTGTCTCCTCTCTCGCCGGTTCCCCGTCTTTTGCCAGACCGGTTTCGGCCGCTCGCCATCTTCAGCAGCGCTGTGTTGTTAGTCACTTTGGATGCCCGTAAAACGTCCAAAGTTCCGATAGCGACTCGAACCGCTACCGAAGATGGCGAGCGGCCGAAACCGGTCTGGCAAAAGGCGGGGAACCGGCGACAGGAGACGGGAACACACACGAAATCTACGGTATATTCCAACCCTTCGCAGACCACAAAACAGGTATGTCAAACTATCAGGATTAATAGAATAGAAGTTTAGCTATCCGGTTATAGGGGACGGTTCGTCCTACACAAGGCAGTCTCTTGTGCCTACAATTATTTATTCTTAAATGATTTATCTTCGTTATAATATTGTCGACAACAAAAAAATATAATGGAATACGTATCTATTAACTCGAACTATGATCCGAACTATAGTATGACTCCCGGTAGTTGAATCCCTTTGTGATGCCAGACCCGCCGTACTCGCGTGTCCTGCGGGACACTGTTAAGGAAAGGAAAATTCTATAAATTTCTGAAACCGCGTCTCCTTCCAGTCTACCCATTAATTAATTGTTAATGACACGGTAATTCAACGGCCACTATAAATAGTTGAGAATTTTCACTTTTCCGACTTCTCATCTTCACTTCTTTCAATTCTCAGCTGTAGGAAGAAAATCACGTGTCCGAGAAAATTTAAATTTGAAATCTTAAAATTACGGGATCAGATTCGAAATGTTAATCTCTGTTAACGTAATAATTCGATTTTTTTGTCAACTATCGCTGTCGTGGGCGAAAAAAAAGGGAATTATGAAATATCGGGGAATCATTTATTTTCTTTTTTTTTTGAGAGTGAGAGAGAGAGAGGCTAGCAATTAATTCTTCGGTATCGCTTTTATTTACCGATGACGATTCTTAATTAAACTCACGGCGGAGTTTTTTTATTTTTCTTCTTCGTCTCCTTTTTCCTTCCGACGGCTTTTAATTTCGCCCGAATAATGAAGGCGGTAAGACATCCGCCGGGGGTAGTTGGGGTTGGGGGTTGGGGTGGAGGAAATATCGGAAAATCGAGGGGAAACTGGGGATGAGGGCGGATGAACGGAGGAAGCGGGGGTTCAGTGCTATTAGCACTGTGGAGCATTGATCCGGTTATTTCGGTGCCGCGTTTCGTCGGTTAGCGAATCGTCCATCGGCCGTTTCGAGTGAAATTCTCGAGTAGAACGAAAAAAAGAAACGGGACGAGAATGAGGGAATTTCGCGGCTTTATTAGAACAAAAAAATTTTATAGACAAAACTACTACAGTAGATTTCGTGTGTTTCTCTCTCCTCTCGCTGGTTTGGTCTTTTGCTTAGCTTAGGAGAAAGAAAAACACGAAATCAACGGTATTCCAACCCCTGGCAGACCACAAAACGGGTATTCTAAAAAAAAAATGATAATTTTTTGGCCTATTGAGCAGTTCCGTTGTAAATACAAGGTAATGACCTATACAACCTCATTTTTATGAGGTTATAAAGTGTATTACAGTGGTGAGTAGAGGGTATCGGACAAAAAGTATAATAACAGAATTGGAGATATATCAAAGAATTATAGGTTTACAAATACAAATAACTTTATTCTTCTACGAATACAAATAGGACAGCGAGAAAAACGATATACAATTAATAGCTCTTACACCACCCTACTGGTTTTCTAAAATTGATATACCTAATTATTATGATAGAGGCTACCGATATTGATATGATAATCGGGGAAAATTAACAATAAAACCACGAGGACTTAGGCTAAACCCATTGCATTCACTCGCACACTTTGCACCATTGCACTTAGTTATAGGATGTTAAATTAACGCAAGATTTGAATCGAAGCTGCATTATTTTGAAATATTGATAATGTATAACCCTACTATCGGCTGTCGGTTTATTTTAATAGGGTTGGAACTTCAAAGTTAATTTCGGGAACCCAGCTAATAGAGGGAGGACAAGCGGAATTTATGTTCATCACCCGGTTTTAATCCGTTTCTCGAATTTGTTTTCTAAATTATTGCACTTTACAACTTACTGTAATTACCGTAACCGTGGGGGGGCTTATTGTACATATCATACATTTTGAAATACGATTCGGCCGAAAGATTTTGAGCAAATAAGTTACTTAAGGTTATTGCCCCCCCCTTCCCCGGAGGTATGAATAAGGGAAGGGGGGCCCCCCTCTTTTCCCACGCCCCGGTAAAAGGGCTTTAGGGCCCCCTTTTTACCCTTCCGAGCCGATATTTAGGAGCTGCCTTAGGCCTAATACAGCGAAAGGAACCCCCCCCCTTCTCTTAGGAATCACTCGGATAATATGAGGATAAATGCTCTTATACACTTGTGGAAAGTGAATCCACGCTTGTTTATACCGATTTGAGGCAATCCCTTTCCGCTCAAGATATATCCGATTAAATTATAGTCGCGAAGCATTCTGTTATACTGTAGAAGTCGGTCTTTCGCCAGACCGGTTTCGGCCGCTCGCCACCTTCAGTAGCGCTGTGTCGCTTTGGCGCCGGGACGACAATAGAGACAGTGTACAAGTGACAGCGCGACAGTGCAGTGAGGGTGCCAAAAACATCCAAAGTGACTAACGGCGCGCTACTGAAGATGATGGCGAGCGGACGAAAAAACCGGTCTAGCAAAAGACCGGCGAGAGGAGACACACGAAATCGACGATATTCCAACCAGTCAAAACATTGTGTTATAGCCGTTCTGTATTACAGTTTAAATTGTCAAAATAGACGTTTTTGTTTGTAAAAACTCAATTCAGAAAACGGGGTCGTCTAACTTAAACATTTACACAAATATAAGGTGTACCCAAAAGTAATTAACAATTTGATAAGATGTATTTTGGTCTTGAGGAGTTCCTCGAGAGGGGAATCGAAAATTTGCCGGAAAAGTGGCAGAGAGTTGTCGATAACATCGGTAAATATATAGTAGATTAATAATTGAAGTTTTTTTTAGCAAAATAAAATTAATTCCAAAGTCAAAATGTCGATTATTTTTGGGTACCCCTAATATATCCGCGAGCGAAATCTCTTTTTCCGTACAAAGAGATGAGGTATCTTTTTCGTTCGCGATTGAAGGACACGAAAAAAGAATTCGTTTCACCAGTTTCTGGTGGACAGTTTACGCCCTTTACGGTCAACCGAAACTATCCCCTAAGTGACACGACAGCCTTGCGACAGAAAACTACTACAAAGGAAAGTCTCTGAAATGTCACTTCTACAGCACTGGGACATTCAGAGGGGAGGGTTTTTTTTTCACCAACTGTCTACTGGGACGTGTGGAAAACATAATTGGGGTACGCGCCTACGCGGAGTTTTTCTGCGTACAAGTCGAAACAGGTACCAGTTTTGGACTTACGTCTTTCGCCGTCTCGGAATTTCAGTGCAACAATATAACAGTTTCAGGGGGGGGGGGGTAAATGAGAGAAAATATTGTCCCGGACGTATGAAAAGCCTGCGGGGACATAATAGTGATAATAGGGCCGATATAAATTGCGGCAGTACAGAAAACGGGGTCATTAAAAAAAACCGGGTTTTAATTGTGTTTTGTCGGGGAAGCGGGGAAAGGGATGATGGGGGAGGGGGGGGGAGTGGAAAGATCACTTTATAATGAGGCATTTCCCGAGCCCTCGTGGAGACGAGCGAGAGGGAATGTGGCAGTTTTGTGTCGGGAGGGTGAGAGAGAGAGAGAGAGAGAGAGAGAGATGGAGGGGGGGAGGCCACCCTCTTCATCGATCCGCGGCGCCACCCTCTTATTATCTGGGACAGACCCTCCTCCATCCCTCTCACTCTCTCTCTCTCCCTCCCTCTCTCCCTCACCCAGGACCCTCCCCCCACGAGGCGGCACCAAATCGTTTTAACTTCCTGTCAATATTTCATGCATAAAAATGGTCTGCCACCCCCGAAGCTCTCTGCACAGGGTCCTAAATTCGGACCAACCTACTCTATATATATACATATATATATATATATATATATATATATATATATATATATATATATATATATGCCGTAGATTTAGTGTGTTTCTCTGTCTCCTCTCGCCGGTTCGGTCTTTCGCTAGACCGGTTTCGGCCCCTCGACGTCTTCACTAGCGGTGTTAGTCACTTTGGCACATTGGATTTGTTTTTTGGTGATCCTCACTGTCATTTGTACTGTGTGCACTTTGGCATGTCACATAGTAAAAGTGACAGTGACAGTGCAGTGAGGATGTCTAGAAAAAACCGAAGATAGATCTTCAGTAGCAAAAGAACAAACCGGCGATCGCTTGAATTTTTCTATGACGAAAACGATATCAGATTACCGTAAATTTCGCGTGTTTCTGTCTCCTCTCGCTGGTTTGGTCTTATGCTTAGCTTAGGAGACAGAAACACACGAAATCTACGTTATTCCAACCCCTCGCAGACCACAAAACGGGTATTCTGAACTATCCTATTATCATCCGGGATACATTCCGATTTAATCTCTGGGAGGCGTTTAAGCCGCCTTTGAGAGGGGATAAAGGACGCGCAACGGGGAGAGCGATTGGACCAGTAGAATCGGGATAAGGGATAAGACGGGAATGGAGCTTTAATGAACCCCGGGGGGGGAATTTATAAATACATCGACTACAGCGATGCGAATTGACATCGGGGTATTTGAGTTCGAAGGAATCTTTCGATTGGAATCTCCGGACGCGAACTTTGTTTACGATGCCGTAGATTTCGTGTCGTTTCTGTCTCCTCTCGCCGGTCCGGTCTTTTGCCGGACCGGTTTCGGCCGTTCGCCGTCTTCAGTAGCGGGTTTACCCACTCTGGACGTCACATAGTACAAGTGACAGGGTCACAGTGCAGTGAGGGTGCCCGAAGGACATCCAAACTAAGTGACTAACACAGCGCTACTGAAGATGGCGAGCGGCCGAAACCGGTCTGGCAAAAGACCAAACCGGCGAGAGAGGAGACAAACACAACAAATCTACGGTACTTTTTTCTTCCTTTAATTGAAATAAGAAATTTGAGAACGATAGACGGAAAGAAACTTTAAAATAATACCGTAGATTTAGTGCGTTTCTGCCTCCTCTAGCCGGTTCGGTATTTTGCCTAGACCGGTTTCGGCCGCTCGCCATCTTCAGTAGCGCGTTGTTAGTCACTTTGGATGTTTTCTGGGCATCCTCGCTGGACTGTCACTGGACTAACGCCGCTACTGGAGGAGATGGCGGGCGGGTCCTTAACAAAAAAACCGGAGATTTCGTGCGTTTCTGTCTCCTCTCGCCTTTGCCAGACCGGTTTCGGCCGCTCGCCATCTTCGGTAGCGCGGTGTTTGTCAGCCACTTTGGCGCTTACACGCGCGACAAACAGACAACCGCCACAGTACAAGTGCAGTGAGGATGCCCCAGAAAAAAATCCAAGACACCGCTACTGAAGATGGCGAACGGCCGAAACCGGTCTGGCGGAAGACCGAACCGGCGATAGGAGACGAAATCTACGCTATTCCGACCCGTCGCACACCGCAAAACTGGTATTCTAAATTTTTCGTTATATTTCTGTGCGCAAATATCGGAAAAAACGTTTGAATCGTATACCTAATGACGTTTTGGCGGCGTAAAATGTCGTCGCGACTGGAACAGCGGTTGAGTAAAAGTGTGACCGGACGTCCTTGGAGAACGGAGGTCCGCTTATAGAGGTCAATGGCTCTCTGTTGGCCCCTCTCGCCCGGTTCGATTGACCTAGTTGTACTCCGGTACCGCTCCGGGTACACAGTATCTCCTCTCCTCCATCTCTCTCTCTCTCTCTCTCTCTCCGGAGAACCGTCTTCAGTAGCGGTGCCCTCCACTTCTTCACTACGCCAACTATGTTACTGCGGAATAGTAACACCGACAAGTTGGCGTTGTACATATTTTTAAGTGCGTCAACTTCTTTGCACACAGATAAGCCGTAGATGGTTTTGAATGTACGTATAAGATACCATTCTGCAATGTCCCAGTGTTGAACTATGGCGATCCGAATCAATATAATGGCCTTTATTCGGTCATCGTCGACCTCCACCGGACGTCCACAGACGAAAAATCCCCAACTTTTATGGCTTCATCGCCGTACACGGCGTACAACTTTTTATGAGCTTTTTTGCGAAAATAAAAAAGCTAAATGTGACGGAAACGCTCACTTCGGTCCACCGTGTTTCAGCTTACATGTAATTTTGAAACCGAAATTTTGGCGTACTTAAAAATAGGTACAACGCCACTTGTTGTAGCGAATTCAGCAATCGCTTAGTTGTCGACCCGATAATTAAGAGGAGGACCTGAGAAATTCAAAGCGAAATTGTTGAAATATAACGCAATTATGGCGGACAAACCGCCCAAATGGTATTTTCTGTTATACGCTTGTCTACATCAAGGTAAATACCTTTCATTCAGCGGATTAGTAGTTAAAAATGTCGGTTGTCCTAGAGGCGATGCATTTTCGGAAAAAATATTAATACATTAATATTTGAATAATATTAATAAATTGATACAAAGTGTCGGCCAGTGGCGCCCTCTCCAGCCGACATTGATTATTAAATATCCTTTTGTAGAATAAAACTCTACAAACTGACCTTTTGTAGCTTAACAAATTGGCTTTTCGCGGCTTCCGCACTGTCGATTGTACCGATTTTGAACGATTATGAAAGGCTAAATGCCGGAAAACGTTCGGAAAAACTCGAGGAAAACTTCCGTTTATACGTACGTATATACACCCATTATCCTGGGATCGAGCGCTTTTGTGTTTTATTATACGGTTGTGCAAATTCTTTTAGCAGAAACATTTTCAGTAGAAGATCACAGATAAGGAATTGAAAAATTATACGCGCTTAATTGAAAATTTACATCGATAGTCGGGTCGGAGGACATGCGGTACGTTCCTCATCGGAACCTGTCTCGACATTGTATTTTCGCAATTTCAACTTAGTTCCATTTATTTTCACCTTATTGCGTCCGTTTTCAGTTAACAGACACTATTGTTAGTACTACCGGTAGATCATATTTTACGCGATAAGACGGTCATCCGCCACGAGGTGTTCTTCGGGTTGTCCTGTTCGTCGGCTTAATGTATATACATACTTCTCCATATCCATTTTTCAACTGTGGAAGTGAAATTACCGTTCAAAACTTTCGCTGCAGATATCAGCTATTTATAAGACGAACTGTCCCTTTTAACGGATGTGATGCTATTTCCAGTTATCGTGGCTTTAAAATCCCTCTTATCTGTCTGTACGTTCCAACGAGGTTACAATCATAAATGACTCAATCTGTATTTTTTTTTTTAATATATCAATTCACCGTATTATCCATCGAAAGGAATATTCATTATGTCCCATGCTTTATACCGTTTTGCGAGGTACACAGAATTATTACCATTTCTCTTATGCGTAGTGTTGCGAATTTCGTTTTTTCCTACAATAGGACATCGGGGTAGGTTCGCTTGTTACTGCGGGGAGAATATCGGTCAGCGGGGTTTCACAACCCCTTAAAATTAAATAGGCAAAACCCTTCCAGTAGGTACAACAGGGTTTCCATCCCCTTGGAATTAAATAGGCAAAACCCTTCCAGTAGTGGAGCGAAAAAACACTCGATTTTTTCAACAGGGTTTCCATCCCCTTGGAATTAAATAGGCAAAACCCTTCCAGTAGTGGAGCGAAAAAACCCTCGATTTTTCCGGCAGTACTACTGGAACTTATTTAGTGATAATGTTGTTATTGAGCCTGTTTTTTTTTACTGTTGATCAATAAAATGATAAATATAAGTTACTACACTTTTCTCTTTCTTTTCATTCTCCTGTCAGTTTGGGATCAGTGAAAGTAAAGCTGTCAAAAAAAACACTCAACAACAGAACACTTATTGTTGTTTTTGATTTTCAGTGAGAAAAGTGGCATTTACCAGAAGCGTGCACAGTTTGTGACTGCATTAAGAATTTGTTCATGAAACTAGTTTAAGACGTATCCTGAGAGAGTTCAAAGTTCGAAGTCGAAGTGACACTTGTTGTTCTACGCCCCTGTTGGGATTTGTTTCCCTATTTCAAAGTCCGAACAGCTCCCGCCGTTTAGATTTATCTTAGGGACAATTCAGGAAATCAATAATTAGGAAAATTAATACTTCGAAATAAAATAATTAATTAAATACTCGCTAATTTTGCGGTGGAAACAGAGTTGTTTTTCTTTGACCTCACCCCTCTTGAAACCTTGCCAATAATAAAATACTTTTTTCTTCCAACATACCTGTTTTGTGGTCTGCGAGGGGTTGGAATACCGTAGATTTGTTGTTTTTCTGTCTCCTCTCGCCGTTTCGGTCTTTTGCCGGACCGGTTTCGGCCGTTCGCCGTCTTCAGTAGCGTTCAGTGTTGTTACCCACTTTGGCACCTTGGACGTCGCATAGTAAGTACAAGTGAGAGGGACGCAGCGCAGTGAGGATGCCCGAAAAACATCCAAACTAAGTGGCTAACACAGCGCTACTGAAGATGGCGAGCGGCCGAAACCGGTCCGGCAAAAGACCAAACCGGCGAGAGAGGAGACAAACACAACAAATCTACGGTACTTTTTTCTTTATTTAATTGAAATAAGAAATTTAAGAATAGATGGGATGAAACTTTAAAATAATACCGTAGATTTCGTGCGTTTCTGTCTCCTCTCTCGCTGGTTTGGTCTTTTGCCAGACCGGTTTCGGCCGCTCGCCATCTTCAGTAGCGGTGTCAGTCACTTTGGCACATTGATGTTTTTTGGGCATCCTCGCAGGCACTGTCAATGAACTAACGCCGCTACTGAAGGAGATGGCGAGCAGCCGAAATCGGTCTGGCAAAAGACCAAACCAACGAGAGAGGAGACAAACACAACAAATCTACGGTACTTTTCTCTTCCTTTAATTGAAATAAGAAATTTAAGAACAATAGATGGGAAGAAACTTTAAAATAATACCGTAGATTTCGTGCGTTTCTGTCTCCTCCCTCGCCGGTTTGGTCTTCTGCCGGACCGGTTTCGGCCGCTCGCCATCTTCAGTAGCGCGTTGTTAGTCACTTTGGATGTTTTCTGCGCATCCTCACAGGCACTGTCACTGGACTAACGCCGCTACTGAAGGGATGGCGAGCAGCCACGAAATCTACTGTATTCCAAACCGCTCGCAGAGCACAGAACAGGTGTTCTAAACTGTAGATTTTCAACAGGTAATTGTTGCGGAGACAGCGCCATCCGTCTGGTCTAGTTGAGAGGAAATTGACTCGGAGGAGGTTTGCCCGCCGCCACTTCCGCTTTTCCGAAGGGAGAAATACCGCCAACATCTGTTGTTCCGTCAATTTTCTTTGTTTGCCAACCCCTGGCCTCAGGGTTGCAGTTTCTGTGGAAAACAGATAGGAACAACGTTTAACACCTCAACAGTGCAGTCGAGACATCAGTTGCGTCTAACGCAAGGCCCAACGAAAGCTTCCAGAAGATACGTGCCCGCTGATTAAGTTTCGAACTTTAAATTTGACTTAAAAAAAAACACAGTAAAAAAACGAGAAAATCAGTTTATCAGAAATGTTGTGCTACTGAGCACTTATGCGATAAGTTGTATGTCTAATTTAAAATTAACCCATTAAGTACCGTAGGCCCCGAACGGGGATCAGTTAATTTTTTCTGATATGACATATGTGTTTACGGGAAGTTTTTTTTTTCATTACTTTCAGTAATTTCACATTAAAAATTTTACATCATTGTAAAATACTTGTAATTATTATTATTATTCAAAATAAAAGATGATTGGTCTCATGTGTCGGTTCAACTCTGTAGTTCCCAAATCCCCAAATGGGACTTGATTTAAAACACAAACTATTTGAAAAACTAGTTTTTAAAAACATATTTGGAGTTACTATTTGATTTTATGCACACATTTTATGCAAAATTTTCAGAAAAAAATATTTGGTACTTAATGGGTTAATATTGGATCTATCATTCTTTATATATATATATATATATATATATATATATATATATATATTGGATTCGTCTAATTTTAAATCGGTCTTCTCGCCATATTTCAGTACAGTTCAGTCGGTAGTTTATCGAGGCTCCTTACTCCAGTCTATATTAATACAGTTCGTGCCCTTTTATTTCATCCATTCCTGTAAACCCGTCTATTCCTCGTCCATTTACTTCCTCTACGGTGTAGAGCAGAAATGTGCTTCGAAAATATAATGAATACCGGTCTATAGCCGGGGTCAGATTCCGGCCCCCCTCGCGATGGACAAATATTTTAAGCTTTTATAAACTCTGCCTCACACTTTATTTTTAATTGACGATTCTA
Organism: Lethocerus indicus; assembly: GCA_019843655.1. Classification (NCBI taxonomy): domain Eukaryota; kingdom Metazoa; phylum Arthropoda; class Insecta; order Hemiptera; family Belostomatidae; genus Lethocerus; species Lethocerus indicus. The sequence continues at coordinate 28,065,919 of JACDQD010000007.1, forward strand.
GTGAATTTTCAAGACAAAACAAGAATATAGGGCCCCCCGAATAATGTACTATTCTTTCTAATTTGGACTTGGGTGTTGTCGGTTTGGCCCGTTCAGACGGTTGAACTGTACCGGTCTATTATTCGACTTTATTCAAGGGATGGAGACCATCATTTTCAATTTGAGCGTGTAAATAATGGGCGGCCGGCTTTACGGCTCTAATACCGGATCAGTGTTCCGCGTCCCGCTGTTGTTGTTCCCGGATGGGTCCCGAGGGACGCCTCAGAACTCAGTTTTGAGCTATCCCGCCGGTAATAAATGACCGGGCAAAGAGGGAGAGGGAGAGAGAGAGAGAGAGAGAGGGAGAGGGAGAGGGAGAGAGGGAGAGGGAGAGGGAGAGGGAGAGGGAGAGGGAGAGGGAGAGGAGAGGGTGAGGGTGAGGGAGAGGGAGAGGGAGAGGGAGAGGGAGAGGGAGAGAGGGAGAGAGAGGGAGATACAATTTGACGCGATAACTATTAGGACCCCTTCCTCATTTATATATATATATATATATATATATATATATATATATATATATAAGTCTAATAAAATTCAAATTAAAGTAAACAGTAAACAGGCGTTGGATTGAATTACAGTATTAACAATTCCTTTCGTAGATTTCGTGTGTTAGTGCAGGCAGAAACACACGAAATCTACGGTATTCCAACCCCTCGCAGACCACAAAACGGGTATTCTAAACAATTACCAAACCTTCCAATATACTGCCCTGGAATCGTAGACTTTTATTGGACCTTTAGTTCGTTCACCCTGTAAGTATATTCGCGATAAACAATTCCCGAATTACGTCCATTTATTTATACTCAGCGTCGGGCCAATGTCGGAAGAAAGGAAAGCTTTAAAACATTGGTTCCGCGGCCGAAACCGGTCTGGCGAAAGACCGAACCGGCGAGAGGAGACAGAATCGCCGCGAACCAACTTCTTGTAGAAGTTGCTGCATTTTCTCCATTTATGGAAGTTCCGACACAGATATTAGTAGTTGTGTTGGAGCTGTGAGTTATTATCGTATATCTTTGTGGCCGGAGCGTAGTTAGACCGGGGCCGGTTTTCACGTAACAGGTGATTGAGCCAGGTGTGTGTGTGTGAGTCATGGGGCCGGTCTGCCCTCACCGGCGAATAGCGGGCCCCGGCCCTGATTTATAGGGCCCTTTTCAGGGCCACTAACCGGCCCCTCCCTCCCACTCCCAGTATGACGCTTTAATTTTTTGTTATATACTCTATAACGCCCCTGAACAATGACAACTTGTAAATGATTTATTAGTTTTCGTCGTTTTGCAAACGAAATTGTCCCGACAACTCAGTTAAAAGAACAAATATTAGTTTAACATACCTGTTTGGCGGTCTGCGAGGGGTTGGAATACCGTAGATTTAAGTTTTTATTGTATATTTTCCCGACTATCACAACAATATTGTAAAAAAATCCATGTTTAATGTATTGTAATATTTAAGAATATAAATGTAGTAAGGCCAATAGGCCGGAATACATGCAGTAATCACAATTTGTTTATACCGTTGTATCGTTATAATATTTGTATTTACAGAAATAAAAATTATTTGTGTCTTGTATCTACCGTAGATTTCGTGCGTTTCCGTCTCCTCTCTCGCCGGTTTGGTCTTTTGCTAGACCGGTTTCGGCCGCTTGCCATCTTCAGTAGCGCTGCGTTAGTGTTAAATTTTCGACCGATAATCCGACAAACCAACCGATTAACCAAATCGCTACTAAACCAAATGAGACGAACAACACAATTAAAAAAAACATTACAAGATACGTATATATATACACGACAAACACCACACAGTACAAGTGACAGTGACAGTGCAGTGAGGATGCCCAAAAAACATCCAAACTAAGTGACTAACACAGCGCTACTGAAGATGGCGAGCGGCCGAAACCGGTCTAGCAGAAGACCAAACCGGCGAGAGAGGAGACGGAAACACGCGAAATCTTGGTCTTTTGCCGGACCGGTTTCGGTTGCTCGCCATCTTCAGTAGCGGTGTTAGTCACTTTGGACACTTTGGATGTTTTCGGGCATCCTCACTGCACTGTCACTGTCCCCGGACTAACACCGCTACTGAAGGAGACGGCGGGCAGCCGAAACCGGTCTGGCAAAAGACAAAATCAGAGAGAGGGGAGACAGACAGACACGAAATCTACGGTATTCCAACCCCTCGCAGACCACAAAACTGGTGTTCTAAAATAAAATTTTATCCTACAACTGACAGGGATAAAAGATAACATTTTATGTAAATTTATAAGAAATATTCATATTAAAAAATAAATAATACTACTGAATGAAAGTAATCACAGAAATCATATTTAAATCGTATTTTAAACTGATTTTTTTTATATTTTGTATTTATTGTACAACCAACCCGATGAGGTGTATCGGGGCTAAGGAAGATGGCGTCCAGGATTTGAAGACCTGGAATGAACTTTAGTTCGTTATAACTCTAGTCGTTATAACAATTTAAAGGTTTTTTCAAACAAAAGACCTGATTTTGAAAATAATTTGAACAGATGACACAATATTTGGGCCATATTATAAGATACAGTCATCTCATCTTACAGGATATATTGAATTTATTTGTTATCAGTATTAAATAAATACTGTCTTCTTCATTTTCTGCTTACTCTCGCCGGTTTTTTCGTCTGTAAGACCGGTTTCGGTTGCTCGCCGTCTTCAGTAGGGTTCCGTCAGGAAATTATAACGAGTCAACGTATTTATACCTAATTAGAACCCGGTTCAATTTCTACTGTTGTTTTTGACGACTCTGAATGTCCGTTTTATTCCTCGATTGGCCGGAAATCGATCACATAAATTGTGCAGGCGATAATTGAATAAATTATGGTAACAAATAAATTACGAACAAGGAGGAATACACAGAGAGGAGAACTCTAATATAATCTTATTTTATTGTATTATACAGTCCAGAAAATGTATAAAAATATAAGCCATAAATTCTGGACCAATGGGAGAGATCCCGGTCGTGGCGAAAGGGAAAAGGGAAAGCCGTTAGTTGGCCGACAACCTTTTTCACGGAACGACGGGCGGGAATAAATAAAAAGAAAAAAAAACCCCGGAGGGAGGGAATGGGGGGGGGTGAGGAGGGACGCATTCAATTTGTCGCCGGTACGGGGGTTGGTGGCCACGCAAAGGGCCGAAAATCGCGAGGTTTCGACCGATATTTGCCGGACAGATTGCGGCCCGCATTACTCACTTATCCCCGTTCATATTTCTTTTCCTCAGCGTCCTCAGTAGAACTCCGACCAACGGTTGGGGGAGAATTATGAAAATTCGCGGAAGAAAATCCTTCCCGGAATCGTTTCCATCGTGGGCGTATCCCGCATTCCCTGTTCACTGTCCTCCCACATGACCGATTAGTCGGGCGAATGACGTCATATGTAAATGAGGCAACGCCGATTGAGTCAATACATATGTATACTAATTGCATTCCCCCATTAATATATCCAGGTATTTACACGTATCGATGAATATCAATATATACTGATTTTTCGCCGTAAATTTCATTACAGATCTTCTGGTGCCCATATACTACTGAACATGGACCACGTACACGAGTCATGTTGAAAAAGTATCGCGAATTTTAGATTTCCGCTAAATAAGTATATTCAATCTACGGTTTTTTGTAGCCTCGTGTCTGTACACACCTATCTCAGTTATGCCACAATTTCAGCCGTAGTGAAAGTTCGGTTAATCTTTTAAAGCCGCTTTTCTCGCAGGTTTTTTTCGGTTCGTCTTCGATTTTTAACCGTTTCCGAAAATGGATCGGGGAATCTGCGTCAAATTTTGCGTGAAAAACAGAATTAAGTGCGCGGAAGCGTATCGAATGTCGGCTGTGGCGTACCGAGAAGATGTAAACGACGAAGGGCGTGCCCGGGACGCTCGAGAACGTCGAAAACGGACGAAAAAAATTGAAGAAGTAAATTAGTAGTAGCCAATCGTCGAATCACCGTTAGACAAGTTGCTGAGAACATGTCGATTGGCCAGACCGGGGTTTCGGCTGTTCGCCATCTTCAGTAGCCTGTTGGGCGATTGGCTCGTGAATTAGCCTGCAATAGGTCAGCATTTCCGATAATACGGGAACAAACAAGTCTTAATATCCAAGAGGATCCTCCCTTCTGTCGGACCCTGATGAAGCTGCCGCCGTAACAGAGGCCTGAGAAGGAAAGGGCGTTAATTCGGGTAATTTCCAAATACAAGAAAATTCCGTAGGTCCGCGGTGTTTCTGCCGCCTCTCGCTGGTTTGGTCTTTTGCTAGACTCGGTTTCGGCCGCTCGCCATCTTCAGTAGCGGTGTTGGTCGCTGCGGCACTTTGGATGTTTTTTCGGCCTCACTGCACTGTCACTTGTACAAAGTGACTAACAGGCCGCAACTGAAGATGGCGAGCAGGCCGAAACCGGGTCTGGCGAAAGACCGAACCGGCGAGAGGAGACGGAAACAGGTATTCTAAACTGTTAAGGTTTTTTTTTCAGTAAAAGATTAGGAGGAGGCGGACAAAAGATAGGTCTTTTTACGGAAATAAGACGGTTTAACACTCGGTAAACGGGGAATTTAGGGTACTCGATGGGCGATATCGAAGAGGGGCGGTACTAGAGAGAGAGAGAGAGAGAGAGAGAGAGAGAGAGATAAGCCTCTCTCTCTCTCTCTCTCTCTCTCTCTCTCTCTCTCTCTCTAGGCCCGTTGAATTATTCATGAGGCCCTCGCTCGGCGAAGGGGAGGAGCCGCGGCCCTAATTAAACCCGGCAACGGCCCTTGCCAGGGCCACCGATCGCCCCCACAATAACAAGAAGAAGGCCACCCCCCGTAGAGATTTACTCTACCAGAACATTTTCCCTCAGTGTTGTTCCAACTATCGGGGCCCCAATTCCGATTTCTTCCGACGGTACAGCGGCGACAAAACATATATTTCCTACCATCGATCCCTCCAGACCTCACCGAGAAGCCCACCAATATTCCTCAGGGATGCTGTTCTGGAAACACAGTAAAAAAAAAAAACCGATATCTCAGAACCGGAGAGTGTCGGTTCGTCGCAAGGCAAGTCGTGGTTATCTCGCTGTCAATTTAATCTGAATTGTTATCGTTAAAATATAGAAATTAAATAATAAAATTCGTTTTAGAAACCGTGCTTTCATGTCGGGCCCGCAATCTTGGCTTTGAGGGGGGGGGCGGTGTGGGGGCTGAAAGCAGAGCTCGCTCAGACAGACCCTTTATAAATATTTAAACGGCGCCAATTTCCTCCGATTTCCATTCCTGAGGTTTTTCTTTATTTTCCTTTCCCCCGCCGCGCTTTCCTTTCGCCGTTTGCTCTCTCCGACGCCGCGGGACAGAGAGAGAGAGAGAGAGAGAGAGAGGGGGGAGTGAGGGGGCGAACAACGGGAACGGGACGAATTGGGGATTAATATCGGGACGTTAGGGAAACAAACAATTTTTTTTGGCTTTTCGCCCGAGGGATAAATGCAATAAAACCGTTGTCAGGAATTTCGGCATTTTTGCCCACACCTCGTTGTACCGTCGGATTCGTTGTCCACCTTCCACATACGGGAATTTCAATATACAGACCGGTTAATGGATTCTTGAAATATACACGAATAGATTCGAGACCGCGAACGAGCGAACCGCGCAATATAAGCGATGGAAATAATTATGATGAACCGTGAAAAATATTTACCCGTCTAAAAATGTTTTCTTTTCACCTTTCAATTCCATTTTAAGTTTAAGTTTGGCGGCGATAATGGATGGGTGAAAGAAGAGATGGGACTGAAAAAGCGAATTTGGATTAGGAGAAAGGCTGGAATGGAACTTGAGGAACTTCATCGTCAACTGACGCTATGTTGAGGTCATTGTGAATTGTATGGTTAGAGGATGGTACGAAGGACTTGAGATTTAGATTTTACACTTGGTTTACGAAAACTCGTTTTTTAATTTTTATTTTAAGTTTCGACTAAAATTTTTGAAATTATTAGGTGTACCCAAAAGTAATCAACAATTCGATAAGATGTATTTCGGTCTTGAGGAATTCTTCAAGAGGGGAATCGAAAATTTGCCGGAAAAGTGGCGGCGGAGAGTTGTCGATAATATCGGTGAATATATAGTAGATTAATAATTAAAGTTTCTTTTTAGCAAAATAAAATGAAATCCAAAGTCAAACTGTTGATTACTTTTGGGTACCCCTAATAGATTTGAAATAATTTTCGGACGAAGAATCCACCCTTCTAGGGTACTTTTCCTTACAAAATAGTGAGGAAATCAAGCGTCCATTTCCTCTTGAGGCGGCGCTGTGGACAGATTATTCAGTATATTTGTTTAAAATACCTGTTTCGTGGTTGGAATACCGTAGATTCCGTGTGTACCGTACCGGTTTCGGCCGCTCGCCATCCTCAGTAGCGCGGTGTTAGTCACTTTGGACGTTTTTAGTACAGTACAAGTGACAGTGACACAGTGCAGTGGGGATGCCCAGAAAAACATCCAAAGTGCCAAAGTGACCGCGCTACTGAAGACGGCGAGCAGCCGAAACCGGTCGAGCAAACGACGAAACCAGCGAGAGGAGACAGAAACACACGAAATCTACAATATATTATTCCAAAACAGTTTCGGAAAATACGCAATATTCACTTGGTCAGAAACCAAAGTGTCGTCCAGATAGACCGGTCTCCCGGCGACCGCGAAACCGGTCTCGCTTGAAACTTTTATTTCTGAACTTCAAGGAAAAGCCTCGGTGGAGTAGCACTGTAGCTTTCCCTCGGCCACAAATATCGACGAATGGACCCTTTCGCTGTGAGAAGCAAAGGGAATATCGGGCATAACGGAGACTTTCCCCTCCGACGTTTTTTCAGCGATTGAAGCTGGGCCCGAAAGCTCGCAAGTTCGAAAGTTCCCTCCGTTTCGGCGGCGGAAACTCCACTAAATTTCAGTTAAGCGCCAGGAAAAGGGGGACTTACTCGAGCTTACTCGCCGGGTCTCATCCCTCATTTTCCCGACTTTTATCCCCCTCCGCTGCTATCTTTTACGCTCCTGTTTTCCCTTTATGGTCGGAAAAGCGACGTGATTTCGCGAGTTATGTCCCACACTCTCCCTCGTATCTCATTAATCCTCTGTGTATTTCCAAAGATATTGTCTGCAATACAATAAATTAGATGGTAGAGAAATCGATTATTCCAGTGCCTTGGAAATATTTGTTTTCAGTTCGTCGTTCCACCAAAATATATATTTTGTTATGCATTAGTGACGATAGCAAGTGTCACTGACAGTACAAGTGACAGTGACAGTGCAGTGAGGATGCCCCTGAAAAACGTCCAAAGTGCCAAAAGTGACTAACACCGCGCTACTGAAGATGGCGAGCGGCCGAAGCCGACAAGAGGTGATAGAAACACGAAATCGACGTTTATGAAATTTCTCGACGCGGTCGCGAGATATCCGAAAACGTTTCGGGGTTCATTTTCCCAAATTAAAAATTTAAAAAAAACTTTATTCTTCTACGAATAATAAATAGTCAGTTCGCATTTTGCCGAAACCCATTTTCAGTCCTTATTTTTCTTATGGAAACTGCTTTTCGGACCTAAAGTTTCCAGTTTCTGAAGGGAGATTTTACGGTCTAGGACCGCTTTCTAGTCATTATCGCGGTTAAAATACCCATTTTAGACCTAATCATTTTATTTTAGGCCCGAATTTCCGTTTAAATCCGCTTTTTAGGCCCGACTTCGGGGCCGAAACCGTTTTTTATACCTAATTTATACTAGATAGTAAATCGGAAACGCTAAACAAACGATTCCGTCCCACCGGCCTTCTTACGGCATTCGTGTAAAAAAGTGTTCAGGGATATCTGTATTTGGTACAATTTCAATACTGTAACCGGGTGTATATTTACAGGGTAAAGAGCCGAGGACTCAAGTTGCACTCTCTTATCTACCCTTTGTCTGGTGTTCGGATTTCTCCTTCAGGCGGCGATTCCGCGTATCCGGACGAGATTTCCGGATGAGTTCGTGGGGGTGAACGGAGTCGGGGGTTGAAAAAGGTGGAAAGAAAAACAGTGGGTAGAGGGGCTAGGACTAAATCGATAAACGGGGCGTGAATCATCGGTTGGCCCTCCTTTACAACCCCCTACAGCTTCCTATTTCCGGCACCTCTTCAACTACTTCAAATTTGACCTCCTAATAGGCACAGATCATCTCACAGATAGAAATCACCTGTTTAGCACCTGATTTTCAATGAGAAGCAAATGTACACACAAACATTATGAAGCATAGAATCGTATTTTTTAAATTAAAACAGTATGGATATTTTATGGAATACATGATACATGATTTTATGAAAAGTCGAATTGCTTTACTATAACGTAATATATATTTTACGTCATTTTTAATTAAGTCATAGACCAGTTTTTACCTTCACAAATGGCCCTGTTTAACGCCACAGTTTGCTTTCTATTCCTGTCCTCCGTTCGAAAAATATTCATTGAATTCGTTCAGTGATACCAATTCCTTTCCCAGCGCTGGGTCATAGTGCTCAGCTATAGACCAGTGCTAGCTTCTAGTGCTGGGCAGTGTTACCAACACTGTTGGGCAATATTGCAACCCCCACAACTCTAGGCCGCAGTTCTAGGCCCTAGTGCTGGGCCCCAGTGCCAGAGTCTGGTTCCAGGACGTACTGAGCCCTAGTGCTAGGCTATAGTACAAGTGCCCTTGTAGCCCAGGGTGTGTGATCGCTAAGCGATTCGACAAATAGTCGGCCGGTGAACCCTCCAGCAATATCACTTAGGGCCCATTCACGCGGTACCCCTTAAGTCCCCTATAGCCCTTTTCTGAGCACAGAATTCACCCTCTCTCTTTCTTTATATATATATATATATATATATATATATATATATATATATATATATATAGTCCATGCGTGTAGTACAATTTACAATAATATAAACTTAGCCGGATAAAGTGTTAACGCCGGTGTACGGACTTTCGTTTCACGGGGACGTTTATTTGCCGTATCAAATTTATAGACAAATATTTAAAGATTATTGCATAGAATTCCAATAAATTGCGCCATTTCAGTCGATAACCTTCGGCCAAGGGTCAAAACTGGACGGATCGATGTTACGAGCGCGAATATTCGTATATAAAAGAGTATAAAAATTAGAAGAGTCACGTATGGGGAAAATTCAAAATTATCAGCCGAGTTTGTGCAAATAATATTGTGAAGAAACAAGTCTTAATACCTAGAGGATTAACGGTAATTCACCACCACCTATATATGAACTCCAATTTTCGTCGGAAGCGGACAACACCCCAGAAGGAAAAAAATATAAAGCCCTTCCGATGGACCTTCCGCTGAAGGTGATTTCCAGACGCAAGAAAAATCCTGGAATAACCGGGGTTAAATCACCCCCCCCCCTCAATATTTTTCCACGATATCGCGCGATCTTACCGGAAGCCGATAATTCGTGTTCGGCGTATCGCGTGAACTGTGGCGCGTTCATCTGAACTAGAACACTGTTCAATTTAGTCGTTTCGCGCTGTTCGAAACGTCATACTGAAATATGCCCCAGTTGGTCTAATTGGGAGCGAGAAATTGGGGGGGGGGGAGGCGAGAGGCACCATTAACGCTCCCGGGTGTTAAGCCAAAATCGATAACTACCCCATGTTAATTAACAGCCAAATCACTAATTTGATTTATTGCCTAGTGCTGAAATACGAGGTTTTGACGGGGGGGTGTCGGTTAAATATGGGGTAAGTATTCCGATTTTATCTTGTATTCAGTCTACTTCGGAAACAGTAGCTCTGTTATTCATTTTCAAATTTTGTAAGGGATGAAAAGCCCAAAAATGTTTATAATACCTGTTTTGTGGTCTGCGAGGGGTTGGGAATACCGACGATTTCGTGTGTTCCTGTCTCTTCCCGCCGGTTTGGTCCTTCGCCAGACCGGTTTCGGCAGCTCGCCGTCTTCAGTAGCGGCACTTTGGATGCTTTTCTGACCGGATCCTCAGTGCACTGTCACTCAGTGCACTGAAGAATATTTTATGAAATGAATTTTATTTTTTTTTCGGGTGTAAATTTCAGTTGGGGCTGCCGCGGGGTGGGGGTGGGGTGGTGAAATTTAATTTCTTTAGGTGTGTTAAATTGTGAGGGGGATGAAAGAGGCCCCGGGGCGGCGGGCGGGAGGGAGGACTTAGGTACGGTGGGAGGGGGACTTAGCGGGGCTTCGATGCATCGATTGCTTCGGCGGCAATCCCCAGGGCAGGCCGGCAACCCCCAACCACCCCCAACCACCCCCAACCTGTTACCATGGCGACCTGTACACTTATCCCTCTAATGGAACTATGATATTGTACAACTCGTACAAGGCGAATTAGGCGCGTTAGCTACAGAATATATATATAAGGGGGTTAATATAAAACAAATTCATAATTCCGGTGCGAGAAATATTTTAGATCCCCAAAATTAAGAAGTAATAGCTGTAATTTTTTTATACCCTAGAGATTTCGTGTGTTTCTGTCTTCGGCCGCCGGTTAGCAAAAAACCGGAACAGCGAGAAAGGAGACAGAAAAACTTTTTTTTTTAAGGAAGATGGCGTCCAGGATTTGAAGACCTGGAATGAACATTAGATACATAAAGGGGGCATTAGGGAATACCGTAGATTTCGTGTGTTTCTGTCTCCTCTCTCGCCGGTTCGGTCTTTGGCTAGACCGGTTTCGGCCGTTCGACGTCTCCATTAGCAGTGTTAGTCACTTTTGGTACTATGGATTTTCTTTTACTTTCTTATACTGTGGTTGATTGTCTGTCTGTCCTGTGTATATGTACGTGTCTTGTTATTGTGTTTTGGGGGGGATGTTGTTTGTCTTATTTGCTTTGTTAGGGGGGATTTTTGTTAATCGACTTAATTCTTTTCCGGTTGTCGGTCGAAAATAGGTATTGTAAACACATTAGGGAATACCGTAGATTTGTTGTGTTTGTGTCTCCTCTCTCGCCGGTCTGGTCTTTTACCAGACCGGTTTCGGCCGCTCGCCATCTTCAGTAGCGCGGTGTCAGCCACTTTTGGTACTATGGATTTTCTTTTGGGCGTCCTCACTGCACTGTGTCACTGTCACTTACTCTTATTCCAACCCCTCGCAGACCACAAAACAGGTATGTTAAACGCATTAGGGGATGTTCGATGAGGTAAGGTCGGTTTTAATGAGATTTTTTTGGCTGAGGTCAATTTTCATATCGGTTTTAGTAATAAATAGCTTTACTGGTCCTATAAGGCAGGAGGGGAGGGGTGGGAATCCACGTGGCTTGTTTAACTGTAAAAGTTTTACAGAAACCGTCCTTTCAGAAGTTGTTTTTGACAAGCGCCCCGTCTTTTTATTTTAAGTCTTTAATGCTTAAAAATAAATACAATTTCGACGAATAAATTAGTTCGGAAGTAAAGTTTGAAGCTGTCATCTGGCGCTATTAAGAGCAAAACTTGCCTACCAGATGAGAGAATTAAATAACTTCATTTTTAAACTAGTTTTTAAACACACAGCCCACCTGTGTATGTGTGCGTGTTAGCCATTAGCCCTTGACGATTCACCTTAGTAGGGCAACTTTTGCCCTTTTCGCTTTAGGATCTGGGCCTGGGGGGGTGGTTTAAAGGGCGAAAGTTATCACTCCGATGCTCCCCGTTTAACTGACGACAGTATTCAATATATTATCTGGCGGGGAAACCGAAATAAATGATAGATTAAGATACGTAACGCCGGTCAGAAATGTGTATGCAGAAGCGCTTCGGTATTCGGCAGAAGTTCGATTCGAGTGATTCGGGACCGTTAAATATTTACGCGCCGAATGACTCTTTCCGGCGTCGGGGCGAGCCCGCTTTTTCCATTTATCCCCATCCATTATTAATAAAAGAATTGCCAAAAGAGGGGATGAAATGTGGGGGGGTGGAAGAGGGAGAATTCGTCGGAGGGGACGTTCGAAGAAGCGGGATTTTGTTCCCGGCCCTGGTGGGGGGGCAGCTTCGATCGCCCGGAATCCGATTAATGTCTCCGGCTGGGAGAGAGAGAGGAGAGGGAGGGAGGGATGAAGAGGAGAGAGAGAGAGAGAGAGAGGGGTGGCTTAGCTACAGGAGTGTGGGCGTACACCCCAGTCACCGAACTCCCTTCAGTCCGGATTTCAACTCTAGACAAAGGAAATGGGCGTGAAACGCGCACCCCGTTGGGGGTAGGAGTCGATATTAAAAAATGGACCGATAACGATTTCCACGAGAGGAAAATTTCAACCCAATTTTCGATCCCGGCGCCACATTAAAACGCGGAAAATTCGGGGAAAATTTACGCAGTAAATCTTAAACGGTTTAGTCATTTTCCCTTTTTTTATGTACAGCAAAATGAAACTTTACAGCTATAAGTATAAATGTTGAATTGTTTCTGTTTCTCTCGCCGATGTACCGTCACGGCAAGAGTGACAGTGACAGTGCCAAAGGGACGATGGCCAAAAAATATCCAAAGTGAATAACGCCGCGACTGAAGATGCCGAAACCCGTCTAGCAAAAGACCAAACAGCGAGAGGAGACAGAAACACACGAAATCTAGTTTATTTTTTACTCATATCTTAAATCTCAAATCCTACGCATTGAATCTGGATTCTGTAACACAAGCGATACAGTTTATAAATATCGTGTATAATCATCATTTTATTGCGATCTGCAGAATACAAATAATCAGAATTTAGTCTGTACAGTTGTTATATTATTATTATTTTTAACGTGAAAACTAATTATTCGGCGAAATTTTGAAAATGTCGGTCTTGAAAACACCGCGAACGTACAATTTTCACGATAAGTACGTCCGAAAGATATTTGTCTGTCAGCTATTTCCCTCGTCAATGTACTATTACTTGAGGACAAATTATTAATTTACAAATGTATTTTAACTCCTACAGAGTTGAATCGTGGCGATCCTTCGTAAAATCCCGTTTGTTCCCGAATTAGCGTATTCCCGATACAAATACTTCAATTTAAAACTATCCCATAATTCCTAGTTTTTCGATTCCAAACCTTTCCACGCATCACCTTCGTGAAAATGCTGAAAACGGGGAAACGGCCGCGTTATTTTACTCACTGTCTAGTAAAGACCGGACCGTCGAATACCGTCGATTGTAGTGGTGACAAAATAAAAATAGAATCCCAATAGTATCTATGTTATATAATAGAGGAATATCTAGGTCTCTCCAAGTCCAGTACTGTTACGTCAGTTTCAGCTATGACCCTAAAAGTATCGATCGGTTTGGCACATTTTCACCGACAGCACTTTGTTCCACCGAAGTTCCTCAGACGAACTTCGGCACGCCGAACGATGTAGAACTTCTAGATTCGAAGTTTTAAAATTTTATCGAGGGACAAACATTGGACGACCCGCAGTACCATTATAACGTTTCACACTATTCACGAAATTGGAAATAGGTTTAAATTACAGTAATATAATATTAGTTATACCATTTAATATTATTTTTGTGTGTTTCTGTCTCCCCGCGCCGGTTTCGGCTACTCGCCATCTTCAGTAGCGGTTTCAGTCACTTTGACACTCGGCACAGTACAAGTGACAGTGGCAGTGCAGTGTGGAGGATGCCCAGAAAGCATCCAAAGTGACTAACGCCGCTACTGAAGATGGCGCGCGGACGAAACCGATCTGGCAAAAGACCGAACCAAAAATGTGTTTCAAAGTATGAATCAATAATACTAGTGTATTTCTCTATATTCGAGTTTGTTTAGATGTCGGTTTAGATTTAGAGTAACTGACATTTTAGGGTAGATTTTCGTTACTAATTCGTTAGGTCCACAGGTCAGGTACCGTTTGTACCATATTTTTATGGCTTCAAGTAGCGCCGTGAGATGACGTTTCCCGATGCTGACTGTTTGGCTTCTCACCACCGACGGTAATACGGTGGCTAATGTGTCAGAAACTGATCTCTCGTTCCAGTCGGGGAGAAAAGCAAACGATGGGGGTTTTTTTTCGGTTCAATATCTAGTTCAGTAGCTCAGAGTTGAGAGTTTTCCACCTTCTGGTTGGCGCGTGTGAAATTGTCGGATTCAAAGCCCTAAGTCGGTAATTGTAGTTGTACTAGTGGCCAGCGTTAATCGGCCTTTCTGCTATCGAATCTGTCCCATATTTGTCCTATTTATTCGCCCCCTAATTATTCGGTTAATTATCTCGAGGGCGGGAGATATAAAGGGGCCTTTAGGGTGCCTACTGATAAAAAGGGATTTACGACCTTCCATTAACATCTCTCTCTCTCTCTCTCTCTCTCTCTCTCTCTCTCTCTCTCTCTCTCTCTCTCTCTCTCTCTCTCTCTCTCTCTCTCTCTCTCTCTCTCTCTCTCTCTCCCGCGATATTCCAACAGTAAATCGCATTCAGTTTACAAGTTAATGCATCACTAAAGTACAACTAATGAATCGACTGTTTAAACTATTTAAAATATTTTTAATACCGTAGATCTGTTGTGTTTCTGTCTCCTCTCGTTGGTCTGGTCTTTCGCTAGACCGGTTTCGGCCGCTCGCCACCTTCAATAGCGCTGTGTTGTTAGTCACTTTGGATGTTTTTCGGGCATCCCCACTGCACTGTCACTTGTACCGTCTAGCAAACCGGTCTAGAAAAAGACCAAACCACAGCGAGGGGAGACAGAAACACAGCAGATCTACGGTATTCCAACCCTCGCAGAACGCAAAACAGGTATTTTAAACTATTTTTTAATAGTTATCAAACAGAAAAACTTACCCTTTAAAAACTGCAAGATACCGATCGGAAAAAATACAAATTCAATCGGGTCATCCGCCGTCTTCAGTAGCGTCCCGTCAGCAATTCAATGAGCCGGTAAATCGCGAAAAAGTCAAATGGTTCATAGCTGCTGGAAATTTGAATAAGGGGTTACCCACTACCCGATAATGCTGGTTAGTTTTGGTAGTACCGAATTACCCCATAAAGAAAATGTTCCCCGAAATCATCCCCGACAAACTGGAGTAATTATCACAGTTTTGACTTCCTTCTCGGGGGAGCGATTGGGATACAAACGGGAATTATGCTTCTCGTCCTCCTTCCTATAACCCCGAATTTTATGAAGGGAGGAGAATTAAGCGCGGGGGGGGGTTGGGTGGGGGGCGAAACTCGTGCAAACTGGAATAAGACAAAAATGGTCGGAAGTTTCCCTGATACCGGAGGGTTCATCATCCCCCCCCAACTTTCTCCGACCGATTAGAACCCCATTCAAATTCGCGACGAGCGTCCAACCCCTTACCCGTTGGGGGTAGCTTCGACGGTCCACGGCCTCCGGTCGAAATCATTTAAACGCCACCCCCCTTTAATTCCTACCTTATTATTCCCCCCGGGCTTAAACGCCCTTGAAGCCCTCCGTCCTCCCTCATTTCTAAAGTCGCGAAGAAACGTTCCCAACTTCGCAATCGGATAGAGTGTACGGTTATGATAAATTTCAGGGGGTTGATAAACCCACCATACTCAGATTGGGGGGTTGCTTTCGGCCCCCCCCCTCCTCCATCGCATGCAAAATTCAATCCTTCGTAAAATCGTTAACGCCCCAACTTGGGCTGTCAGAAGACCGCACTTACCCTTCCCTGAATTAGCGGCTTGCCGATATAAATCCTTCACTTCGAAACTGTCGTTACACCGATTTTCGGTGTAAATACGCTTTTCGGAAACGATTTCGGCTTGTAAAACTTCATTTGAAAGACGATTTTCAGCCGCTAAAACTGTTTTAGAGCTAATTTTCCATTTTAGACAGGTTTCCTATATAGATTATCAATTTAAAACCGCTTCACAGTTCCGATTTCGAGGCGTAAAACCTCATTCTTGAAGCGAATTTCGGTGCAAAACGGCTTTTGACGCCGGTTTTCAGTTGCAAGACCAGTTTTTAGAGCCGATTCTCCTGTTTAAAACTATTTCTCAGAGCCGATTTTGATGGCGAAAACAGCATTTTAGAGCCAATTTTGCATTGTAAAACAGGTCTCATATATAGATTATCAATTTAAAACCGCTTCACAGGTCCGATTTCGAGGCGTAAACCTCATTCTTGAACCGAATTTCGGTGCACAACGGCTTTTTACGCCGATTTTCAGTTGTAAAACCTGAGTCTAGATCCTATTTTCGGTGTAAAACGGTTCTTTTACATCGATTTTTAGTTTTGAAACCGTTTTGTAGAAGGATTTTTCTATTTAAAACTGTTTTGTAGAGATAATTTCATGCGTAAAACGCCGATTTTGCATTGTAAAACCCGCCTTTTAGCGCCGGTTTCGGGGTTTAAAACCGATTTTCATTGCGAACCTGTTTTTCAGAGCCAATTTTTCTGCGTAAATTCGCTTTGTGGGGTCGATTTTTTCCGAATGAAAACGGTTTATGGGGGCGATTTTCGCGCTGAAAAACCCGTATTTGGCAGCCGACCGTACGCCGCATTTATCTCCCCCACGCAATGACCGGTCGGTAACAATTTAACATTTTTATCTTATATAAAACTGTAGGTTCGTGATGTTTCTGTCTCCTCTCGCTGGTTTGGTCTTTTGCTAGACCGGTTTCGCCGCTGGCCATCTTCAGTAGCGGTGTTAGTCACTGTTAGCACCGCTACTGAAGATGGCGAGCAGCCGAAACCGGTCTAGCAAAAGACCTAACCAGCGGAGGAGACAGAAACATCACGAACCTAAAGTATTCCAACCCCTCGCAGACCACAAAACAGGTATATCAAATTATATAAAACTGTAAACAAGGCGGAATATCGCTCGGAATAATATCCGTTCAGCGATGAATGAACAGAAACATTCTGTGTTGCGCACTGTATTGTACCTCTTGGGGATGAGCCGGCCGACTATATTTGTACGTGCTTGTACGTGCGTGGACGTGCCTCAGCGTTCGAACGCTTTAATGGGCTTTAAAGGCGATAGCCCGAGACCGCCGACGACAGTTGAGTGATGGGCCTTCCCATTAGGGGACGAGATAAGGGCTGATGGGCTTCTGGGAAGGGCCCCATTTTCAGTCTCGATGAACAAGAGAAATTCTCCACTAACCCAATCTCCTTTGTCATACTTATTTACCGACGTCGAGTGAAAAGGGGATGTGCGAAATTTAGTGTACATAAATACGTAATGCCTTGTTTGTAGTCGCTAGACCGGTTTTCTGCCGCTCGCCATCTTCAATAGCGGTTTACTTCAGTAACACTGTCACTTATTTCACTTGTACTTAATTAACACATTATAGGATTTTAGGATTTTTTTAGAGTTAGGTTTGAAATTTTGGAATACCTGTTTTGTTGCATGCGAGGGGTTGGAATACCGTAGATTTCCTTTTCTTCTGTCTCCTCTCGCCGGTTTCGGTCGCTCGCCATCTTCAGTAGCGGTTT
The DNA here is from genome assembly GCA_019843655.1 of Lethocerus indicus. Classification (NCBI taxonomy): domain Eukaryota; kingdom Metazoa; phylum Arthropoda; class Insecta; order Hemiptera; family Belostomatidae; genus Lethocerus; species Lethocerus indicus. The sequence goes on from JACDQD010000007.1 coordinate 28,083,329, forward strand.
ACCTCAGTAGCACTGTCACTTATTTCACTTGTACTTAATTAAAACATTATAGGATTTTAGGATTTTTTTAGAGTTAGGTTTGAAATTTTGGAATACCTGTTTTGTTGTATGCGAGGGGTTGGAATACCGCAGATTTCCTTTTCTTCTGTCTCCTTTCGCCGGTTTCGGCCGCTCGCCATCTTCAATAGCGGTTTAAGTCACTTCGGCATTTTTGATCCTTTTCCGGGGCATCATGTTTGCACATTGTGACTTATTTCATTTGTACTGTATAAATAATAATTTAGGGTCTAATGCGATCTAATCTAAAACGGAATCTACGGTATTCAAACTCCTAGCGGACCACAAGAAAAAAGGTATTCGAAATTAGAATACCTGTTTTGTTGTATGCGAGGGGTTGGAATACCGTAGATTTCCTTCTCTTCTGTCTCCTCTCGCCGGTTTCGGTCGCTCGCCATCTTCAGTAGCGGTTTGAGTCACTTCGGCACTTTGGATGATCATGTTGGGGCACATTGTCAGTTATTTCATTTGTACTGTATAAAAAATAATCTACGATCTAATCTAAAACGGAATCTACGATATTCCAACCCCTGGCGGACCACAAGAATTAAGGTATTCCAAATTAGTAGATCCGTAGATTTCGTGTGTTCAAAACCGAACCTAATTTCAAGCCTAACTCTAAAAATATTCTGCATTATTTTGGCAACGAACTGACAATATTTTATGTACCTACTGTGCCAATTAAATATTGATGAAATCAAATTGAATATTTGATTGTTGCAGTAATGATGTTGTGCCAATAATCGTGTTATTAGTTATTTTGTAATTCGTATTTTACTTTTAACTTGTGTAGGGTGCGATCGCATGACTATGTCGGTATCGCGTGTCACGAACTTATCCGAAATTTACGGACGGAATCGGCCACCCCTAGCCTAAACCGCCCCTAAACTGCGCCTTCATTTCTTCATTTCTTTCGCTTAATCTCCCCGTCCAGGGTGAAAACCGGAAGAAGTGTAACAGTCGATAAGGCAATCCACCCCCCATGAACAATTCACAGTTTTCCCAGCTTACAGTTATGGTTTTAATAAGTTCTTTTCACATATTATTCAAATCAACATTATTGTTATAAGTACAATTGTGAAAACTTATTTATCTCGTGATAAAGAGGACGCTCGATAATTGTACTTTTGACGCGCATTTAAGCTGCAGTCGAGGGGATGAAAGATGGCGGATTAGGACCGGGATTGCGACGGGAATGGAAACCAGGATTTTATTAATTTTGAAATTTTTCTGAAAAAAAAGGAAAAAATAAAAAAAAATGTCGGTTGACATACCGGAGAGCACTAAGGACGGTTCGAAGGATTTCAGGGACACAAAATTATTTTCCAAAACTTAATAGCGATAATAACTTGTCGACCGCAAGATTCAAGTACCTCCAGAGTGCCAAAGTGACCGACACCGCGCTACTGAAGATGGCGAGCGGCCGAAACCGGTCTGGCAAAAGACCAAACCGGCGGGGGAGACAGAAACACCACGAACCTGCGGTATACACTCTTCAATTGTACCTATAACTGTAAAATTGATTGAGCAAAAATAAAACGTCGAAAAAAAATGCATTTTCCGGCCGAATGGTCGCCCACCCCCCACCCTCCCCCCGAAGGGCCATTATCGGAAAAACTGCCCCGAGTTTCCATCCACCGGCGTTACATTTCGGTACCCCGGCTGAGGGCAGGCATGAATCAATAGTGGGGTGCGGTGCACACCCATCCACTACGGCGGGTAATCTTGTTTACGGCCCTCCCCTTATCACCGCCCCTACCACCATATATATTAAGTTGAATACGATTAGCCCCGGAGCCCCGAGCCACCGCCCTAAGGGCTCGCATTACCCTACACTCTGTGTGTGTGTGTGTAGGCGGGGGCCGCATTTTACGCCCCGTTCATTCATCAATAGGGATGAAACAACCCCCCCCCTCGAGAAAAAGGAAATAATTAAAAAAGGTAATCTGTAATCACAAAAATGACAAAGTGGAACCATTATGTAGACGAATTTCAACGTCAACGTGTTTTTTATTGCTACCACATTAAAAATTTCAAATAACACGAGTATAACGAGCAGTAGCCGATGATAAAGCCAATTTTGACGATTTTTTTTTCAGTTATTGTCACAACTGTAAGTTACAATGAACTACTTTGTTCGAGTAGACAATAATGGAGGAGAAACCTACAATGTGTAATTCTGAAGTGTATTTTATTGTATTTTTATTTTATTCTGGCCTTTTTTTTATTGTTACAACTGTAAAATGATACAACAAACAACATTGATATAGGCACTAACTACAATAGACAACAATTAGAGGAGAAACCCACTGGTTTCCCCCCGTTTTTTTCATTACTTTTTTCTTATTTTTAACTTTTTTAAATTTTATTTATTTAAACATTTAGGCCACTTCAATTTCAGGCGTCTGTAAGGAACGTTTGGGATGTCGGGATTTTGGCCTTAAAATATAAAATTCGAATAGATTTCGCTGTACTGTCAGTGACAGTGACAGTGCCAAAAGTGACTACTGCACCGAGCGGTTTCGGCCGCTCGCCATCTTCAGTAGCGGTGTTAGTCACTTTAGCACTTGACACAGTACAAGTGAGAGTGACACAGTGCAGTGAGGATGCCCCAGAAAACATCCAAAGTGCCGATAGTGACTAACAGCGCTACTGAAGATGGCGAGCGGCCGATACCGGTCTGGCAAAAGACCGAACCGGCGAGAGAGGAGACAGGAACACGGGCAATCTACGGTATTCCAACCCCTCGCAGGCCACAAAACGGGTATTCCTCATAAACAGGTGTCGGCCGCTCGCCGTCTTCAGTAGCGCGGTGCAGTAGTCACTTTCGGCGCTTTGTATGTTTTCGATGTCACTGTCACTTGTACCGTACTAAAACAATGTCCAAAGTGCCACAGCGACCGCCGCCGCTACTGAAGATGGCGTGCGGCCGAAACCCCTCCGGGTGAGGAGACAGAAAGCGACCCCTCGCGGACCGCAGGACAGGTATTCTACCTATAAACTATAAAATGCAAAGTTTCAAATTCCTCCCGGCCATCCTACAACAGTCCCCGTTTCCTATTTCAACCGTCGGCCAAAACCTAGGCGCGGAGATAGCGCACCGAGTATTCCAATTTAAATGGTAATTCCCCGACAGATATTTAGCTCTTAAATGGGTCTCGATGGGCCCCGCTTAATGGGGACAGAAGATAAGGTGGCGGGCCGGTTAAATATCATTAGAACCGTCTGCGATTAAGTGTTTTTAATGAAGTCAATTGAAATTGCAGGTCGACTTCTTTCGGATACCGGCTGTAGGAGAATACGTGAAAATTTGATTTGATCCTCATCAGAAATGAGTAGATTTATACCGAAAATTTGATCTATCGAAAAGTACTTGAAAACTTAATAAAGCCGACAAATTCGTATCGAACTATGGGGGGCATCCACACTAAGGTATCACACTAAGACTTGACACTTTTTTACACATTAGAAACATATATAAAATACATTACGTAATACATTATATAGGGTGTCCCAAAATTAACGCAAGATTTGAATCGAACTGTGGCCGCCAAACTTTCATTATTTTTTAAATATTGTTCAACAATGAACAACGCGTTGTTCTATCGTGTAACGCCCCAATTTCTACTGAACCCTAAATTATCGGCTGTCGAATGGTTTTTTTTAATAGGGTTGCAAACTTTACTGCAATAATTGTGGCAAATTCAAATCTTGCGTTAATTGTTGGTATACCCTATGTAATAAATGGACAGGAATAATTAAATTTCCCACCAATCAAATGAAAATTCAACGGTACGGAGAGCATACAATTTCATAATTATTACAATTACGTCCAAGTGAAATACTTCAACTTTATATAATACTAGAGAACGCGATATTTAGTTGGCGCCGTACCTCTAAAGACGAGGGGTTGAGGAATACCTACAGGCCCTAGGAAGGGCTGAAATTGTGATCGCGACAATTCCTAAAGGCAATATTCCGATCCATTTTCAACTGTGGATTCTGAATAAATACGGCCCCTTTGGAACGCATTGGAGCCCGATAAGGGGTCTGTTGAAACCACCCCCGGAGGAAACATCCCAAACTTAGGGGCTAATATTATAATATATTTTGTTCGAACTTTCATCCATCAAGTCGTATTCTATTAATCTATTGCGGGCCAAGATGAACTGTACAGATACACGTTTCAAATCCGCCCATATTCCGACAATCCGTTTCTGTTTCAATCCATTCGCCGGTCGAATTTAATGAACGGTGTAGATGGCGGGGGATCATAAAGGGGATGGGGTGCGGACGCGTCCGAAAAAGGGGGTCGTAAATTTTATAGCCGTTCGAACGGGGCCGGGAAAATTACATTTCTGCCCTGCGCCAACTCTTCAAATCCATAAAACCTGGCGCACGAAATGGAAATTATTTATTCCGGATGAAAGTTTCGAAAGCTTCCGATTGATATTCGAGCTGTCGAAATTTCGGGCTTAAGTATGTCGCTTTATTCCCGTCCGGAACAACAGAAATTACTGACCTCTATCCGGTTAAGCTCCAGGCAAATCTGGTTCAAATCTGGACCCAGATCCTTATCCCGATGCACGGATCTTGACGCACTTTGCTTAGTTACTTTGACCCTTTAGCGCAGTTTAAATAATTCTGTATTCAATTTTTGAATCTGAAATTTCCAACCCTCTATTTTGGATCCCGTATTTTCAACCGGGAATTTTGAGCCTTAAATTCTGAGCCTGAAATTTTGAACGTCGCGTAGAAAACCTGCGAACACGATCAATTTTCAAGGGGTTGATAAAAAAACCCCTTCGGCCCCTTTCGGGCCGTCCAACTCCGTGCAAAATCGTTAACGCCCCAACATCCCGATATAGATCCTTCCGTCCGAAACTGTCGCTACGCTGATTTCCGGTGTAAATCCGCTCTTCGGGAAACCTCTTTTTAACGACGATTTTCGCCCGTTAAACCGGTTTTAGAGCCAATTTTGCACTGTAAAACCTGTTTTATTGAGCTGACTGGGAATTTAAAACCGTTTTATAGGTCCGAACAATATTTGTTCAACGATAAACGAACAGAAACGTTCTTGCTGAGATCCCTTAGCTCGGTGCATAGACCGTTTAGCTGAATTTACATAATTCTGTATTCAAACATTGAACCTTAAATTCTGAACCGTAAATTCTGAACCTTAAATTCTGGACCTTAAATTCTGAACCTTAAATTCTGAACCTTAAATTCTGAACCGTAAATTCTGAACCTAAATTCTGAACCTAAATTCTGAACCTTAAATTCTGAACCCTAAATTCTGAACCCTAAATTCTGAACCCTAAATTCTGAACCCTAAATTCTGAACCCTAAATTCTGAACCCTAAATTCTGAACCTAAATTCTGAACCTTAAATTCTGAACCTTAAATTCTGAACCTTAAATTCTGAACCTTAAATTCTGAACCTTAAATTCTGAACCTTAAATTCTGAACCTTAAATTCTGAACCTAAATTCTGAACCTTAAATTCTGAACCCTAAATTCTGAACCTTAAATTCTGAACCCTAAATTCTGAACCCTAAATTCTGAACCTAAATTCTGAACCCTAAATTCTGAACCCTAAATTCTGAACCCTAAATTCTGAACCCTAAATTCTGAACCCTAAATTCTGAACCTTAAATTCTGAACCCTAAATGCTGAAACTTAAATTCTGAACCCTACATGCTGAACCTTAAACTCTGAACCTTAATGCGCCCTCATTATACTTTTTTCTGTGCAAATACTATATTCTGTAAGTGCATTTTCACTCGCAACGTAAATTTGGATATTTAGAAAATATTTTTGCCGGCAGATTCTTGTTTTTTTTTTTACCTCCATGGCGGAGCGCCAAATTGGGACGATTGTGGACACTGCCAGGTGAGAAAACTGAGAGAGAGAGAGCTGCGGAAGGAAAGCGGAAGATGGCCTCGGGCCGGGATTCTCGGCGCTATCGATCCCATAAGGGTTTTACAAATGGGCCGTTCAAAGAGTTGGGGGTGGTGGGGGTGGGGAGGCGAACTGCGGAGTCCGTTCACGGTCGAGTTTTATAGTGGCGGTATTAAAGATAGCCGGGATAACCGTCCCAACCCCCCCAAAAACCTGGAGCCCACCCCGTATTGGAAAAATGGTGGGATAAAGAGGTGGACGGGCGGCTGCGCTTCGGGGGCCGATATTGAATTCTATCCCCGATTTACGACGGCGGGGTGAAAAAGGAAGGGGGTCGGGGACGACGCCGAATATGAATCCCGGTTGGAAGCGCGTTTTCGGAAATAGTGTCCGAATTGCGCGGAATTGTGAATTCCCCTATTGGACCTGGAGAAGAGCCGCTACGGCCTACAGAAATATAACGGAGGGCCGGCAGTCACGCTCACAATCTGTAATACAGGAAGGGAGTAAACCTGCAGTAAATCATGTACGCATACACGTAGATTTCCTCTGTTTCTGCCTCATCTCTCGCCGGTTTCATCTTCTGCAAGACCGGTTTCGGCGGCTCGCCACCTTCAGTAGCGACAAACAAAAATACCAAAGTGACTGACACCGCGCTACTGAAGATTGCGAGCCGCCGAAACCGGTCTAGCAGAAGACCGAACCGGCGAGAGGAGGCAGAAACACGCGAAATGTACGGTATTCCACAACCCCTCGCAGGCCACAAAACGGGTATTCCTCATAAACAGGTGTCGGCCGCTCGCCGTCTTCAGTAGCGGTCCAGACGAAAATTCCAAAATGCCAAAGCGACTAACACTGCGCTACTGAAGATGGCGAGCCGCCGAAACCGGTCTAGCAGAAGACCGAACAAAGATGGAGAGAAATTTTAAAATAATACCGTACATTTCATTGTGTTTCTGCCTCCTCTAGCTGGTTCGGTCTTTTGCTAGACCGGTTTCGGCCGCCCGCCATCTTCAGTAGCGCGGTGTTGGTCACTTTGGCACTCTGGCTATATTGTTCTGTCCCGTACTTTTGTTACTGGAGACGGCGAGCGGCCGAAACCGGTCTGGCGAAAGACCGAACCGGCGAGAGAGGAGACAGAAACACACTGAAAAATACGGTATTCCAACCCCTCACAGACCAAAAAAGAGGTATTCTAAACTATATACATATATATTGTAAATATATGCGACGATTAAAGTTGAATCATTGAAAGCGCGAAACCCACGCGCAACGCTTTAGTTTTATCACCTCAGTTGGAAAATTTATGCTAAGAGCAATGTTGAATGTTTCCCTTCGTAAATAATGAACGCCGATTAAGATTGAACTTTCGGCTTCACACTTTAACAAGTTCAGCGAAAATTGTTCTGAAACGATGGAGAAAAAGAGAAGATAAACGAGCGCCCGAAGTTTTTATATCGGTTTTATTGTCTCAGAGTAATTTTTTCGAATTATTGCATTAACGTGATCGATTAGCACGAGGTATGTATGAAAGGAAACACTGGTACAGAGGTGTGCGGGACATGAAAAATTGCGGGACCGATTTCAAATGAAAATCGGCATTTTCATCCCCCTAATCGTTTATTCTCTTAACAGTTTACATGATACAATACGGGGATGGAAACCGTTAATAATACCCTCTTTGATGTCTCGCCGATATTGAGATAAAAGGTGATTCTCAGAGAATTTATCCTGCGCCATTCACGAGATTTGTGAGCACTGTCACTAATACATAATTTTAACTATAATTGTTACAAAATGATAAACGAAAGGGACGAGAAATAGGAATTGTGTTATGATAAAATTACTTAAAATACAGCTTGGCTTTTACAAGTCTACTGCAGTTCTGGAATACGTGTTTGAGTAAGGGCTGAATTGTGAGGATGCAAAATTCGATGATGGATCGATGACTGATGAAGCCGAAACCGGTCTAGTAGAAGGCCTCACCGGGCGATACAGAACCCAGCTTGATATTTTCACTTTCGCCTCATTAAAACTCCTGTCTAGACCAGACCTTAGGGATTGTGATGAGCTGGCTGCCGTAATTGTGATAAGGGAGGAGCTTAGTTAGAATAAAGGGAAAAAAAGACCCGAAGACTGTGGTGGTGGGTTTATATCAGGAGTGATGAGGGCCGGCAGAGGTTTACAATTCAATTAGCCCCCAAACCACCCCCCCCCCCAAACCGCCCCCATTCACCCACCCCTAAAGTCCCGAGGTATCAGGATCCACTGACAGGCGTTAGCTCCTGTTTATAACGGCTTTATACGGCGGCGATATTAATTATTTCGGACCGTTATGAAACTTCGGGAGCCGTAAATTTTACGCGAATAATTTCCCCCGGAGATATCCCCTCCGTAGAGGGGACTTTTCCGTAGAGCGGTGGCAGTTTCCCGGAAAAAGGTTTCCTCAGTTTTCTATCCGCTCCAGTTATCTCTCGGCCTAATCTTTCGTTTATTGTACGATCAACAAATAGTTTAGAATTTCCGCGAGGGGTTGGAATACCGTAGATTTGGTGTGTTTCTGTCTCCTCCCGCCGGTTCGCTCTTTCGCTAGACCGGTTTCGGCCGCTCGCCATCTTCAGTAGCGGTGTTAGTCCCTTCTGGTACTTTGGATGTTTTACCGGTCTGGCGAAAGACCAAACCAGCGAGAGGAGACAGAAACACAAGAAATATACGATCAACAAATAATTAAAGTACAATTGCGGAAGGATGTTTTATGGCACTTATTGTCGATTAAGATGACAGGCAAATGATTGTAATTTTGTCTAAGCTACACAGGACAGGGCAAGGAAAGTTCCGCTTACGGAAATCTTCGCTCATTTAGAATATTTTTTCTTACTTTAGTACTGCAACGCATTTAGATATTTGATTCAGTTTTGTGTTCTGTTAGGTTCGGTAAATTAAAAATTTGTTTTCAATGATTTACTGCGTGCATTTAAAGTTGGTGTCTATCCCAATTTTCCCAAATTTCCTTAGTTTTTCAAACACGTTCTTCGAATGAATTTTCCAGACCTCAATCTGTACCGGCTGGTACCAAAAACAGACTTCTCTCTCGTGTTTTGTCTTTTGTCAGACCGGTTTCGGCCGGTTCGCCGTCTTCAGTAGCGGTGTTTTTAGTTGAATATTAAAATAATCATCGGGTAATGATTCGGCCCTCGTTCGAAACAAGTTTGGAGACGTACACTCGTAATGGGGGGACTGCAGATCTGAAGCCGGTTAAATTACATTGAATTGGACGAAATTGGCCGCTCGCCGTCTTCAGTAGGCAGCCTGCTCGACTTTTACCGGCGGAAACGAGTAAAAAAAAAACAGAAACGATTCGGTCGGACTAAAAATGGGGCGGCAAAAAGCGGAAGGGCTAATTTTAAACCGCCCACCGACGGCGTTAAAAGCATATTGTTCCGGTGAAATGGATCGGCCGTGTTCCTGTTTTGCATTTATTTCGTCTCGCGTTTTTATCGCGCCCCCCTCCCCCTTTCCTATTCGACGGGTTTTGCGGCGATTAATCGCCACAGCCGGCGTTTAATTGGCACATTGTGCGGCCTCCTCCTCCTCCTCCTCCTCCTAACGCCCCCATCAATACCACCCTATAATGGACAACGGAGCCAATTTACAAACTATAAACAGATTTACTTACTCGGTTAACGGTTGTAACATTAAAAAAAATTACCCCCCCAATATCTACTCATTGATTTTTCCATAATTGAGTATGAAGATGAAACGACCCTTGTAAAAGTCGAAACAACTTGCAATTCTGCAATTACAATACAAAAAAACCCCTAAATATCGAGTAACGTTACAATTTTTTTTCTATAAAACCATCGAACACGGTGAAGAAAATTGTCTTCGATATTGCGATACGTTCAAACAATGGGCACGAGAACACGATTTAACTCGTAACGTTCGGGCACGAAAACACGAGATAACTCGTGAAATTTGGGGTATAAGAACACGAGTTAACTCGTGAAATTAGGGCATGAAAACACGAGTCAACTCGTGAAATTTGGGGTATAAGAACACGAGTTAACTCGTGAAATTTGAGTATGAGAACACGAGTTGTAACTCATGTATATTACCGAGGCTCTTCCCGAACTTTCCACTTTTCCCACCAAACTGCCACCAATTTAACGCATTGATGACGGGCATTTTTCCATAATTGAGTACGAAAATGAAATTCGTGACGTTCTGGGCGCGAAAACTCGAGTCAGCCCGCGAAATTATGACATGAAAACACGAGTCAACGCGTGAAATTTGAGTATGAGAACACGTGTCATAACTCGTGAAATTATGCCATGAAAACACGAGTCAACTCGTGAAATTTGAGTATCAGAACAGGAGTTCACTCGTGAAATTATGGCATAGAAACACGAGTTATATGACATTATGGTACGAAACCACGAGTTATAACTCATGAAATTATGGTATTAAACCACAACTTATAACTCGTGAAATTATGGCACGAAAACACGAGCTATATCTCATGAAATTATACGAAACCACGAGTTATAACTCATGAAATTATGGTATTAAACCACAACTTATAACTCGTGAAATTATGGCACGAAAACACGAGCTATATCTCATGAAATTATGGCATGGAAACACGAGTTATTACTCGTGAAATTATGGTATGAAACTTTTAATTATAACTCTTGAAGTATGGCATGAAACCACGAGCTATAACTCGTGAAATTATGGGATGAAAACACGAGTGAACTCGTAAAATTTGAGTATGAGAAAACGAGTTAACTCATGAAATTATGGCATGGAAACACGAGTTATTACTCGTGAAATTATGGTATGAAACCTGGAATTATAACTCTTGAAATTATGGCATGAAACCACGAGTTATAACTCATGACATTATCGGATGAAAACACGAGCTATAACTCGTGAAATTATGGCATGAAAACACGAGTTATAACTCGTATATCACCGAGGCTCTTCCCCGAACTTTCCACTTTTCCCCGAATGTTGATTATAATTGTAATCGTTTATAAATTCGGTCATTAAAATTTCTCGGGATAACGTAGTAATTTCAGACCCGACTAGTTGGGGCTGTCGGTGCAATAACGCCCGACCACATTTAGCGTTTTCCTCGGAACGAAATGTATTTCCCAGTTCCCTAAGCACTTGAGGGGGCCGTGCAGGAAGTCGGGCTAGGAGTTAAGCCCCGGGACTTCGTATTCACGGTTGGTTGAGCATCGGTTCAGCCAGCGGGTTAGGGGCGGCGGGGGTGGACATAAATTGGTGAACTTTTTCCTCCCCGAACGATGGCGGGTGGGGGTGGGGGGTAGAAAGTAAGCCCCGTTCCCTCCTTCGCCCCTCAACCCCCGGCTATCGGAAACGTCGTTACTGAGCCATTTATGGTTGAAAAATTTCAACCCCCCCCCCCTTCCCTGCATACAGCCCGGTACAAAAAGGGATGGATGAGATTTTCACTGAACCCAGAACGTATTCCTCAACCCCTCGTCTTTGGAGGTACGACTAAATATTGCATTCTCTAAGTTAAAATTTACTTTAGGGGCTTCATAATATCGTTACGTCGTAAGCGAGAGATCGATAGCGACGTGACTTTACAATATGAGCGAAACGTTGCGAATGAATTTCAGAACCGTTAATTGTCAAAGTAAAGGGTAAGAGAGTACTGTAGGTTCGTGATGTTTCTGTCTCCTCTCGCCGGTTTGGTCTTTCGCTAGGCCGGTTTCGGCCGCTCGCCATCTTCAGTAGCGCTGTGTCAGTCACTGTCGGCACTTTGGACATTTTTCGGGCATCCCCACTGCACTGTATCACTTTCACTTGTACCGTGGTGGTTGTGTGTGGCCATCTGAAGATGGCGAGCAGCCGAAACCGGTCTGGCAAAAGACCAAACCGGCGAGAGAGGAGACAGAGACATCACGAACCTACAGTATTCCAACCCCTCGCAGACCACAAAACAGGTATATTAAATTGGAAAGAAAGTAATTACGACACGAAAAACCTAATTAAAACTAATCAATCCCAGATCCGTACATAGCTCAATCGCTCTTTCCGGTCTCTCGCGCTTTAAACGACGCAAAGAAATTAAATTTAACACTTCCTTAGCTATTAAAAAAAAAAAAAAATAACCCGCCTAATTAGAAAGGACAACCCCCGGTATAGATCGATATATCGATTACGCCCGATAACCTTCGTAAATTACGCCCTACAGTAAATTTTAACCCATTCACTAGTACTATTTAAAGTTGAAGTATTTCACTTGGACTTAATTGTAATAATTATGAAACGGTGTGCGCTCCGTACCATTGAATTTTCATTGGTTCAAAGTATCAAAATCACTTGTTTCCGGTGGGAAAATTAAAAAAAAATTTCCTGTACATTTATTATATAGGGTGTCCCAAAATTAACGCAAGATTTGAATTTGCCACAATTCTTGCAGTAAATTTGGCAACCCTATTAAAAAACCCATGGAGGATGCCCGAAAAACATCCAAAGTGCCGAAAGTGGCACCGAAAAGTGGCGCTACTGAAGATGGCGAGCGGCCGAAACCGGTCTAGCGAAAGACCGGACCGGCGAGGGATGAGACAGAGAAACGCACGAAATCTACTGTACTCCAACCCCTCGCAGGCCGCAAAACGGGTGTACTAAACTGTATTCAATCTGTAAAAAAATGATATCGTAGGCTAAGGAGCGGGCTTAAAGCCGCGTGAAAGGTAGACGGTGGGGGTGGGGATCGATTCGGCGATGAGTTCGGTTTAAGTTCACCCCCCAAAAACCCCTCGAGAGCTGGCCTATCTGCTCGATACGCGGAACAGGAAAAGGGAAAATCGCAGAAGTGGACCCCAATCGGGGGGGTTGAGAAAGGGCGTGTAAACTTGACTGCAGATTACGACCTTATGTACAAACTTAATGTTTGCTTTCACTTCGCTTAGGTCTAGATTAACCACAGGTTTACTTTTAAAACCGGGAGATTTAAATCCGAACGGTGTCAAAAATGGGTCCCCGTGGACATTTCCGAAATCCAGGAACTTTAATATATAAGAAATATATTGGCGGCCTTCGACTCGTTTAAAAAAAAATCAACCTTTTATTTGAAGTACAATATTACGACTTACAAATGTTCTGGGCTTCACAAACACTAAGCGATACAGTCAAACAACTCCAGAGCAAGACTGAATTACTTCCTTATAGAGCCTCTGAAGGGAATTGTTCGATCTATAAACTCTATTTTTACTAAAAGGACCTAAGCCTTTGCACAATGGCTAGCCCCTTACATAACTTATATATAATTTAGTAGAGATTTAGTAGTAGTAAACAGGAGAAACAGTAAGTTTTTTACAATCGAGCTATACCTCTTGATTTCTGTGATTACTTTCATTCTGTAGTATTATTTATTTTTTAATATTAATATTTCTTATAAATTTACAAAAAATTTAATATTTTATCCCTGTCAGTTGTACGATAAAATTTTATTTTAGAATACCTGTTTTGTGGTCTGCTAGGGGTTGGAATACCGTAGATTACGTGTGTTTCTGTCTCTGTCGGTTTGGTCTTCTGCTAACCGGTCTATCAAGAGACAGAACCGTCCTAAAATTAATTATAGAAATATACGCGTAGTGTTGATATCGGAACCGGCAAATCGATAAACGGTGGACGGACATTGACTTTCGAAACCGGGGGGACAACCGAAACCGAACGTCATATCGCCTACTCCCGGTTTTGCGGTTCGGTGATCGGGGCGACCTTTATAGGCGCCACTGTCCCGGCGTCCCGATTTTCCCGTATTTAATCCCGATCGGAATAGGACCCCGGGACAATGATACCGGGGCCGGAACCCCAGGGATGAGGGCGGCGGGGTTGGGGGTGGGGGTCCCGTTTGCGCTTTGTGTATATCGCACAATTCCTCTTCATTTTCAAATCAGATTATTCCCTCCCTCTCCTCCCTCCCTCTCCATCCCTCCCTCCAGCACTCTCCCTCTCTGAACCGGTTTAATCATCCGGCGGCCCTTCCCCTCCACGTGTGCTCGCAGTCGGGCATTTAATTAAACCCCCCCCCACCCACCCCCACGGCCTCCGACGGCCCCACGCCCCCGGCCCCAAGCCCCAGGTGCCGGGCCCCATGCAATAGTGACACTAGACAATAAACCGTTCATTACTGACGGCGGTGTTTGACGCTGCGTGGGCGTCCAATTGTATTTTTTTTTTATATTTTGTCGTTTAACATCTCCCGCCAGAGCCCGTCGATCTGCAAAACTGGCCAATTTAACATCAGAACTATTTATTATCCGAATAGAACGATTTGGCCTCAACGACGGCACAATTTAAGAATTATAGCGGAATTTGAGAACCATAAGAGAATTTGAGAATTATAATGGAATTTAAGAACTACAGTGGAAGTTGAGATTTATAATGGAATTTAAGAACGATAGTGTAATTTGTGAATTGTAGTTTAATTTTAAAATAATGAAGGAATTAGAGAATTTGGTAGAATTTAAGAATTATAGTGAAATTTGAGAACTACAGTGGAATTTGAGAATTATAATGGATTTTAAGAACTATAGTAGAATTTGAGAATTATAATGGGATTTAAGAACGATAGTAGGATTGGTGAATTCTAGTTTAATTTTAAAATAATGAAGGAATTGGAGAATTTGGTGGAATTTAAGAATTATAGTGGAATTTGAGAACTATAGTTGAATTTGAGAATTATAGTTTAATTTGAGAATAATAGTGGAATTTATGAATTATAGTGGAATGTGAGAACTATAAGAGAATTTGAAACTTATAGTTCAATTTAAGGATAATAAAGGAATTAGAGAATTATAGCCGAATTTATGACTGAAGTCGGATTTGAGAACTATATTCAAATTTATAGTATTATAGTTGAGTTTGAGAATTATTATGGAATTTGAGAATTATAGTTGAATTTGAGAATTAAAGTGGAATTTAAGAATTATAATGGAATTTGAGAGTTTCAGCGGAATTAATGACTAAAGTCGAATTTGAGAACTATTATATACTCGAATTTGAGAATTATATTTGAGGAGTTATCATTGAATTTGGCAATAATGCGGAATTAGAGATATTTTCATGGAATGTAAGAATAATAGTGTAATTTCAGAATTATAGCTGAATTTATGATTAAAGTCGAATTCGAGAACTATATTAGAAGTTGAGAATCATAGTTGAATTTGAGAATTATACTTGTATTTGAGAGTTATCATTGAATTTGAGAATAATGCGGAATAATAGAATTATAATTGAATTTAAGAACTATAGCGACATTTGAGAGCCATTGTACAATTTGAGAACTATAGTGGATTTTGAGAATTATATTTCGAGTTTATTACAACGGCGCGCCTACCTTGACGCCGGAAGTCAGTATTGAGCGGAATTGGCTTGATTCTTTCACCGGCTCGGCTTTTCGGACGGACTTAAAAAACAGATCGATGGCTGAAAATTTCCCGCCGCTCTCTGAAAACGCCGACTATTTACAAGGAAAACTTCGTTCCGCCGAGAGAGAGGGAGGAGGGAGGAGAGGAGGGAGGAGAGGGAGAGGGAGAGGGAGAGAGGAGAGAGGGAGAGGGAGAGGGAGAGAGGGAGAGAGGGAGAGGGAGGAGAGGGAGGGAGAGGGGAGAGGGAGAGGGAGAGGGAGAGGGAGGGAGGAGAGGGAGAGGGAGAGGGAGAGGAGAGGGAGAGGAGAGGGAGAGGGAGGGAGAGGGAGGGAGGGAGAGGGAGAGGGAGAGAGAGAGGGAGAGGGAGAGGAGAGGAGAGGGAGAGGGAGAGGGAGAGGGAGGAGGGAGAGGAGAGGAGAGAGAGAGGGTGAGGGAGGGAACGAATTTTCCGCAGCCTCAATCTATCTCGATTCTCGTTCCGTATCCTATTCCTATTATTATCAAATTGAAAGTTCTCCAATCCCCCCCGCCCCCCGGGGGGCTATCCAGGAACCGGTTGGGTAGAATTCACTGTACACGGGGGTCGCTAGGAGAAATTCCTTAGGGATTCCTTAAAATGTGTTCGTCCCAAGTGCCTAATCCCGAAGAACAAAATCGCCCGAATGTCCCACCGTTTATATCGCCAACCAGACTCTTTATATATTTTATTCACGATTTATTCACGATCGAACCCATCCCTATCCTGTAATGTATTTTCTGTGAAACAATTGTATCGCTCCCGATTAGCAGTAAACTTAAGATGTGATAAAATTATATCAGGTTGTATATTATAGCTGGATAGTGGCAACAATTTTCTTGATCACTTTCCGAATGATCGCCCGAACGTAGCCCAAAATAATCATAAATATAATTTGGTCGAGAATAAATGAAATACCGTCGTAAAAATTTACAATTCCCTGAAGTTATAATTGAAATTCTGGACGCTGAAACCTCATTTGTACAGTCTGTAACTCGTTAATGTTTGCGAACACATTAATTTTGAACATTTTTGTTATCGTTCTACAGATTTGAATGCTTAAAAATATGACACTTGCGGTCTATATAACTGACAGGTGTAAATAATAATTATTTATTAGTTTAACATACCTGTTTTTTGGTTTGCGAGGGGTCGGAATACCGTAGGTTTTTCCGTCTCCTCTCTCGACGGTTTGGTCTTTTGCTAGACCGGTTTCGGCCGCTCCGAGAGGAGACGGAAACACCACAAACCGACGGTTTAATTATTTGTTATTTTCTCGATTGCCACTGCATCCCTAATAAACCTGTTGTAACTGTAATTTTCACGAAAACTCCACCCCCCCCCGCCAACGTTAGCCTTATCATAAAATCCATTCCCGCCCGCCCCTATTTATGGATTTCTGACGACTAATCATTCGGGTAATTGGTCCGTTAATCTTTTTAAATTTTCCGCCCCCACCCTATTATATTATAATAGATGCGGCTAATAAGGGGCGGATAGTGGGGGGGTGTTTTGTACAAAACGGCGAAGCTCATTGGGTATTCAGAGGGCGGTTCAATTACAGCGGGGGCGGGTATCCACCAATTAAAACGGATCTTCCAGGCAAGCACCGAACAAAATTATAAGGGCAGGAAATTAACCTCCTTTTTTTTCTGAAAAAACTCATTTTTTCTATTAATTTTCTAGCCTTCCTTACCCGCTAATGTTTTTTTCCTCTACCGGGTCAGCACTCGTGTAATGTTCCATAAAAAAAAAAGGTATATAGGTTCCGTAGGATTGCGGTGTTTCTGCCTCCTCTCGCCGGTTCGGTCTTTCGCCAGACCGGTTTCGGCCGCTCGCCATCTTCAGTAGTCACTGTTGGATGCTTTTCGGGGGGCATCCTCACTGCCCACTGTCACTTGTACTGTACGGTGGTTGTCTGTTCGTCGTGTGTGCAAAGTGCCAAAGTGATCAAGTAACTGCCGCTACTGAAGACGGCGAGCGGCCGAAACCGGTCTGGCGAAAGACCGAACCGGCGAGAGGAGACAGAGAAACACACGAAATCTACGGTATTCCAACCCCTCGCAGACCACAAAACCGGTATATAGCTTCGTTATTCTCCGCAGTTGTTATTTTGAAAATTAAGCGAATTTGAATTTTTTCTGTCCTCCGTGATTCGAACTCGCCGAAGTTTTACAGAACGGAGATTGTTACAATTAAATACAGACCGGTTTTCGGATTCTATTCAATGCCTTTCGAGTATTGCATTGGAAGGGTTTTCGCCCTTTCCCTTTGAGAGGGCGGGGGACCTCTAAGGGTTGTTGTCCCCTTCCGACGTTTCGGAACTCCTGCCGGTTTCATCCTGAACCCTGGGTAATAATTTCGCGGTATTACGCCGAGATTCGTTAGCCACAATTTATATCCGTCCGTTTAACGCTTGGGAATGCGAAAGGCATTAGAATAGGTAGAAATATTTCACGGGAAAATAAAATGGAAAAAAATTTACAGCAGTCGGCCGAGCGAAAGGAGTTTATTACGGTTAAAAAAGAAGTTTTATTTTCCCGCGTGTGAGGGCAATAAAAAGGTTCAGAATTTCCGCGTAGTCCGCCCCTGAAACGGCTTCTGAAACGTCTCCAAGGGTGGAAGGGCACCGCCGTGATTCATATCCACCCCCACGCCCCCTTACCGAAACCTACCCTCACCGCCAACAATTGGGGGGTGAAAAATGGCGTCCCTTAAACGACTGTAATCTCCAATGTCCATTTTCTTTTTCTCGAACACCCCACAGGTGCCCGTAGTTCGAAACCGTTTCTTAAACTGCCCCCGAAAAGCGATTCATCAACTACTCTGTAAACTTCGATTGGCCGAAGTAATTTGGTAATTTACCGAAAACCTGAACGAGGCGCTATTCTAAAAACAGCCAACTGGCTTTTTGTCGCCAAATTAACGATAAGTCCATTGATACGCCTCGAGAGAAAAGGGAAATTCAAAACATTATTAACCTATATTGTAGGGACCGAATTTCATCAATATTAACAGCCTTTCGGTATTAACAGTAAAGGCTGGAATTGATTTAATTATCAATTTCGGACTAGCAGTAAGTTGAACTAGATTTTATTTACCGTTTAGACAGTACTGAAGTACATTCTGTAGGTTCGTGATGTTTCTGTCACCTCTCGTTGGTTAGGTCTTTTGCTAGACCGGTTTCGGCCGCTCGCCATCTTCAGTAGCGCTGTGTTAGTCACTGTCAGCACTTTGGATGTTTTTTGGGCATCCTCACTGCCCACTGTCACTTTCACATGTACTGTAGTGTCAGTGGGCAGTGAGGATGCCCAAAAAACATCCAAAGTGCTGACAGTGACTAACACAGCGCTACTGAAGATGGCGAGCGGCCGAAACCGGTCTAGCAAAAGACCTAACCGGCGAGAGGAGACAGAAATATCACGAACCTACAGTATTCCAACCCCTCGCAGACCACAAAACAGGTATATCAAATTAAGTACATTCTGTTTTATCAACTCGCAGTAAATATAATTTGACAGGTAGATATCACTAGGAAATATTTCGTGCGCCGGCCGCGGTATTCAGACTCGAGGCGGTGACACGGCCCCCCGGCCGTTCTATTTATAGACCGGTTTCAATTTTGTAACGAGTGCTGACTCGGCGCTGTGACGCATTCTGAGGGAACGCCGCTGACCCCGCTACTAGTGATGAACCCCACTATATTCGCCCCGTTTTAGATCGCGCAACTCATCGAATAAAACCGCCCGACGGTTCTTCGAACGGTCTATATGGCCGGGGATAAAAATATATTCTGTATTCACTTGGCGGTATATAAAATTAATGTCCGCCGGTAAACTAATAAGTGTGGGCGGGAGGGGGGGGGGCCCTCGTAAGGTTTCACTGTTATGAAAAACTGAGTTCCAGTTACGACTCTTGTGATTTTGTTGATTTTCATTGTCACAACTGTAAAATACAACAAGAAAAATTAATGTACAAACAGCGCGTAGACAATAATGGAGGAGAAACGCACTGGTTATCCACCTATTTTATTTTTTTAAAATGTTCTTTCCTACACATTTAGATCACTTGGCCACTCAGTGTTTTTGTCTCCTCTCACCGGTCTTTTGCTAGACCGGATTCCGTACAGTCGTGCTGTACTATGTGACGTCCAAAGTGCCAAAGCGACTAACACAGCGCTACTGAAGATGGCCGGCAGCCGAAACCGGTCTAGCAAAAGTCAAAACCGGCGAGAGGAGACAGAAACACACGAAATCTACGTTATTCCAACCCCTCGCTAGACCACAAAACCAATATTCTAAAAAAAAATTCTGTTAAAATTTGAGATTCGTTATAATTTGTCCCATTTTCCGGGTCAAAAGTGAATAGCCCAAAGACAAAACTGGACAGAATTATTTCCTAGAAAGTCCTAATTTACGTAGTTTAACATACCTGTTTTGTGGTCTGCGAGGAGTTGTAATACCGACTCCCACCAGTTCGGTCTTTCGCTAGACCGGTTTCGGCCGCTCGCCATCTTCAGTAGCGCTGTGTTAGTCACTGTCGGCACTTTGGATGTTTTTCGGGCATCCTCACTGACCACTGTCACTGTCACTGTCGTTTGTACTGTGGTCGTTGTCTGTTTGTCGTCTGTGTAACTAACTGTCAAAGTGACTAACAAACAACACAGCGCTACTGAAGATGGCGAGCGGCCGAAACCGGTCTAGAAAAAGACCGAACCGGCGAGAGGAAATCTACGGTATTCCAAACCCCACTCGCAGACCACAAAACGGGTATTCTAAAGATTTTGTCGATTTTCCGCCACGACTATTCTACGGTATTTCAAACTTTAACGTAAGTAATCCTATTCTGATGTACATAAAAATTGAGGCTGGGAAATAAATTATTTTACCCTTATTCCGTCCACTGACAATATTCTGGTCTACTGCTATTGAAGCGGTCTTGTAAAGTCGTTTACAAAGTGCCTTTGATCGTCGCTGAAGATATTTTACTGGCCCCCCACCCTCAAGGACCGACTTGGGGTAGGTGGATATTCGATCGGAGGGAGGAAACGAAACGTCTTTGAAGTAGCCCCCGATATAACCGAACGATTGGAAGTGACCCCTCAGCAATTGGGGGTAAAGGGATGTAAAGGTACACAGAAAACCTGGCGCCAAAACAACTCGTTACATTTCCGAAAAAATTCTGTAACCCCGCCTTATATTATAGAAATAGGGTTTGAAAAACGCTTGAACAGTGTTAAAAATTCGATTTCGTTTAAAAATCCGATATTTATGATTGTACAGTCGAAAAAACCGTACTATTTAATCATTATTCGTGCCCTGCAATAAAATTCGGATATAACTTCGAGTTTACGACGGTCCCTAACGAGCCCTTCTTCCCGCTCCCCACCCCGTAATCATTCTTAGGGCGGTATTTAATAAAATTAAAAGCGAAAGAAATAAAGAGGGGGCAAGACTTAGACGCGAAGATTAGAAATTAATAATGCCCCCTACCGAATCTTACCTCGTTCTTTACCTCTGTTTAAGCCCGAACGAAGCCTGGAAAATGACGGTATTCATTTTTCAATTTTTAATGGCCACCGGGCTGGGGGAGGGGGGCGCACTTTATTTTTTAATTTTAACAAAAATTTGAATTGTAAAACGCAAATTGCTCTCGGCCAATCACGTTCCTGTTGATATTAGGCTGTTGTAAAAATAAGACAGGATTTTTTTTGTAAAGAAATAATCTCGCCGGTTCGTCCTTTCGCTAGACCGGTTTCGGCCGTTCGCCGTCTTCAGTAGCGGTGTTCAGTCACTTTGTACGTTTTTTGGGCATCCTCACACTGCACTGTCACCGAAAAACCAATCCAATGTGCCAAAGTGACTGACACACCGCTACTGAAGACGGCGAACGGCCGAAACCGGTCTGGCAAAAGACCGAACCGGCGACAGAGGAGACAGACCCTCGCAGACCAAAAAGACAGGTTTTCTAAACCATAGTTTTCTCGATTCTTATCCCTCTCCTTATTCCGGTTTCGGCCGCTCGCCGTCTTCAGTAGTTCGACGAAATACAAACGCAGATACACAGCGACTGAAGATGTAGGAAATAAGGTATTTGACCACAAAACATTTATTGTAAACTATTCAATAATACTCATCCTAATTCATCGTGCTAATTCGTCCGAATTAGCAAATTTAAAACGTGTCGGCCCCAAAATAATGTCGGGCTTAACGTGCTCTCTCTCCCTCTCTCTCTCTCTCTCTCTCTCTCTCTCCGCTCTGATTATCGAACGAGTTATTGCCTTCGGACTTGGCAGAATGCGATTAGGGTGGGCAATAAAATGCCGACGGTGCCGATTAGGCAGCGGCCTAGTTTCGGGCACAAAGGGCCCCGGCAAGAGACCACTTAATTTATGCGCCTCCGACCTCCTAACAGACGGCCCTTAAGTCGTACAGATATCTCTCTCTCTCTCTCTCTCTCTTTGGGCTCGTGGACTGGACCAAGTTGAACGAATATTTGCGCCGTCGACGAAGTCCCAGTTTACGTGTTAATTTCAATTGGGAACAATTTAATCAGTTTTCGACCTGACCATTTTCGAGGTAGTGACACAATCCATTAGTGACGTTACTGACAGAAAGCTACTGAGTATGGCGGCCGTCCTATCACGCAAAACGTAACGATATCATTTTATTATTGCGTCGGGTTAATTGCAGATTTTATGAATGATCGAAGGTTTTCCTCCACAAATATAATAACCTCGGTTTTCCGATAGTTTTCCTGTGCTCGGAAACCACCCGACGTTTCGGAACTCTTACCGGTTCCATCTTCAGGGTATTGAGAGGATTGATGGCGCCCCTAACTTCGGGTATATATATATATATATATATATATATATATATATATATATATATATATATATATATATATAGATCTGCTCTTTAGTCTGACCCTGACGATGCAACCGCTGACAGTTCCGAAACGTCGTCAGCGGACAGAAAACCTTCCACTGGAGGGCTAAGCACAAGATCAGTGCTAGCGGGATGCCTCAATCGACATTGAAATAGTTTGGAATACCCAATTTTTGTGGTCTGCGAGGAGTTGGAATACCGTCGCTGGTTTGGTCATCTGCCAGACGGGTTTCGGCCGCTCGCCGCCTTCGGTAGCGGTCACTTTGGCACTCTGGATGTTTTTTCGGCACCGTAGTCTCATAAGTGACTATAACAGAGGGCTAGTGAAAATGGCGAGCGGCCGAAACCGGTCTGGCAAACCGCCGGGAGGAGACAGAAACGCGCGAAATATACGCCGTTAAAATTTTTCCTGATAGCAAACTACGTCGAGCGGAGTATGACAAGACAAGTTTTTCCGTATCCATTCGATCCCATTTCCCGCCTCCTACGCTTTTCCACCTTGAATCCCGTCTTCCGGTAGACACCAAGCGAAGAACGGAAGATATGTATCGTGCGCGTGTGATACGGTAGGGCGGGAGGGAATATATTTTTCGTTGGCGAGATATATGGAAGGATATTAATGCCGTATGTATGTTTGGAGGGGTGGTTGGGGGGGTTGGGGCGTCGTATATATATCAGGCTGAGTGAGAGTCCCGCAGGAACGGCCCCTTCTTCCCACCTTTCCCATTTACATTTCACTGGCAGACAATTTTACGACCGGCGTACGCCGCTTAACTCCCGGCCGAACAAAATTTTCTGCTCGAAAGCGTACATTTCAATTTGAAATTTTGCTGCCCCACCCAATGTATTATATTGGCCGGGTCGAATTCAGTCAAAACAAACTTCTGGAAACAGAAAAAATGTTGGTATATTTCGTGTGTTTCTGTCCCGTCTCGCCGGTTTGGGGTCTTCTGCTAGACCGGTTACGGCACTGTCACGTGACCGAACTTTCGTACCAATTTCCATCGATTACGAATTTCACAGATATAAGTATAAAATCTTTCCGTAGATTTCGTATGTTTCTGTCTTTTGGTCCCCCGGTTTGGTGTTTTGCTAGACCGGTTTCGGCCACTCGGTGTCAGCCGCTTTGGCACTTCGGCTGTTTTGTCCTGTCCTGTACTTTTGTTACTGAAGATGTCGAGTGGCCGAAACCGGTCTAGCTAAACATACGGTATTATGAATTTCGTTTTGTCATTAACATTTCAATGTCCTAGATTTCGTGTATTTCCGTCTCTTTACGGCGGTTCGGTCTTTTGCTAGACAGGGTTTCGGCCGCTCGCCATCTTCAGTAGCGCTGTGTAGGCCTCTGTAGGCATCCTGCACTCTGTCACTGTCACTTGTACTATGTGACGTCCAAAGTGCCAAAGCGACTAACACAGCGCTACTGAAGACGGCCTGCAGCCGAAACCGGTCTAGCAAAAGTCCAAACCGGCGAGAGGAGACAGAAACACACGAAATCTACGTTATTCCAACCCCTCGCAGACCACAAAACCGGTATTCTAAAAAATTCTGTTAAAATTTGAGATTCGTTATAATTTGTCCCATTTTCTGGGTCAAAGTGAATAGCCAAAGACAAAACTGGACAGAATTATGTCCTAGAAAGTCCTAATTTACGTAGTTTAACGTACCTGTTTTGTGGTCTGCGAGGAGTTGAATACCAACTTTCTGTATTTTGCTAGATTGCTGCTCGCCATTTTCAGTAGCGGTGTTATATTAGTCACTTTGGGCATTCTCACTGTCACTGTCACTACTGTAGTGACATCCAACCTTCGCAGACCACAAAACAGGTATTTTACAAAATTTTTGTTACTGAGATTAGTTATAATTTGTCCCATCCGGGTCAAAAGTGAAACAAACTGGACAGAATTATGTCCTAGAAAGTCCTAATGTACGTAGTTTAACATACCTGTTTTGTCGTCTGCGAGGAGTTGTATAATACCAACTCCCACCAGTTCGGTCCTTCGCTAGACCGGTTTCGGCCGCTCGCCATCTTCAGCACCGGCGTTGTCACTTTCGGCACTCTGGATGTTTTTCGGCCATCCTCACTGCCCACTGTCACTGTCACTGTCACTGACACAGTACAAGGAGACAACAACAGAAATCTACGGTATCCTAATCTACGGTTTGACTTTTTCTCTTCGTTCTAATTTTCGTTGAGAAATGCGCTTAGAAAACGCGATTCAACTGAAGGTAGAGCTTCGGCGTCTTCGAATTCTCCTGTTGGTGATTCTCGAGGGCGATTTAAAAATTTTAGGGTCTTGTCACAGGCGCCGTTCCGCTGACAAGGGCTTCTTCCGGTCCTTTTTGACCCAAGCTGTATTTTTGACCGAGGTGACGCCTATTAAGACGGTTCGGTAAAAATGACAACGTCAACCGACAGGCTGGTAACATTCCGACGGAGGGAACGCGGTCTCTCCCTAAAAAGGGGGGACAAAAAATATGTCCACCGGGCGAAAGGTTGAACAAGAGCGGCCCTTGGAGTAGAGAAGTTTCGTAGTCAGCGCTATGCCGACCACAGTTTCGAAACTCCTATTTATCGTCGTTTCTCCTCCACACAAACAACCTGTCCTCGTCGAACAACCGTCCGGTTTATTAACAGGGAAAATTATTTCTTCATCCCTTCGACTTGTACTTACTGTCAATGGCTCGGAGTAAACCTAGAGTAACTTAACGCGTCGTTGTCCGCTTCAGCACCGAAACTTTAATAAATAAAATAGGCGAACAGTTAAGTTCCGAAAATCCAACATGCCGGTGCAACATATACGACGCCGTCTGTATTATTTGTAACAACGAACCATATTTGACATTTGACGCAAGCGTTTTTGAATTTTACAAAATTTGAAAGGCCCATTCCCATGAAATCGGTAGGAATTTACGCTTCACGAGATATACCGTTTTTAATATCGTTTCTTCAGCTATTCTTCAATAGATTACCTTACCAAAATAAATAGACGAAAAGAATGGACGAATAAAGAATATCAAAAATTGACGACTCCATTTGATGTTTCTTGTGAAAATTTTATAATATAAAAGGTGTCTAGATATTAGCGAGGAAAATTATGACGGGTTTGGGCCCAATTGGTAAATATGTAAGGTATAGATATACATATTAGGTGTACCCAAAAATAATCGACAATTTGATAAGATGTATTTTGGTCTTGAGGAGTTCTTTAAGAGGGGAATTCAAAATGTGCAATATCGGTGAAAGATTAATAAATATTAATAAAATTAATTCCAAAGACAAAGTGCTGATTACTTTCGGGTACCCCTGATACATGTTCGAAGCAGTTTTAATATTGTTTATTCTACTATTTATTGTATTTTTGCAATGCATATTATTTTAGAATACCTGTTTTTTGGTCTGCGAGGGGTTGGAATACCGTAGATTTCGTGGGTTTCTTTCTCCTCTCGCCGGTTGGTCTTTTGCTAGACCAGTTAGTCACTTCGATGGATGTTTTCTGGGCATCCTCACTGCACTTTCGCTTGTACTGACACCGCCACTGAAGACGGCGGTCAGCCGAAACCGGTCTAGCAAAAGATCAAACCAACGGCGAGAGGAGACAGGAACGTACGAGATCTACGGTCTCGAATTCTCATTGAACTGTCCTAAATATGATCGCGTTTATAAGGCTTTAAGAGCGGTTTCGACTTTACGCCATTTGTCACGTCGGCTTTCTACCTGAGTGTCTGTCCAGCTCTCAATGCCGCCTGTCCAATCGTTTCTTTTCAACTTTCGCTTCCGAACTTAATTTATTCCACTTCGCGGTCGGCCGATTCTCGACCGACCGGCGTTCCTCGTCGAAACGTTTCTCCGTTTCCAAACAGAGCGAAGTTCAAAAGCGGGCCTGGGGTGCTTAAGCTGGGCCCGGCGGTCGGGGCCGGCGCGCCAAATGGGCCGTGCTTTCGACGAAGCGCGTACTTCGGTAAACGTGATCTCTGAAAGAGAGTGCGGGCGTTTTACGACACCGTCGGTACGTGCCACAACTTGGGCGACAGAGTCGCGGGAGCGGAAACTCCTTCGTGGTCTGGGAAGGACGAAAAAATGAAAAGTATCCTCGTCTGCGAACAGTCCCAGGGAGAGAAAGAAAAAAATGCCTTATAATAAGCTCTATCATACAGTTTAATATACCTGTTTTGTGGTCTGCGAGGGGCTGGAATACAGTAGGCTCATGGTATTTCTGTCTCCTCTCGCCGGTTCGGTCTTTCTGTAGACCGGTTTCGGCCGCTCGCCATCTTCAGTAGCGGTGTTAGTCACTGTTGTGGCACTTTGGACGTTTTTCGGGCATCCTCACTGCACTGTGTCATTGTCACTTGTACTTTCGTGGATGTCTGTTTGTGCGGTGAGGATGCCCCCCAAAAAACATCCAAAGTGCCAACAGTGACTACTGAAGATGGCGAGCAGCCGAAACCGGTCTGGCAAAAGACCGAACCAGCGAGAGGAGACAGAAACACCACAAACCTACTGTATTCCGACCCCTCGCAGACCACAAAACAGGTATGTTAAATAAAAACAATAATTGATGAAATCCATTACGTAAACTGTACAACCAGAGAATATTAACACAGCGGATGTGTACAGAATAATCCTGTACCGAAATTCTGTTTCGGTACCCCAGTTTTTTTTCTTCTATTGTCTATTGTAATTTAATTAGCGATATTTTAGCCATACAATAAATAATACCGCGGCCACTATTGTTCTCTCGATGTCCAATAAGGCGACATCGGTCCAGAGAGGGAGGCGCTCGGGGCGTCCAGTCTCGACCCCACCCTAAGGACCTCCGGGAGGAGGAGGAGGAGGAGGAGGAGAAGGAGGAGGATGAGGTGGAGTAGGAGGAGGTACAGCAGCCCCTTACGCAGGGCCCCGGCCTCAGTCCTGGTCCTCATCCTGGCCGAGGTACAGGACCCGATCATCAGGAGTCTTTCGACGACAACGCAAGTGGCGGTCGGTTACTCTCTGCGACCTCATCCTTGAGGCAAAGAGGACTTTGCCGCTCAAGAACTTCTTCCGGAAAACTGCCATTCTCGAATAT
This sequence comes from Lethocerus indicus, assembly GCA_019843655.1. NCBI lineage: Eukaryota > Metazoa > Arthropoda > Insecta > Hemiptera > Belostomatidae > Lethocerus > Lethocerus indicus. Next base: position 28,110,671 of record JACDQD010000007.1, read on the forward strand.
TTCCCAGAGGTGAAATTATTTTTTTTTTGTTTTACCTCTCAATCGCCCCATTCAGCCGAAGGTCCAATATCAGTTGACCTAAAAACAATATTTAGGTATAAACTGTCCTTTTTCCGAAAATCTGCCTCCTCGACATTTCGCCGTAGTGAAAATTTATTTTTTGAACTTATTTTTCTATTCAGTCGAAATTCCCACAATTTCATTTCACGAGCTATAAAAATTACATATATATTGGGTCGGCAATTAGTCAGTCTAGATGGAAATGTTATTTGTATTTTTACGCACGTTTACATCTTCAAACCTACAGAGTATATTCTGAAATGTTTATTACATGCCAACTATTCGTGGTGCGTACCAAAAAATGCACGACACCCAAAGATGAGAAGAATCCGCAATTATTTAGTTGCCAACCAAATATATTTCGACTTTCCCCGAAAACATATTTTTATATTGCAGCTTTTATATTGTCACAATTCCACAAATTGAAAACGAAATTCATATTACCGTAGATTTCGTGTGTTCGGTTCGGTCTTTTGCTAGACCGGTTTCGGACGCTCGCCACCTTCAGTAGCGGTGTTAGTCACTTCGGCCGTATATTGTTCTGTCCTGTACCTTTGTTACTGAAGATGGCGAGCGGCCGAAGTAGCCGCGAAATCTACAGTATTCCAACCCCTCGCAGACCGCAAAACAGTTATTCTGAACGAAACACATAATATTCCAGAAAGGCGTTTATATGAGGTGTTAGCAAGTAATAGTGATGAAAGAAAGGCGGTAGCAAAACTAATTGAGGAAAGGACTTTGGCTGTAATCGGGGCTAGAAAAGTTTTTTTTTCTTTCATAACTTACAAAGCATAATTTACAAAGTCTCTTATCCGGGGTTTATCCTTCGGGGGTCCTTAGGATCCTGGAGAATTTTAACAACCCCCCTCCATCACTCCTCCCTTTCCCCAGGAACAAAGTACCAAGGGAGCCGTCCCAACAACAGTATTTCGCCCCTTATGGAGATCAGATATGTTCACTTCAGGCTTTATATCTGTTGTATTTAAATTTCGGTCTAATACTGATTATAAGCTCAGATTCGACCCTAATCCTGGCGACAGGAGTCTCGAGGCGGCCTTTACGCTTAAAGATTAAAGTCCAGGGTTTAAGGTTTTGCCAGCAGTTTATTCTGTAGGGCGTAAATCGTTTATCCCGGGAAACGGCTCAAAAACTTCAGATTTGAAATGAATTTTATCTCGTATTTTCTGGATGAACTTTACTTTCATTGAGCTCGCTGAAAACCGAGACCCTAATCTGCCTCCTGATGATTATTCCACCTAATAATATAACGATAGTTATTTATATTCTTGGATATTTAAAAGAATACGAAAGTTTGACTATCTCAAAGCGAGCTAAATCAGGTCCTCCTTTTGAAAAGTGAAAGTACGGCAAAACTATTCCGCCTGATAAAAATTCCACCTTTCTATTTGACCCATTGGTATGCCGGTTTGGCATTTTTTTGGCTAGACTGGTTTCGGCCGCTCGCCGTCTTCAGTAGCGGCTTGAGTCGACTTTGTTGGTCGGTAACCGATTTGGCACGGTGACACACCAACGCTAAACGGGGACGCTGACCGACAGGCGTCCAGAGTGGCGCGCGCCGCTACTGAGGGCGGTCTGGCGAAGGACCGAAAGACAGGAGATCGGGAAAATTACGTTATTGAGATAAGCCCGAAAGAAAAGTGTACAGGTCGGGGGATTCAAAGCTAGTTGGAGGAACATCGGACAGAGAGATCGGACGAAGACATTAGATTTACTGTAGAATTGGATGACTTCGGTCCCTAAATAGTGAAATATTACCAGTTTAATATACCTGTTTTGAGGTCTGCGAGGGGTTGGAATTCTGTAGGTCCGTCATGTTTCTGTCTCCTCTCGCCGGTTTGGTCTTTTGCCAGACCGGGGTTTCGGCCGCTCGCCATCTTCAGTAGCGCTGTGTCAGTCACTGTCGGCACTTTGGATGTTTTCTGGGGCATCCTCACTGCCCACTGTCACTTTCACATGTACTGTAGTCGAACTGACATCCAAACTTAAAGTAGACACCCTGAGTGACTGACACAGCGCTACTGAAGATGGCGAGCGGCCGAAACCGGTCTTACAAAAGACCAAACCGGCGAGAGGAGACAGAAACATCACGAAACTGAAATATTACCGTCTTACCCATTAATAAATATGTCTTATTAATTAAATACGAAAGTTATTAATACTAATGTCGAGATAATTCGTCCTTAACTTTCGTCAAAATGGTACATTTCGCTTTAAGCTCTCTCTGTAACTTCAAAAATTGAATTAGTTGGCAATTTTTATACTTTCCTATATTGCTTAAGTTCTTTTTTTTTTAAGCTCTATGTTTGTTGTATTTTTGAGCCTGATTATATTACAAATGTGTTTGCTTTTCGAGCTTTCCTTTTAATTGTGCTGCAATTGAGCTACCTAAAAGGCTATTTCTTAAAATTTTAAGGACGTATATATATATATATATATATATATATATATATATATATATATATATATATATATATTCGACATAGCCGTCCCACTTACCTACTTACAGTACATACTTTTTTTTAATGTACATACATTTTATGTACTGAGATCGTACATAAAGCCGGGAAAATCTCAGACGAATGTAGGTTCAACAGCTACCGTCCATGGCGGATAACACGCGAGACCCCCCCCCAACAGATTTGCACGCGATGACTGCCCGATATTATCGCCCACATAATATCCTGTGGGGGGTCGATCACCTGTCTATCTCTTTTTATAATTTTTCTTTACAATCTTTACGTTTTCCTCGTATTTAACCCGCGCCCCCCTACGGTTATTCACCGATATTTTCAACCATAAGACCGCTATTACCGCATATTCTATAACACAATTCGAAACTTATCACTTTCTTCTTTTAAAATCCTCTCGTCTCAACTCGTAAAGTCGGTTTCTCCCCGCGAATTTCCTTCGGGTAAACAATAAAAAATGCTAATTTAATATACCTGTTTTGTGGTCAGCAAGGTTCAGACCGGTTTCGGCCGCTCGCCATCTTCAGTAGCGCCGTGTTAGTCGCTTTGGCACTTTGACGTCACATAGTACAAGTGACAGTGGGCAGTGAGAAGGCGCAAAAAACATACAAAGTGACTATAAAACCGCTACTGAAGATGGCGAACGGCCGAAACCCTGTCTAGCAAAAGACCGAACCGTAGGAGACAGAAATACACGAAATCTAGGATATTGAAATGTTAATGACGAAACGAAATTCATAATACCGCAGATTTCGTGTGTTTCTGTCTCCTCTCGCCGGTTTGGTCTGGTTGCTAGACCGGTTTCGGCCGCTCGCCATCTTCAGTTGCGGTTTTAGTCACTTTGGCTGTTTTGTTCTGTTCTGTACTTTTGTTACTGAAGATGGCGAGCGGCCGAAACCGGTCTGGCGAAACACCAAACCGGCGAGAGGAGACAGAAACACACGAAATCTACGGTATTATGTATTTCTATTAACCGATAACTCCATAATTTGTAGGATTTTATACTTATGCTCCCTTATACCGTCCGGAATTATTAATATCCGTTTGAAATTCGTAATCGATGGGAATTGGTACGAAAGTACACAGGTTCGATTATCGACGCCGAGGTTTAGGGGGGTGGGGGGTGTTCTCGATTAATTGCAAATTCGAACTTTCGTTGGCTTGAACGTGGATTACATTGAAAAATGTGGGCAAACAAGGGCTGCTATAATGGGAAAGTTGTTCTTGGCAAAATGGCAAATTGACTAACTCATTAAGCTTTTAATGTTTTAAGTCCCCCCCCCCCAACATATTTCCCGACAATCTGTGTATAACGTCAGATATTTCAGGTTTAGAGGTTTTCAATATAAGAATTAGAGTAGATTCCGTGTGTTTATGTCTCCTCTCGCTGGTTTCGGCCGTTCGCCATCTTCAGTAGCGGTTTTAGTCACATTCAAAGTGGTAGAAGTGACAGTGACAGCGCACTGAGTAGGATGCCCCAAAAAGCATCCAAAGTGACTAACAGCGCTACTGAAGATGGCGAGCGGCCGAAACCGGTCTAGCAAGAGACCAAACCGGCGAGAGTATTTCTCGGATATATATATATATATATATATATATTATTTTTATAGCTAACCATCTTCAGTAGCGGTATTTAGTCACTTTGGATGTCAGTTAGTACAAGTGACAGTGACAGTGAAGTGGGGACGGCCAAAAGACGCAAACACGGCGCTACTGAAGATGGCGAGCGGCCGAAACCGGTCTAGCAAAAGACCAATCAGGCGACAGACGAGACAGAAAAACACGAAATTTATGGTATTCCAATCCCTCGCAGACCACAAAACGGGTATGTTAAACTAATTTTATTCTTGTTTATATTCATTTTCACATTTTAAATTCTGTAAGGCCTACTTTCTGTGTTCTTTTTAACTCTGCGGCAAAACAATGTTCAATATTTGTTTCTAATCATCTATACAGCGTATACAAATTTTTAAGGCCCACGTTTGTTGGTGAACAATGCTACTGAAGATGGCGAACGGCCGAAACCGGTCTAGCAACCGGACCGAACCGGCGAGAGAGGAGACAGAAATACAGGAAATCTACTAGTAATAAAGGTTTTATCCAACTGTGTGCAAACAACGGGTTCAGTGCATAGGGAAAACCGTTTGGGGTACGATTTTTCCGACGATGATACCCGAGTTTTCTCCCGCTCCCTCTTCCTTTTCCCCGCCCTTTTATAGGAAAATCCTATCCCGATTCCGAATTCTCGGCACACCCGAGTCGGACGAGAATCGGAAATGCTCACGGCCCGGATTTGAGGCTTCGGAAAACGAGGTGAAAATCGAACCGTGTGTGTGTGTGTGTTTCGGGGGTTTCGGCCGCATATGGCCCTAACCGATATTCAACCCCCGTCGGTCCGAAAATTTCCCTGTCTGCCCCCTCCCTATTATCATCGCGTGGAAAAACTTTCCCAGCAAGTTTTCCACTACGGCCGAAACTTTCGGAAGGCGGATTGGGGAAATTGTTATTTCACTGCACGTTAATCGACGTACCCAAACGCTTTATAATATCGGGTCGGCAACTAAGTCATTGCCGGTTTCGTAGCGCTAGACGGAGACGGCGTTATTTGTATTTTTACGCACGTTTACGCATCTTCAAACCTATATAGGGTATATTCTGAAATGTTTATTACAACGTGCCAACTATTAGTCGCGCCTGCCGAGAAATGCACGACACACCCGAAGAATCCGCAATTATTTAGTTGCCGACCCAATAGAATTTCGTTTCTGAATCCGTTGTACAGAAAATATTGAATTTCACGAACTGAATTCAAATTTTCAAAAAAAATAGTTACAGTCCATACCCGAAATTGACAAATTGGCTGTTAAAAGTGCGGGTGATGAAAATTTTATTCCGTAGATTTCCTGCGTTTCTCTCTCATCTCTCGCCGGTTCGGTCTTTTGCCAGACCGGTTTCTGAAGACCCTCCGCCGTCTTCAGTAGTTGTAGTTTTAGTTACTTGTTAATGTTCTTTTCGGGCACTTGTCTGTGAGACAGAAACCACAAACCCTGGCAGACCACAAAAAAGGCATTCTAAAATTTTATTCACTACGAATTTCTCTTTCGTAATTGCCATTTTTATGGTTTTAGAAAATTCACCGAACCAAATTTCAAGTAATAGAAATTCTGAATATACGGGATTGCCTGTTAACAGGTCGAGTGAAGAAAATTTTATTCATTTAGAATTTCTTTTACAATCGCCTCTTATATTTAAGCACATTTTGTAATTAATTTCATCCATAAAACACAATGATTCCAATAAAATGAGTTGTTTTTTGCCTTATAACGCAGCACCGTATCGTCACAAGTTGTTGGCACGTACCGACTGAATTTGACTTGGAAATTATATTTTTCGCTTCTAGAAAGAAGGCGTGAAGTATTATAACTTGCTGCCGAAGTGAAAACTTAATTGAAACTTAATTGCGCGGTCACGTCGGTCTTGGGACTTATCGATGGCCCTTTTGGGCGAGGTTGAGCGAGGAAAAGGAAAAATTGAGGAAAGCTAAAATCGGGAAGAGGAAAATGAGGAAAATCCAAGTGAGGAAAATGAAAATCACGCATAATGAAAATGAGGAAAATGAAGACGGGGGAAAATTACAGGTGTCCGTACGCGGCTGTGTTCCATCCGTCGATTCTGTCGGCTTCTCGCCGTCTTCAGTAGCGTTCCGCCGGCAATACAGCGAGTCTTATTCCGCCTCAGCGTGTAAATTTAAACGTTACCATTGCCAATAATTATTTGTGACGACTGTGAAAAACGGGATATACCAATACTCGAGATTAATTGAGAGCAATTACAAATAAGTGCAACTCATTATACGTATATATATATGGGTCGATTCAAGTCAATTCACTTAATAATGACACCGCAATATGCGGGTAGAATCACGAATCAGATTAGGCTTACAGCGGGTACAATGCACCCGTATTTCTTTAAAAATATATAAAAGTTACAATATGAAAAAATTTCTTTTTTTCAAGTATGATAAATACGTAGATGTACGTATTTTTTCCTGAAATCGACAGCAACCAACTTATAATTTAAGTCAATACTGTCGTTTAAGCCACACCGGTTTCAAAACAGCTTTGTCTATCGTCAATTTGTATCGGCTGCAGTAAGTTTTGAACTGCATTTTCCAGTAGGGGGGTGGGTTTCGACTGCATTCCGGGAATTAAATTGTCGCCTATATTATTTAAGGTATATTTATTGAATATACGGTGGCGAAAGAGAATAATTATTGTTTTAGTGGCCTGCGACCGGTTGGAATACCTGTCTCCTCTGTCGCCGGTTTAGTCTTTTCCTAGACCGGTTTAGGCCGCTCGCCATCTCTTCAGTGGAAGTACAAGTGACGGTGACGGTGGGCAAAAGTGGCCCAAAACGACTACTGAAGATGGCGAACGGCCAGTAAACGGTCTAGCGAAAGACCCAACCGGCGAGAGGAGACAGAAACGGGCGAAATGTACGGAATAATTACTGTATTATTTACGCCGTTGAGCGCGCCAAGGATTCATTCAGTTGGCGCGAAGGATAGACACAGCGTTGCGGCCCTAATTCATGCCCGGCTTTATCTCGGCCGTTTCGAACCGCCCACAAAACACAGTTTCCCCGAGAGTTGGCGGGGCCTAAATCATTACGGCTTTCCGCCACACTTCTCAAATTGCCCCCAATTAATATTCGGGCCCGCACTGCCGGCGTAAAGAGGAAAAAAAACTCTGGGGCAAAAGCTCTGATTGATATCCCTACCACTATTTCTTACCGTCGGGCTCGATAATTTATCCCGTATAATTTATCTTATAAGTGTTCCTTTTTATCGTAGATATCGTGCGTGTCCGTCTCCTCTCGCTGTTCCTCGCTAGAACGGTTTTGGGCCGTTCGCCGTCTTCAGTAGCGGTGTTAGTCACTTTGGACGTTTTTTTGGGCCTCTTCAATGCACTGTGTCGCTCAGTACAGTACAAATGGCATCCAAAGTGCCAAAGCGACTAGCGCACAGCGCTACTGAAGATGGCGAGCGGCCGAAACCGCTTGTACTGCGCTGGGGGTTGTCTGGTTAATCGTATATATAAGAAATGTACTCGCGGCCTTCTGCAACTTTTATTTCGACACAAAATACAATGTACAATATTAAAAATGTTTTGGGTTTCACAAACACGACGAAAAAACATTCTAGAGCAAGACTGAATAACCTGGGCTCTACCCAGCTTACTTATAAAACCTCTGAAGGGAATTTTTCGATCTATAAACTCTATATTTACTAACAGGGTCTAAGCCCTTGAACAATGACTAGTCCCGAACATAACATATATATATATTGGGTTGGGATTTTCTCTTTTACTATATACTATGTACTTTTGTTTGTTCTTGAATATTTCCATATTCTCAATTAAGTTCATCTCTTCGCCTTCCTTGCACGAGAGCATTATTATTAGCGGTTATTAGGCACAAAATCAGCCCTTAAATGCGGTATTTAGGTCCAAAATCAGCCCAAAAATGCAGTTTCTAGGCCCAAAATCGGCTCAACAACACGGTTTTTGGCCCAAAACTGGGGTTTTTCGACGCAAAAATGGCCCAAAAACGCGGGTTTGAGGCCCAAAAATGGGGTTTTTAGGAACAAAAATGGCCCAAAAGAGGTGTTTTTAGGCCCAAAAATATGGTTTTTAGACGAGAAATTGGCCCAAAAATGCGGTGTTTAGGCCATAAAATGGGATTTCTAGGCCAAAATCGGGTTTTTAGACACAAAAATGGTCCAAAAATAGTGCTTTGTAACGGAAAAATTACCCAAAAATGCCGTTTTTAGGCCCAAAAATTGGGTTTTTAGAAACAAAAATGGTCCAAAAATAGTGTTCTTAAACGCAAAAAGTTCCCAAAAGTCGGTTTTTAGGCACAAAATTAGGGTTTTTAGACGCAAAAATGGCCCTAAATTGCGGATTTTAGACCCAAAAATGGGGTATTTAGAAACAAAAATGGTGTTTTTAAAAGCAAAAATGGCCCAAAAATGCCGTTTTTAGGGCCATAATTAGGGTTTTTACACGCAAAAATGGCCCTAAATTGCGGTTTTCAGGCCCAAAAATGGGATTTTTAGACACAAAATCATCATAAAATGCTGTTTTTAGGCCCAAAAATAGGATTTTTAGAGGCAAAAATGGCCAAAAAGGCGTTTTTTCGGCCCAAAAATGGGGTTTTTAGTCGAAAAATTGACCCAAAAATGCGGTTTATAGGCCTAAAAATGGGGTTTTTCGACGCAGAAATTGCCAACAAATTGAGTTTTTAGACGAAAAAATTACAGAAAGATGGTGTTTTCAGACGCAAAAATGGCCCAAAAATGAAGATTTTGGAATATGGGATCGATCGGGCAATATTTTCGAAAAACCTAAATTTTCGATTTTCAACCCGCCATTTAAGGGGCAAGTGTAACTCACATTAGTACACTTGTGGGTGGAATATGGGATCGATCTGTGAAAATTTTCGAAAAACCTAAATTTTCGATTTTCAACCCGCCATTTCAGGGGCAAGTGTAACTCACATTGGTACACTTGTGGGTGGAATATGGGATCGATCTGTGAAAATTTTCGAAAAACCTAAATTTTCGATTTTCAACCCGCCATTTCAGGGGCAAGTGTAACTCACTTTAGTACACTTGTGGGTGGAATATGGGATCGATCTGTGAAAATTTTCGAAAAACCTAAATTTTCGATTTTCAACCCGCCATTTCAGGGGCAAGTGTAACTCCCTTTAGTACACTTGTGGGTGGAATATGGGATCGATCTGTGAAAATTTTCGAAAAACCTAAATTTTCGATTTTCAACCCGCCATTTCAGGGGCAAGTGTAACTCACATTAGTACACTTGTGGGTGGAATATGGGATCGATCTGTGAAAATTTTCGAAAAACCTAAATTTTCGATTTTCAACCCGCCATTTCAGGGGCAAGTGTAACTCACTTTAGTACACTTGTGGGTGGAATATGGGATCGATCTGTGAAAATTTTCGAAAAACCTAAATTTTCGATTTTCAACCCGCCATTTCAGGGGCAAGTGTAACTCACTTTGGTACACTTGTGGGTGGAATATGGGATCGATCTGTGAAAATTTTCGAAAAACCTAAATTTTCGATTTTCAACCCGCCATTTCAGGGGCAAGTGTAACTCACTTTAGTACACTTGTGGGTGGAATATGGGATCGATCTGTGAAAATTTTCGAAAAACCTAAATTTTCGATTTTCAACCCGCCATTTCAGGGGCAAGTGTAACTCACTTTAGTACACTTGTGGGTGGAATATGGGATCGATCTGTGAAAATTTTCGAAAAACCTAAATTTTCGATTTTCAACCCGCCATTTCAGGGGCAAGTGTAACTCACTTTGGTACACTTGTGGGTGGAATATGGGATCGATCAGGGTAAAATTTTCGAAAACCTTAATTTTAGATTTTCAACCCGCCATTTCAGGGGCAAGTGTAACTCACTTTAGTACACTTGTGGGTGGAATATGGGATCGATCTGTGAAAATTTTCGAAAAACCTAAATTTTCGATTTTCAACCCGCCATTTCAGGGGCAAGTGTAACTCACTTTGGTACACTTGTGGGTGGAATATGAGATCGATCTGTGAAAATTTTCGAAAAACCTAAATTTTCGATTTTCAACCCGCCATTTCAGGGGCAAGTGTAACTCACTTTGGTACACTTGTGGGTGGAATATGGGATCGATCTGTGAAAATTTTCGAAAAACCTAAATTTTCGATTTTCAACCCGCCATTTCAGGGGCAAGTGTAACTCACTTTAGTACACTTGTGGGTGGAATATGGGATCGATCTGTGAAAATTTTCGAAAAACCTTAATTTTTCGATTTTCAACCCGCCATTTCAGGGGCAAGTGTAACTCACTTTGGTACACTTGTGGGTGGAATATGGGATCGATCTGTGAAAATTTTCGAAAAACCTAAATTTTCGATTTTCAACCCGCCATTTCAGGGGCAAGTGTAACTCACTTTAGTACACTTGTGGGTGGAATATGGGATCGATCTGGCAATATTTTCGAAAAACCTAAATTTTCGATTTTCAACCCGCCATTTCAGGGGCAAGTGTAACTCACTTTAGTACACTTGTGGGTGGAATATGGGATCGATCTGTGAAAATTTTCGAAAAACCTAAATTTTCGATTTTCAACCCGCCATTTCAGGGGCAAGTGTAACTCACTTTAGTACACTTGTGGGTGGAATATGGGATCGATCTGTGAAAATTTTCGAAAAACCTAAATTTTCGATTTTCAACCCGCCATTTCAGGGGCAAGTGTAACTCACTTTAGTACACTTGTGGGTGGAATATGGGATCGATCTGGCAATATTTTCGAAAAACCTAATTTTCGATTTTCAACCCGCCATTTCAGGGGCAAGTGTAACTCACTTTAGTACACTTGTGGGTGGAATATGGGATCGATCTGTGAAAATTTTCGAAAAACCTAAATTTTCGATTTTCAACCCGCCATTTCAGGGGCAAGTGTAACTCACTTTAGTACACTTGTGGGTGGAATATGGGATCGATCTGGGAATATTTTCGAAAAACCTTAATTTTCGATTTTCAACCCGCCATTTCAGGGGCAAGTGTAACTCACTTTAGTACACTTGTGGGTGGAATATGGGATCGATCTGTGAAAATTTTCGAAAAACCTAAATTTTCGATTTTCAACCCGCCATTTCAGGGGCAAGTGTAACTCACTTTAGTACACTTGTGGGTGGAATATGGGATCGATCTGGGAAAATTTTCGAAAAACCTAAATTTTCGATTTTCAACCCGCCATTTCAGGGGCAAGTGTAACTCACTTTAGTACACTTGTGGGTGGAATATGGGATCGATCTGGAAAATTTTCGAAAACCTAATTTTAGATTTTCAACCCGCCATTTCAGGGCAAGTGTAACTCACTTTAGTACACTTGTGGGTGGAATATGGGATCGATCTGAGAAAATTTTCGAAAAACCTTAATTTTCGATTTTCAACCCGCCATTTCAGGGGCAAGTGTAACTCACTTTAGTACACTTGTGGGTGGAATATGGGATCGATCTGGGAAAATTTTCGAAAAACCTAAATTTTCGATTTTCAACCCGCCATTTCAGGGGCAAGTGTAACTCACTTTAGTACACTTGTGGGTGGAATATGGGATCGATCTGTGAAAATTTTCGAAAAACCTAAATTTTCGATTTTCAACCCGCCATTTCAGGGGCAAGTGTAACTCACTTTAGTACACTTGTGGGTGGAATATGGGATCGATATAGAATATTTCGAAAACCTAATTTTCGATTTTCAACCCGCCATTTCAGGGGCAAGTGTAACTCACTTTAGTACACTTGTGGGTGGAATATGGGATCGATCTGGGAATATTTTCGAAAAACCTAAATTTTCGATTTTCAACCCGCCATTTCAGGGGCAAGTGTAACTCACTTTAGTACACTTGTGGGTGGAATATGGGATCGATCTGGGAATATTTTCGAAAACCTAATTTTCGATTTTCAACCCGCCATTTCAGGGGCAAGTGTAACTCACTTTAGTACACTTGTGGGTGGAATATGGGATCGATATGGGAATATTTTCGAAAAACCATAATTTTCGATTTTCAACCCGCCATTTCAGGGGCAAGTGTAACTCACTTTAGTACACTTGTGGGTGGAATATGGGATCGATCTGGCAATATTTTCGAAAAACCCTAATTTTCGATTTTCAACCCGCCATTTCAGGGGCAAGTGTAACTCACTTTAGTACACTTGTGGGTGGAATATGGGATCGATCTGGCAATATTTTCGAAAACCCTAATTTTCGATTTTCAACCCGCCATTTCAGGGGCAAGTGTAACTCACTTTAGTACACTTGTGGGTGGAATATGGGATCGATCTGGCAATATTTTCGAAAACCTAATTTTCGATTTTCAACCCGCCATTTCAGGGGCAAGTGTAACTCCATTTAGTACACTTGTGGGTGGAATATGGGATCGATCTGGCAATATTTTCGAAAAACCTAAATTTTCGATTTTCAACCCGCCATTTCAGGGGCAAGTGTAACTCATTTTAGTACACTTGTGGGTGGAATATGGGATCGATCTGTGAAAATTTTCGAAAAACCTAAATTTTCGATTTTCTGTGAAAACCCCCCCTTTCGGGCCGAAAAACTGCATTTTTGGACCAATTTTGCGTCTAAAAACCGCATTTTCTTGCTTTAAAACTGCAATTTTGCGTCTAAAAACCCCATTTTTGGGTCATTTTTGCGTGTAAAAACCCCATTCTTCGCCGATTTTGGGCTTAAAAGCCGTATTTTTGAGCCTATTTTGGGGCTAAAAACAGCATTTTTGAACTGATTTTTGGCCTAAAAACTCCATTATTGAGCCATTTTTGCGTCTAAAGACCTTATTTTTGGGCCTAAAAACCGAAATTTCGGGCTATTTTTGCGTCAAAAAACCCCATATTTGGGCCTCAAAACTGCAATTTAGGGCCATTTTTGCATCTAAAAACCCTAATTTTGGCCCTAAAAACCGCATTTTTGGGCCATTTTTGCGTTTAAAAAAAATTTTTGGGCCCAAAAACTGCATTTTTCCGCAATTTTTGAGTTTAAAAACCCCATTTTTGTTTTTAAAAACCACATTTTTGTGCCTAAAAATCGCATTTTTGGCCAAAAAAACGCCATTTTTAGGCCTAAAAACCGCATTTTTTAGCCTATTGTGGGCTTAAAAACTCCATTTTTGGGCCATTTTTGCGTCTAAATACCCCATTTTTGAGCCTATAAAACGCATTTTGGGGCCATTTTTACGTCTGAAAACCCCATTTTTTGGATTAAAAACCGCAATTTAGGGCCATTTTTGCGTCTAAAAACCCTAATTTTGGCCCTAAAAACCGCATTATTGGGCCAATTTTGCGTTTAAAAACACTATTTTTGGGCCTAAAACCCGCATTTTTCCGCAATTTTTGCGTTTAAAAACACTATTTTTGGACTATTTTTGTTTTAAAAAACCCCATTTTTCTGCCTAAAAACCGTATTTTTGGGCCATTTTTGCGTCTAAATACCCCATTTTTGAGCCTATAAAACGCAATTTAGAGCCATTTTAACGTCTAAAAACCTTATTTTTGGGCCTAGAAACCGAAATTTTGGGCCATTGTTGCGACTAAAAACCCAAATTTTGGGCCCAAAAATAGCAGTTTAGGGCTATTTTTGCGTCTAAAAACCCCATTTTTGGGCCTCAAAACTGCAATTTAGGGCCATTTTGCGTCTAAAAACCCATTTTGGGCCCAAAAATAGCAGTTTAGGGCTATTTTTGCGTCTAAAAACCCCATTTTTGGGCCTCAAAACTGCAATTTAGGGCCATTTTTGCGTCTAAAAACCCTAATTTTGGCCCTAAAAACCGCATTATTGGGCCAATTTTGCGTTTGAAAACACTATTTTTGGGCCTAAAAACCGCTTTTTTCCGCAATTTCTGCGTTAAAAACACTATTTTTGGACTATTTTTGTTTTTAAAAACCCCATTTTTGTTCCTAAAAACCGCATTTTTGGCCAAAAAACCCCATTTTTAGGCCTAAAAACCGCATTTTTTAGCCGATTGTGGGCTTAAAAACTCCATTTTTGGGCCATTTTTGCGTCTACATACCCCATTTGTGAGCTTATGAATCGCATTTTGGGGCCATTTTTGCGTCTAAAAACCTTATTTTTGGGCCTGATGACCCTATTTTTGAGCCATTTTTGCCTCTAATGACCCTTTTATTGTGCCATTTTTGCGTCTATAAACCCCTTTTTTGGGTCATTTTTGCGTCTAAAAACCCCTTTTTTGGGTCATTTTTGCGTCTAAAAACCGCATCCTTAGCCAATTTTGGGCCTATAAACCGCATTTTTTGGCAATTGTTGCGTTTGAAAACTCCATTTTTGGCCCTAAGAAGGGCATTTTTGGGTCAATTTATGGAAAGAAAACCCCATTTTTGGGCGTATAAACCGCATTTTGTGTCTAAGAACCCCATTTTCGGGCTTAAGGAGCGCATTTTTGAGGCAAATCTGCATTTTGTGCCAATTTTGCGTCCAGAAACACCATTTTTGGACAATTACATGCCCAAAAAAGCGAGTTTTATGCGCCACATCAAAACGGCATTTTGTTCATCTCTCAACCTGAATTAGGTTCATCTCTTCGCCCGAGTGTATTTGCTCTAAAGATTCGTTGATGTTTCTCGTTTCGTGGCCGTGATTTGATAATTTCGTTTGCGAATTTTATATATTCTCTAATATATTTTATGGATTGTATTGTGCTCTCTCCGCGACTAGGGCTGTAATGACCTAATACATCGAAAATAATACTAAAAGTAACAATACTCATACGGAAAGAATGAGATTTTCCGACTCCCGTCGACCGTGTATATACACGTCCCGGAAAATGGGAGATTCAACTTAATTTTTCCGGGAAAAAAGAGGGTAGAACGCCGGATAAACCGCCCGTGATAGAAAACCAATATTAGATATCCGAGGGTGGACCGGGGGGGGGGAAGGGGGTGGAACAAGAAAAAAGAAACTGAAGCATTGATATCTACTTGGAAGTAAGCTCACGATCGCCGAAGGTTGGAGCTTCACGCTTCATCGGAGAAAGGCATTACTGACCTACATTTACAGATCGAAGACGCCAACTTCAGGTTATGACCGGGGCTCAGCCTTATATATACCCCTTTTTACCAATTTTTTTTTCGGCCGTATTAAATCTCAGCCGGGAACAGTTTTTCTTTTACAATTGCTTAGGAAAAAACAAAAATTCGCGCCACATTTTTTTTTATATTAGCAGCAGTTATCCACAGAAATGTTTACACTGTCAAACCAATGTTGTATAACACTGTAACATTATGCTTAGATTTCGTGTGTTTCTCTGTCTCCTCTGTGCGGTTCGGTCTTTCGCTAGACCGGTTTCGGCCGTTCGCCGTCTTCAGTAGCGCTGTGTTAGTCACTCCGGTCATGTTTTTTGGGCCTGCTCACCGCACTGTAACACTGTCACTTGTACCGTATCACTGCTAGGCCGAAAACGGTCCTAGCGAAAGACCTAACACAGACAGAGAAACACACGAAATCTATACGGTATTCCAACCCCTCGGAAACCACGAAACATGCTATGATTATAAAAAAAAAATTCTAATTATAGGAAATCCTGCGTCCACAATAGCGATAGAAACGTGATCACTACTTATTACTCTGTTAGGGGTAAAGTTGTAAAATAATTTTTTTTAAATAATCGAAAGGGAAGGAACTAAAAAACATTTCCCCTTCGACATTGTACAGTACGTGGAATACGCGTTTTCCTAGTTCAAATGAAATTCCATTTTTCCGTCTTTCAATGTTTTTCGCCTGCAGACGAGTTTAAGACGGGGAAAATCGTAGAGTACTCCTTAAATACTTAATTCCCGTAATGATATATAGGACTTTAGTAGGGGTGGCAGAGAAGTAGGGGACGAAGTTGGGCCAACTGACTGAAAACCCCTGAGCCTTTTCCCCTCTCTCGCTCATTCTCCCTCCCTCCCTCCCTCCCTCCCTCCCTCTCCTCCCTCCCTCCATCCCTCCTCCCTCTTCACCCTCTTCACCCTCCCGTGCCAGAGGTCGGCTCTCTATTAAGACGGCCGCAATTACCAGAGTTCAAAGCCGGTCCTACTCCACCTCCACCCTCCACCTCCAGGAGCCTTTTAACCCACCTTCAACCGACCAATATCAATTAACTAACACGGTTAGTTTTATTTCCCGTTTATTCTTTATTTTCACTTTGTCCGTTTACAAAAAAATAGAAAAAAACTACTTCAACATACCAGTTTTGTGGCCTGAGAGGGGTTGGAATTACCGTAGATTTCTTGTGTTTCTCCGTCTCCTCTCTCGCCGGTTTCGTCTTTCGCCGGACCGGCTGATTCGGCCGCTCGCCATCTTCAGTAGCGGCGCCGGCCACTTTTGGAGATTGGTTGAACGGTCGAATTAGGACGAATGATAAGACCGGAATGGAAGATCAATAACCGGGATTTTATGAATTCCAGCGAATCCCTTGCGCTAAAGTGTCCGACACCGCTACTGAAGACGGCGAGCGGTCGAAACCAGTCTGGCAAAAGAACAGACCGGCGAAATTTAAGGTATGTTTTTTCCTTATCCGCCGTGGATGGGGCTTATATTTGGAACCCCGATTATTCGGAAAAATTATTCTGGGATTAAACCCTTCTTTTAGACCGCTAAGTCATTGAATTTCAAATGTATCAAAGATGGATTCAATCGCGGAATAAGAACACATGGATATACTGTTAACTAATTAACCGGTATCCAAGTTCGAGAAGATTTGGCAGGACAATTCTAACTTAAGAATAGTCTTTTGCTAGACCGGTTTCGGCTGTTCGCCATTTTCAGTAGCGGTTTTAGTCACTTTGGGGCACTTTCGATGTTTTTTGTGCATACTCACTGTACTGCCACTGCCAGTTACCATTTTGTGTTCTCTACTATTTGTAAAAAATCTCAGTGACACAGTGCAGTGAGGATGCCCCAAAAACACAGCGCTACTGAAGACGGCGAGCGGCCGAAACCGGTCTGGCAGAAGACCAAACCAACAGAAACGCACGAAATCTACCGGTTTCGGCCGCTCGCCATCTTCAGCGACCGAGGTTCACTAACCTCGAATTCTGAAAACTGAAAATCGCCTTAAATTTAACTAAGGAACTGAAAATTTGGCGTTATAAATAAACGGTAACATCCTCTATATGCCGGTCTAGACAAAGACTGTTTTGTGGTCTGCGAGGGGTTGAGAATACCGTAGATTTCGTGTTTTTCTGTCTTCTCTGTCGCCGGTTTGGTCTTTTGCTAGACCGGTTTCATCCTGACTCCAATGTCACTGTCACTTGTACTCGACAGGTGGTCTAGCGAAAGACCAAAAACCGGCGACAGAGGAGACAGAAACAGACGGGATTCTTTTTATAATAGCTTTATGCCGGGACGCCACCTCGGTCCTCTGTCTGTACAAGAGGTTTCTCGGGTTCAGAGGTTATTGGAGTGCAAATGTCTCGTCTAAATTAGACGGTACGATATTCGGATTTGAATTTGGCCGAATTTCCAGATCCATTTCACGGACAGAGTAGTGCTCGGATTCGTACTTAAATTACCGGGGCCGATAGTTGAGCGCGCGATTTAATTAATAGACCCCACGCCGGTCTAGTTTTGCCTCTCGTGCATAATGAAAATTCTCTCGGCTGGCGGGCCCGCCCTAGCGGAAAATTCATTTTTCACTTGACGCTCGCAATCGTGAACTACGAGGGCGGTAACTTCCCCTAGCCGTTGGGACATCTCCGCCCCACCGCAGAGGAGCATTATTAATCACGCCCACCCTTATAATTAATAATTCCAACGCCCCCATCCCTCCATCTACGGGATAAACTACTTTGTGTAACGCTGCGTAACTGAACGCCGTCTGGAACTTTATTCGTATTCGTCCGGGAATTTTCAGTCTCGTTCGACGACTTATTCCGGGCGAAGATGTAGGGGGATGTTTTAGGACCAAGTAGGGGGTGTAACAGTGTAAACTTCCCTAAAGAGCCCTTTAAGTAAACGGAGATTCCCAATCTCTCCCTCTCTCTCTCTCTCTCCTTTCATTGCGGATCAAGCCACTAAAACAACGATGTAAAGGAATTTCGGTAATTCCGCGCAGACGAATTGACGCGGAATTCGACAACAATTAACGTCCTACGAATGTTAAAAGTTATTATTATATCGGCCTACAAAAAATGTAAAAGTTTCTACAGCCAAAGAAATTTTAAAATGTTTAAATACGCGCATTAGTTGAGCACTACAGACTTGGAAAATTTTACAAATTTTAATATATTTTTTAATGTTTCAAGCCATAATGATTACAAACAAATATTAAGCATTGTTCTGAGTGGAAACAATCGAAAATAGCCCACTCCCAATCAGGGAAACAGTGGCGAATAATTGTAGGACATAAAAATTAGAAATCAACATATTAAACCTTATAAACACATGAGCCAAACTACATATTCCTATGGTCCAGAAACAAAATATTGTTGCCCGAATCAACAGCATTGTTCACAAACAAACGTGTGCCTTATTGAAATTTATACATGCTGTATAGACGATTAGAAACAAATATTTGAATTATTGTCTTGCCACAGAGTTGGAAACGAACGCAGAAAGTAGGCCTTACAGAATTTAAAATGTGAAAATGAATATAAACAAGAATGGAATTAGTTCAACATACCTGTTTTGTGGTCTGCGAGGGATTGGAATACCGTAGATTTCGCCGGTTCGGTCTTTTGCCGGACCGGTTTCGGCCGCTCGCCATCTTCAGTAGCGCCCCGTTAGTGTTTTCTGGGCGTCCCCACTTCACCGTCACTGTCGCTTGCACCATGTGACATCCGAAGTGACTGACAACACCGCGCTACTGAAGATGGCGAACGGCCGAAACCGGTCTAGCGAAAGACCGAACCGGCGACGGAAACACACGAAATCTACGGTATTCCAATACACCAATGAACCTATATTTACAGCCATTTATAACCACTTATAGCCATTAATAGGCCACTTTCTTGCACTATTCTATGACGAGTTGTTTTATTGGCTACAGAATGAACTGAAACTATTTCAAACTGGTATCGGAGTGATCTGATAGTCACGAAAACTTTCCGTCCTCAACTGTATAATATTACCTTTATTACTGGTCCGAAACCGGTCTAGCAAAAGACCAAACCGGCGAGAGGAGACGGAAACACACGAAATCTACGGTATAAGAATAAAATTATTTAAAATCATACCGGTATGAAGTTGATGGAGCCGTTAATTTTTCGATAATATTATAGAATATTGCGTAACAATATAGACAGCTATCCATTTTCACGTTGTTATGCTTTATTATGCTACAAAACTGTAACTACCTCACTCAGACAATAATTTGAAAAAAAAAATTATTTATGATACCAAGCCTGTATAGCGCAAAATCCTGCGTTATGGCCACAAAAAAAAAAAAAATCCGCCATACGTTGAGACCGCGAAAAGTAGTAAATAGGTAGTAAGTAGTGAAAGGTCGACACAGTAGTCATGCGTAGAGCGAGGGTAAAATTTGACAGATCGAGTTGTGTAAGGGACTGCAGGCAGGAGGCAGTGTGCAGGCAGGACACTAACTGCACTCGGGCTCTAATGCAATAAGCCTGTAGACACTAACTCTAAACACAATAATCCTATTAGTGTTGCTCGGCCTACACACCAGTGCAAGGAGGAATACTACTGTGGCGGGGCAATACTGCTACTGAAACTGGCAAACTGCAGATTTTCTTCGAATCGATGTAATTTTATTAAGTTTTTTTTTTCCGCGGTTTGTCCAAATTTGAAGTCGGAAGACGAGGCGAGATTTGGAAATTTCAATATAGAACGGAGCGATACCGTTTTTTTTAAACTGTAACGGTCTGGCAAAAGACCAGAGAAGACAGAAACACAAAAGGCAGACCGCAAAACGGGTATTCTAGAAAGAATTATTGACCGTACCTTAAATTATTACTGCAATCTTGATATACGGAACACTAACAGAATTCCGCACTGTCTCACGTCTCGGCGGTTCGGTCTATACCTAGACCGGCGAGAGGATGTTACCGTTTATTTATTATTATATTGTTTATCGTTTATTATTTATCCGAACCGGCGACAGAGGAGACAGAAGAACGCGACATTCAAGGCATGTACGAATCTGGAAAAACGTGGTAGTTTCTACCGTGAAGCCAAATTATTGGCGCGCAGATGAAAAGTTAAAGCGGATAGTAGTTTTCTGTGGGAAAAATAGATTTTTCCCAGACAATTTTTCAGCGACTATTTGTACCGTGAGGGCTATTAAGGTATCCGGCGGAGTTCGATCCGGGGACCGCTTCTGGGTTATAGGGTCGGGCTGACAGAGCGGAAAACATATCCCATTTTCCGATTTCCACCCCCCCTCCCCCTCTCAACAACCCCCCGGTAGGGGCGCCCACCCTCACCGACACACACACACACACACACACACAGGCACACCAATTAAGGAGATAAACGCCGGCCGGGTATCGATCTCGCCGCGTCGTTAAGCCCGCCAAACGGTGCTGAGTCCGCCCGACAGAAGGACCTGTTTCCTACCTTTAAGCCCCTCCTGTGTTTCCCCTTTTCGCGCTTTGAACGCGCCTCAATTTTCGTTGGCAAAAATCTGTCGGGCAGAAATTTTCGATTTCCAAAACAATTTTCAGGTCGACTGTGAAGTCTTCAAATCGGAATAAGTAATACCTTAGGTCCGTGGTGTTTCTGTCTCCTCTCGCCGGTTTGGCCTTTTGCCAGAACGGTTTCGGCCGCCCGCCATCTTCAGTAGCGCTGTGTTAGTCACTGTCGCCGCTTTGGATGTTCTTCGGGCATCCTCACTGCACTGTCACTGTCACTTGTCACTATGTGACTTCTAAAGTGATTAACACCGCTACTGAAGACGGCGAGCGGCCGAAACCGGTCTAGCAAAAGGCCGAACCGGCGAGAGGAGACAGAAACACCACGAACCTACGGTATTCCAACCCCTCGCAGACCACAAAACGGGTATATTGAACGGAGTGACTAATATTTTCGCCCCACTCAGGCGGGGGGTGGAAATCGGAAAATGGGAAATGTTTTCCGACCCCGAAATTTTCGGATGAAAAGCCCAAGAAATTTGTGTCAAAAAAACAAAGTATAGCCAAAAGTATACACAGCTGATCCATCGCTGCTGGCGTCCAGAGATTCCAATCGAAAGTCCTTTGAAACATTAAAAAATTTGAATTTTTAATTCAATCCGTATTATAAATTTATATTTATTAACACAAACAACGTGTGATTCTGTCTCCTCTGTCGCCGGTTCGGTCTTTTGCTGGGCCGGTTTCGGCCGTTCGCCATCTTCAGTAGCGCCGTGTGTTAGTGTGGCTAACGCCGCGCTACTGAAGATGGCGAACGGCCGAAACCGGTCTAGCGAGGAGACGGAAACACACGAAATCTACGGTATTCCGACCGCTCGCGGACCGCAAAACAGGTATTCTGATACTCGCTACTAAACGGTCTTACAATATACCGACAAGCCATATTTACAGCCATTTATAGCCATTACAGGTGGTTTTATTGGCTACAAAATGAACTGAAACTATTTCAAACTGATATCGGTGAGACCTTTCCGTCCTCAACTGTACGATATTTAATGCTATTACCGGTTTTCGTCCCCCGCGTTGTTCGCACCCATCCGAGAACCGGGAATTTCGGCTGCTCGCCGTCTTCAGTAGGCGTAGCGATAGGAATCGAGTCTGAAACCGGTCCGTAACCGCGAATCGAGTGTAAAAACCGGTTTTTAGCCCAAATCTTACCAACACCTGTGTGACGCTTAATCTTGTACGCAAATATGGATTTTCCGATTGTGCGGCGGGCACACAATGACCCACCCCCCCCGAAGTTCACGACCTTTTGTTCCCAATTTATCTCTCTCTCTCTCTCTCTCTTTATCGACCCGTTCTCTCTCTCTCGTTCCAAGTTTTCCAATCTTCCAGCCGCCGGTCGCCCGGGCTTGGATAAATTTCCCCAACTCGGACAATTAGCCCCCGATATTTCGTTTAAATCGTCCGTTTATGCCTTCTAATTACAATTAGAATCCGGCTCCTTCGTTCATCCCGCTTCCTTACAATTTAACCGTCGTTCCTACCTCCAGAATCCTTCATCCCCCAACATTTTTTTTTTTAACAACTTTCTACACCATAATCGACACTGAGCACCGGTTATAGGAGCGATTCATTTAAATATCAATTCCTGGTATATAATAAATAAATAATCGTGCACTAGAACTGTTTAGTGCTATGTTTTTAGTTTTTTCCACAGTCTAGAATGTTGTTGTGAGAGGCGTCTTCACCACCACCATCATCAGCAGAAGAAGAAGAAGAAGAAGAGGAATATAGACCGGTCCAGCGTCCTGTAAGTACTACGATTGTAGTCACCGGTCCGTCTTAAGGAGAAGGAGACGGTCGTAGTGCTCGCAGGACGCTCGATCGAATTGTGGCCAAAAGTCGTATCCTTTAAAATGGGAGCGTAAAATATTTTATCTCAATAGAAATCCCGTTTTTCCAACTTTCATTACCGTCTTTCACCCATCCCGATTCGTAGTATCGGCAAATTGGGCGATTTCTTCATAACGAGAACAATTTCAGGACATTACTTAAGTCAAATTCACCTGTAAATTATAAGAATGTTGATTGTGCATGTTGAACCGGTACGATCGGAATGGGGCAAATCGACGATGAGAAAATTCCAGACCCCTCTGTTTTATTTTCGTTTAAATTTAATTACGCCTATCGTAGGTTTGTTGTGTTTCTGTCTTCTCCCGCCGGGTTGGTTTTTCGTTAGACCGGTTTCGGCCGCTCGCCATCTTCAGTAGCGCTGTGTTAGTCACTGTCGGCACTTTGGATGTTTTTCGGGCATCCTCACTGCACTGTGTATTTATGTACGTGTCTTGTTATTGTGTTTTTTTTTGGGGCGGGGGGGGGATGTGGTTGTGTTTGTCTTATACACCGCTGCTGAAGGTGGCGAACAGCCGAAACCACAAACCTACTGTATTCCGACCCCTCGCAGACCACGAAACAGGTATGTCGACTTAATTATGTCTATATTCTTTTTTTTACGCCTATTATCGACGCCGAATCCTCTCAGCGCTATCACTACACTGTGTGACTGTTGCTGTTCTGATTGCGAAGCACAGTAACACTGTAGGGATAGTGCTGGCGGGACGCTTAGTCGGCGGTCGTAAGTAGCACAACTGTATACGAACGAGTATTGTCAATAATGTCAGTAACATCAATATGTTACTTGACATTGGTGATAAGATTAACTGAAATCATTCTTCATGTTCCAATTGAGCGCAAATATCTCCAGCTTTGCGATTAAATATAAATAAGTAAGACCAATTTAACACTTTATAAATCTGAGCCTTATTGCAAGTGAAATTAATAGGCATTTAATACTTTTGGTTGGAATCATTTTCCTCATTTTGCTAATTTCCAGACCGGTTTCGGCCGTTACCCATCTTCAGTGTGTCATCTCGGGCGTAGGCTGTTCGGACGAAAATATATTCGAGGCCTTCGTCCATTTATTTATTTGCCCGTCCGATTTCACATTTATATTGTATTATTTGTAATTCATTAAAAGAGAAAATCCATCGGAAGAAAGTCGAAATACAATTTTCCAGCGGAGCGGAAATTGTTGGTGGAAACGATGGCCGGAAAACATATAACTATATAACATAATAGCTGTATAACATATATATATATATATATATATATATATATATATATATATATATATATATATAAGATTGGTAAAACGTTGATGGAACGATTTTGTTCGGGGGTAAATAAACGATTTATTCTTGAACCGGTGAAAAATGTATCGCTATCCGATTTGTTATAATTATGAGAATTGTTATCATTCGATTTTAAAATTGTTTTATGCACGATCATTCGGGAAAGTTACAACGAAGCTTAAGAGAAAACCCCGAGTTTTCCTCCGGCGGCGTTCAGGTTTTCCCCCGAAGTGATCGAATTTTCCGCTGACCGGAAATTTTCCGTTGCCGGTTGCCGGATAAAAAACGGTATACGGCCAGCGTAAATTTTCACGGCGAATCGGATTTAACAACGTAATAAAAGGCTCGTACAGTAAACGTGTCCCGTATAAGAGGGCTGTATGTTGTATATTCCTTAACCGGACGGCTGAGATCACGGCCGTTATTATTAAATCTCATCTCTCCGATCTTTTCCCCAAATAGGCAATTCTCAACGGCATAATATTACTCATTGTCGCCAATCGAAATGCCTAAACAATAGTCTTATTTAACGTGCCAATAGAGTGAATGTTTTATGGCCTCTATCCGTAGGTCAGTAGGTTTACGTCTGATCATGTCGTCTTCACTCTCACCACACCTAATATCTATTTATTTTATCTATAAGGCCTAATTCCAACGACCCTTATGGCCGTAAATATTCATCCTGTACGTACAGGATTTTAAAGGACAAGAGAAAATTTTCGCCTAATTGCAGTTTGAAAAGAATTGAATTTGAATTTTTTGTAGGCTAGATAAATGAAACCGCAGTGGCACTTTTTGAAAATTTTAAACATATAGATTTATTTTATGATACCCGTTTTGTGGTCCGCGGGGGGGTTGTGGATTACCGTATATTTCGAGTTTTTCTGTCTCCTCTCGCCGGTTCGGTCTTTTGCCAGAGACCGGTTTCGGCCGTTCGCCATCTTCAGTAGCGCTGGATGTTTTTTGGGCACTGTCACTGTGTCACCGTCACTTGTACTGGACAATACAAGTACAGCACTTCGGGCGTCCGAAGTGACGAACACCGCTACTGAAGATGGCCGAAACCGGTCTAGCGAAGGACCGAACCGGCGAGAACGAAGCCGCAACGTCACTTTTTGACTTGAATTTCACGGCTTACAATTTTAAAAATATAGATTTATTTTATGATACCCGTTTTGTGGTCCGCCGTAGGGGGTTGTGGATTACCGTATATTTCGAGTGTTTCTGTCTCCTATCGCCGGTTCGGTCTTTGCCAGAGACCGGTCGCCATCTTCAGTAGCGCTGCACTGTCACTGTGTCATTGTCACTTGTACTGTCAGTACACTACAAGTACAGCACTTCGGGCGTCCGAAGTGACGAACACCGCTACTGAAGATGGCCGAAACCGGTCTAGCGAACGACCGAACCGGCGATATTGAAGCCGCAACGTCACTTTTTGACTTGAATTTCCCAATTTACAATTTTACACATACAGATTTATTTTATGATATCTGTTTTGTGGTCTGCGAGGGGTTGTGGATTACCGTAGATTTCCGTCTGTCTCTTCTGTCTCCTCTCGCCGTTTTGGTCTTTTGCTAGACCGGTTTCAGCCGCTCGCCGTCTTCAAATACGCCAAACGACAGACTAGCACTGCGCTACTGAAGATGGCGAACGGCCGAAACCTGTCTGGCGAACGACTTGAACCGGCGAGAAGTGGCAGAAAAAGACGAAATATACGATATTAACAAGAGCCTTATGTGACAGATTTTCTTAAGTTAAATATTCCATCAACCAACCTCATTGAAATACCAGGGTAAACTCCGTTTACCGCCCTACGATATATATACGAAAATCGTAGGAGGGAACGAATTATTTACGAACGAATGACCGTTCGATGTCCGCGGCCATTATCTGCGCGATATCAGTTCGTAAACAGGCCCATATCTGAAGTGTCTGCCAAACCGGTATTCGATCGTACGTGTTTTCCGAACGGCAATTGATGTCGGAAAAACTCTTCCATCTAGACGATTTTCAACCGTTAACCGTCAAAATAGTACGAAATTTTGAATCGTCGAAATTATTATAATTACTTTCTGTGGATTTCGTGTGGGTTTCTGTCTCCTCTCTCGCCGGTCTATGGTCTTTTCCCGCCTTTGACAGTGACACAGTGCAGCGGGGATGCGCAAAAAATAAACACCCGAAGTTCAGACCGGTTTCGGCCGCTCGCCATCTTCAGTAGCTGTGTTGTTGTCACTTTGGCACTTTGGATGTTTTTGGGCACTGTGTCACTTGTACTGTGGTCGTTGTCCGTTTGTCGTGTGTGTGTAAGTGCCGACAGCGACTAACACGGCGCTACTGAAGACGGCGAGCGGCCGAAACACCGGTCTGGCAAAAGACCGAACCGGCGAGAGAGGAGACGGAAACACGCGAAATCTACGGTATTCCAACCCCTCGCAGACCAAAAAACATATATTCCAAACTATTTTGAAAATAATTTTACGCGTTACTGAAGGGTATAAGAAAATATTCCATCCTTACCGAAGTTGCAGGATTCAGGTTCAGAATGATGTACCGACCGAAATTCAAGAATAGCATCAACAGATGTTTATTAATCGGGGCCTGCCGGTACTGAAGATGGCGGGCAGACGAAAACTGTCCAAAAACACAAATTACTATGCCCACCTTAAAAATTTTATGACGTACATTGACTTTATGGAAAAAAAAGAAAAATATGCTTGCCGATCACCAGTTTCGTAATTAAACAGAGTTCGGCTCGCCGCCATCGTCAGTAACTGTTGTAACTTTAATGTTCATAAATTTATTATTAATCTATTTCCATATGTATATATACCGTTGCATATTCTAGGTGTATTGTGTATCTTGAGATTTGAAGGAAACTGATTTAGAATTTGTATTGCATTGAGTAATTACAATTTTTTTCCTAACAACTTTAACTTCGGACAACAGACGAGTCCTGGAAAAAAGAGTTATCCAGAGGAAGGTCCAGGGGAATTTTCCGAAAGCGATTGAATTTTCACGTCCCGCCCCAGCGTTTTCCACCCCGACGGCGATCCCCGCACTCCCCCAACTTCGCCCCCGGCTTATCGGACGTGGAAACGTCACCCCGAAACTGAGGGTGAGTATATTACGAGGGTAGTGTATCGCGTCCATTTTTTACAGACCCGTCTCCAGCCCAAATACGCGTCTTGTAGCGCGTCCACCTTCCGAACCGAGGGACCGGAACTGGTCGGCGTTTTGAATGGAGGATTGGCGGACCGGAAATCGACTTTGAAGCCGGGTTTTTGGCCCGCATCCAGTTGCGATGATGCCCCATCTATTAATAAATTTCGCTGTGGATTATGTCGGGTTACTCGATCGAAAAAAAACCCACGCTCTCTCTCTCTCTCTCTCTCTCTCTCTCTCTCTCTCTCTCTCTCTCTCTCTCTCTCTCTCTCTCTCTCTCTCTCTCTCTCTCTCTCTCTCATCTCTACGGTTTCGCTCGTAGCTCGATTCACTTCATAGTCGAAAGAGTTGACAAGGTAAGGGTAAAAAATACCTTCTCTAATCGTCGTTAAACCTTTTATTGCAAGTTAAATATTTTCTTAGTTCGGAATACCCGTTTTGTGGTCCGGGAGAAGATTGAATACCGTAGATTTCGTGTGTTTCTGTCCACTCGCCGGTCACCGGTTTCGGTTGCTCGCCATCTTCAGCAGAAGTACAACTTCTTCTCCTCGGAAAAGCTACTTATGGAAATTTGATTTTCGAACAGATTAAGTCCAGTTTCTTTCTCTTGTTTTAAGTTTTTCTCTACAATTTTCGCTCAGTTTCCTAGCTTAAGTTGTACTTGAGCCTGTTTACTTTAAGTTGGCGGGACCGTGACCTCGCGGTCTCAAAGAGTACAACTTCCTCAACAACACAGATAACTGTAATTTAAAATCTCTATTACCATATCAAAATGTGGCATACAGTAGATTTCAAAGATACCACACCACAGTGTAAGTGACGGTGACAGTGCAGTGTGCCAAAAGTGACTTGCACAGCGCTGCTGAAGACGGCGAGCGGCCGAAACCGGTCCGGCAAAAGACCAGACCGGCGAGAGGAGACAGAAACACCGCAGACCTACGGTACAAGAAAAATTCTTTATTACTATAGCCGCGGATTATATTAAGATACCGAAACGGCCACGACTGGGAAATGACTTATATACGGAGGGGTCCAAAAAAAAGGCGGCCGAAACCGGTCTATCAAAATACACGAAATCTACGTTATTCCGACCCCCTCGCGGACCACACAAAACAGGTACGCTAAACTAATTTTTTAAGTCCAGAAATGAACCGACGAAAGCGTCGCCGATCGCGTAATCGCTACCAACGCTCGACAGATTTTCCCACGAACAGCGTCGCGAAGCCCACCGCCGCGTCAGCGGTAAAATTGCAACACAGCCGGCTGAGAGAGAGAGAGAGAGAGAGAGAGAGAGAGAGAGAGAGAGAGAGAGAGAGAGAGAGAGAGAGAGAGAGAGAGAGAGAGAGATATGAGAGAGGGCGGAGGTGGGGCGGAAAGAGAGTTAGGAGGGATAGAGGAGAGAGAGAGAGAGAGGGAGAGAGAGGGAGAGAGGGAGAGGGGCCGATGACCCGACGGGGACCGACACTCGGTCTGTCGGTGGCCCCATTCAACAAGTGTTGTTGCCTTATCCCATTAAACAATTGTTGGAAAAGTGCGCCTCGGCCCTCTCTGTTCGGCTTTAAGCGTCGCGTTTTCCCGGAGAAAACTGGCGTACAAAGCGGTAGTCGATGTCGAACACTTGGGCCGCGGGCGAACTTTAGAGACGAATTCGCGCTTTCAACATTTTATCTGGAATCATTTTAGACGGGCAGCTATTTTTTGTTTTAATACAATCAATAGTTTATCTGTTTTTGAGGGGTCGGAATACAGTAGATTTCGTGTATTTCTGTCGATAGTCCCGTTCGTAACACGGCGTTTGAAGTGCGTACATAAATAGGAGACACATTAAAAAAATATAGACATAATTAATTTAACATACCCGTTTTGTGGTCTGCGTGGGGTTGGAATACCGTAGTTTTGTGGTGTTTCTGTCTCCTCTCGCCGGTCTGGTCTTTTCACTAGACCGGTTTCGGCAGCTCGCACTCTTCAGTATTGCGGTGTTAGTCACTTTTGACACTTCTCAGTGCACTCTCACTTGTACTTATACTAAAAGGTGGCGAGCTATCAGTGTTAGCCGAAACCGGTCTAGCAAAAGACCGAACCGGCGAGAGGAGAGACAGAAACAGCACGAAATCTACTGTTTTCCAACCTCTCACTGATCTCAAAACGGGTATTCCGAACTAAGGAAATATTTAACTTACAATAAAATGTCTCACAACGAATAGAGCAGGTATTTTTACCCTTAGTAATATAGATTTCGTTCTTTCGGTCTGTCTCCTCTAGCTGATTTCGTCTTATGTTTAAAACGCCAACAGTTCGTTAATCGCTAAAATACTGAACGAAATATATTTACGTCGAATATCACTAGTTTAGAATACCTGTTTTGCGAGGGGTTGTGGAATACCGTAGATTTCGTGTGTTACTGTCTACTCTCTCACCGGTTTGGTCTTTTGCTATAACCGGCCGCTCGCCATCTTCAGTAGCGCTGCGCTATGTTAGCCACTATGTTTTTTGGAGGCATACTCACTGCACTGTATACCGCCGAAACCGGTCTAGCAAAAGACCATCATCAAAAGAATACAATCACTTTTTTTGGCATAATCTAACGAGCAGTATCTTTTAAGGAGGGGTGCATCCTTTTCCACGTATGGGTCTGGTGTTTTATTTAGTAAAATTGAAAATTTTGCTGAAAATATTTTCTTTATTGTATTCCATAACTCAATTTGAAGGGCCGAACGACTATAATGGAAGACAGCCGGCCTAGGCCACTGTGGGCACGAAATAGCATACTGCCCATATTCAATTGAATTGTACACTTCGAATAATTATTAGATTTAGGCAATATTTAGAATTTCATTTGAAAAAATTTCTTTTTTTTTCAGACAAAATTACCGATAGAACTGAGCTGGCGCTTATATATGAACAAGACTCACGCTTCGGTAACGATTTCACTGTGACAGGCGTAAGTGACAGGACGCAATGTTACTGACGGACGTACCATTCGGCACGAGGAATGCGTCGATACATGAATTCTGAAGTGGAGCAATTTTTTCTTGATTTTCTTGACTTCTTCTTCATTGACGTGTCAATGAGACGTCATTTTACGTCTGCGAGACGTCGAAAACTGTCTTCAGCGCTGTATATTATCAGATTACTGGATTGAAATTATTCAGTAAAATAAAATTTTTAATGATTAAATGGTTCCGGGAGTGGAAATTAATAATTCTAATTATCGCTGTCTTAGAACAGCGTTATAGCAAATCGTAAGTCATTATAAATCCAGAGTTGTTAATCTGCAGGTCTAATCGCCCTCAGTTGGCCCTTATTAGGGCCACTTTTTTAGCGCCCTCCCCCCCCCCCCCCCACCAAAATGAGGGCTAAGCCGCGTATAAATTTCTATGGAACTGTTCCCGAACGGTCGCGGAAGGGTGGCTGCCCCTATCCTGGACAGTGTGGGGTGGAAAAAGTCATTTAACCCTCTGGAGCCGACAAATATCGATTTGGAACCGCCCTTCCTGCTCTCCACCACTCCCTCTCTCCCTCCCGCCATCCCTCTCCCTCTCTCTCCCACTCTCCCCCTAATATACGGTTTTTAATTCGACAACTCTCCCCCCATCCCCATTCCTACAACCCTACACTCATAATATAATACCCTTCCAACCCTACACGCGAAGTGTTTGCCCTATACCTTCTTCGGGGTGTAGAATATGCGATTATATGTACTATTTATACCGTAGGTTCGTGCTGTTTCTGTCTCTCCTCTCGCCGGTTCGGTCTTCTGCTAGACCGGTTTTCGGCCGCTCGCCATCTTCAGTAGCGCTGTGTCAGTCACTTCGGACGTTTTTCGGGCATCCTCACTGCACTGTGTCACCGTCACTTGTACTACTTTCTAGAAAGACAAACAACAACATTCAACAGTACCACAGTACTGAGGACGCTAAAAAATCCTCTTCTTCTCTCGCCGGTTTGGTCTTTTGCTAGACCGGTTTCGGCTGCTCAATGGAGGACGGTCAATTTGGGGCTGGGAAAAAGACAGGAATGGAACATCAAGTAATCGGGACTATATGAATCCCATGCGTTAAAGTGCTACTGAAGATGGCGAGCGGCCGAAACCGGTCCGGCAAAAGAAGAGACCGGCGAGAGGAGGTAAAATCGCGCTGTAACTATAATGTAATTTAAAAATTTTCGTTGTCAACATCGAAGCAAATACAGAAAATTTGTATAAGTAGTACATAAATTTTCGCTCGTAACGCGGTGGAATTCGAGATAATTTTCCGGAAAGAGAATAATAAATTTCCCGAATCAGCTTTTCAACGCGAAAAACCCCGGGGAAAACAAATAATCGCTGTTATTTCCCGCTCCAATAACCGGCGGAGGGAAATTTTAACTCGCTCCGGTAGCGAGTAGCGTTAACGGCGGCCGCCGTGTGGGGTCGGAAAATGGGAAAATGGAAAGCGCGCAGTTGCCGAATTTTTTTTCCGCCAGAACTCCAAATAGCTTATTATTTGTATTCAAGACAAACCCCGCAATTGCATTAACCGTCGTTGAGAGTTCCATCCCTCTCGCCCTCCGAAACATCCCCCCCGCTCTCTCTCCCTTTTTCTCTCTCTCTCTCTCTCTCTCTACATCCCTCTGAATTTCCCCCAATTTTCCTCCACACAGCGGTGGGCGGGCAGACGGGGGGTCACAGAACCCTTTTCGATGAGGGTACCGCTCGACGGTAATGATACAATAACACAAGAATAGGTATACGATAAAACGGCCCCTTTAAATAAATCCAACAGGATGTAGCACTGTTAATGACCGTTCATTTTTAATTTATAAACATTATTATTACTAATTGCTGGAGTCATCCCTCAATTTACGAACTTGAAACTGTCCAACTCACGGTAGTAACTTTATAAGTTCCTATCTGTTATCAATCAAAACTCTTACTTAGGAATTAGTTATTCGTTTAAAACCGTATTTTAAAACAAATTTGTGTGGCTCAATCGAACAGTCTAACTCGTGTAAAATTCATACAATATACTGTCCTTCTTAAAATTTTTAAACGGATTTGAAAACGCCGTTTGTTCGTGAATTCGCGATTTAATCGATATATAAATCCTAACCGTCGAAGCTGTTCCATCGCTCCGATCTTTCCCCAAAAATCAAATAAGTATTAGAAGAATCTGGAGGCTGTTTTTTTTTTTAGTTCTGTATTGTGGCCGGAAATTGTCTAGAAAAACTCGAAAAAGATTGCTTAAAGGGAAGCGGTATAAGCTTTTGGGGGAAATATTTACTTACATAATACCATGCTGTTTACTAATGTGTTAATATGAATGTGTCATTTGTGAAAGTTCTGCTCTCAATACTGCCGGCCTTAGTGGCTCCATTAAACTTAACATCTGAAGCAATTTAAGCCTCTTCATCTTTCGGGATAAATTCTTGAGGCCGAATCTCTATTCGGGGTAAATTTTCTCCTTCAACGCGGTACCCACATCGACTGCAGCGGGTACAAATCAATTAAAATATAAACTGCGTACTGCTAGACCATTGACGAAACGTACTTCTGGTTTACCGCCCTTTTATTTGTAAGGGGGTAGTGCAGCGACGGGGGGGGGGACCATCCCCTAGTATTATAAACGCGGTGGTCCGAAGCAGAATTTTAATAGCGCACCGAGAATCGCGGCCGACTGAATGGATGTAATAAAAAATAAAGGAGAAGGGGTTGGGGGAAAAAAAAAAAAACACAAACCCGAAGTTGTTAAAAGGGGGTGAGCTCCACCGCCCGTCATTAGTAGTAAGTCCCGCGTGCTCCGCAACTCCACTACATACAAAACTCCCTGTACCTTCCACCATCAGTTTTTATTTTTTCGCCCTCAGAAAAGGGGGTTGGTCGGACCACCCCTACGCCCCGAGAGGGAGAGAGAGAGGGAGAAAAAGAGAGATTTGTCGATTCCACTTCAACCGAAATGAAGTAATCGCTTCGAAAAAATAGACACGTTCTTCCGCCCCCTCTCGCCTGTCTGACTATATATATATATATATATATATATATATATATATATATATATATATATATATATATATGGTTGGCAACTAAATAATTGCGGATTCTTCTCATCTTTGGATGCACCTTTATGTCGTGCATTTTTCGGTGCATTTTTTGGCACGACGAATAGTTGGCATGTAATAAACATTTCAGAATACTCTATAGGTTTCAAGACGTAAACGTGAGTAAAAATACAAATAACGCCGTCTCCGTCTAGCGCTACGAAACCCGCAATGACTTAGTTAAGCGCCGCCAATCTACACATAAAATTTTCGCGACGAATCATAAAATATCGCAGGAATCAAACTCTGAACATGTCTTACCCCATAACTCTGATAATCCCGTCGCAGTATTTCTGTTATTTCGAACAGTCGGCCGATCTAGAGCTTATTTATTTATTTATTTCGTTTTCAGTCAAAGCCTAAACGCCCCGTCTTACGGAACATTGCGCGATATTACACTAAGCCAGTTAGTGACTTCTGTTCATGTTTTTATTGTGTCTAATTTCTGAATTCTGAATATAACAGTTGGGCCGTATAGGGAAGGGTTGTAAATGTGTTTCACTGTGACTTTGCCTCTCTGTAATTCAGACGGTGGGAGAGAGAGGGAGAGAGAGAGAATGAGAGGGAGAGAGAGAGAGAGAGAGAGAGGGAGAGAGAGAGAGAGAGCTCCCCTTCATTATCGGGAAAATATTGGGGGTAGACGGCGCCCTCCACTCCCGTTACACCCTTGCCTGCCTCAAGTAATTTTACAATCCCTTAAACGCCATATACACGCCACCGTTACTGCAGTTTTAACCCGTTACAGAGATATTACGGACGTGAATTCTACCCCAAATTACGGTGGGAAGTTCAAACATTAGGAGAACCGGCGGGGGGGGGGTTATTTTATTAATTCCTCAACTTAATATTATGTCCGATCTATGTCAGTGGAATCCCCGTAATTTCATAACTGAATTACACGAGTGCGATTCATCTCCGGGAGATAAGCGGAGAGTTTTCTCCTCGGAAAAGCTACTTGTGGAAATTTGATTTTCGAACAGATTAAGTCCAGTTTCTTTCTCTTGTTTTAAGTTTTTTTCTATAATTCTCGCTCAGTTTCCTGGCCGAAGTTGTACTTCAGCCTGTTTACTTTAAGTTGGCGGGACCTTGACCTCGCGGCCCCGAGTGTACAACTTCCTCTACAACACGGTTAACTCTATTACAGATAACTGTAATTGAAGTTCTCTATTACCGTACAGAATGTGGCGTACAGTAGATTTCAAAGATACCGCTGTACAAGTGACAGTGCAGTGTCGCCAAAAACATCCAAAAATGTCAAAGTGACACAACACCGCTACTGAAGACGGCGAGCGGCCGAAACCGGTCTATCAAAAACACGAAATCTACGGTGTTCCGACCCCCCGCCGACCGCAAAACGGGTATTTTGTAAACCGAATGTATTTTCGCTCCACTATATTATATATTGAGAATAGAAAAATAAAGTTTTTTTTAATGATTTCCAGATAACGAAATGCAGAACTTCGTCGACACTTGGCCGAGAGGCGCTTTTATGACCGGAATAATAACACTTTATTTATCCTCCGGTTTGTTTCCCTTTCTGTTTGATATTTCCTGGGATTAGGGACTTTTACGAGGTCTGTTCAAAAAGTATCGCGAATTTTAGATTTCCGCTAAATAAGTATATTCAATCTACGACGATTTCAGGACGTCAAAAACGGACAAAAAAATAGACGAAGTTAGTAAATTAGTATTGGCCAATCGTCGAATCACAGTTAGAGAAGTCGGTGAGGACTTATATCGATTGGCTCGTGGCATTCGATTTTTTTTTTCTGATTTTTTTGTAGATTTTTCTCAAGCGCTTCGAGGATTGGAAAAAAAAGTCGGCGCAAATGTAGAATATCTGGTTGGTATTATTTTGAAGGGGACAAAATAGATGTTCGTAGATAAATTTTTGATAAAACCCAAAATTCGCGATACTTTTTGAACAGACCTCGTAGATAGTTGGGGAGGGAATAAAAGTGAACACCGAATCGATTTAAGTTTCTGGCAACGGTTACAAATAATCCGGCGGTTATAATGGAAAATTTTTTGTCAGATATCCATATAATTTGACCGTATATTTAACCGATTTTGCACACAACGTCCTTCGGTTAAGATCCCGGATCTAGACAGGGACTTATGAGTTGGGTCAGCGTTGTGTTGGGAGTCGGCGTGTAGGGGCGGAAGTGCCCCT
The DNA here is from genome assembly GCA_019843655.1 of Lethocerus indicus. Classification (NCBI taxonomy): domain Eukaryota; kingdom Metazoa; phylum Arthropoda; class Insecta; order Hemiptera; family Belostomatidae; genus Lethocerus; species Lethocerus indicus. The sequence goes on from JACDQD010000007.1 coordinate 28,145,995, forward strand.
TTCTCGGCTTCCGTTTCTTCTTCTTCTTCTTCTTCTTCTTCTTCTTCTTCTTGTTCGTGCACCGTTCGTGCATTATTCATGAGTAAACGGTAGCAGATGTCGCCACGTTATCGCGCTACGACGCCCTTCAGCCCCAGCTTGCACTTTCGACGAGTTAGCGGACGCGCTCTTATTGCACTTGGCGTTATAGACACGATTGAAACGCGCCGAGAGAAATACAGCGTTTATACGCGCAAAATTCATATATATATAATGCAAAATATTTTCTCATTTTTCCGATTCAACTGAGCAGTTTTGGCTTTTCAACCGCGGAACACTTTTCCCCAAAAAACCGGTCTAGAAACTCCCGGACTATAAACTGGTTTTATCCGAGAGACCCGCTATCTTAATCCAACCGGCCAAACCCAACATTCTCCCGACATTCAGGACGTTCCTTCCCGGGAAAATGGAATAATACATAAATTAAATTTTTTAAAAATGGGTTAAGCTATGCTCTGTTTCTTATATTGGGTTTACTTTAACGCCGATATCGCCGTAATCGTGTGTAGGTTTACGGACCGAATTTAAATTGCAAATTTCTGCCAATAAATATTCTATTTAGCTAGGAAATTTTGCATTTTCCGATCCCACTTCGCATCAATCTTACAGAGATATAAAACTCCTTTTGTTAAATGGAAGAATTACGAGAAACTCCTCTTGCGGCCTTTAAGTCGTAGGCCTTGACTGCTCAGTCCATTAAAACCGGTGACCTTCTATGAAATGTTTCTTTAAAACAGAATCAATTATCTGCCAGTTCCGCGGGCTATTATTCATCAACCGGCAATTCTACCTCAACTTATTACAACCGAAATTTTAACGTCAATAACGTAAAAACTGTTTGAGGACACCGTCTTTCGCTAGACCGGTTTCGGCCGCTCGCCGTCTTCAGTAGCACTTTGGACGTTTGTCGGGCATCCTCACTGCACTGTGTCACTGTCACTTTTACTGCCAAAAAGTGGCAGTAAAAGTGATGCCGTCTTTTGATGGTATCAAAAGAATACCATCACTTTTTTTAGCATAATCCAATGATTAGCATAAACCACAATAAAGAAATAACAGTGACACAGTGGGCAGTGAGGATGCCCGACAAACGTCCAATGTGCCGACAGTGACTAACACAGCGCTACTGAAGACGGCGAGCGGCCGAAACCGGTCTAGCAAAGTCGAAACCGGCGAGAGGAGACAGAAACACGGGAAATCTACGGTATTACAACTATTTAAATGAGAGTAGATAATAAATTCAAGTAAACCCACTCTACGATAATACTCTTTGGCTAAACGTCGTTTATTAAGGTCAGTTATAGGCTATTCAATCTTCTTGTCCTTCAGGTTCTTGTCAACTTCACGAGTCGACACTGATAATGAAGATGGCGAACAGCCGAAACCATTCCAGAGTTATTTCGTCACTTCATCAATCGTCTTCATCTTCAGTTGCAATTTCTTCCAATAGTTTTTTCTCGGTCCACGTGGGGTACCACTGCGAATGGAGAAAATGTCCGATTTTTCAACACTTTCTTTTGTAGGGCAAAGTGTATAAAAAAGTCGTGGGAGGGGGGGGTCTCCAAGTGACGTCACTCAGTGACTAATGAACCCGAACTTGGGAGTCCGGTACAGAATCGGTTTTAATGACGCTCGTACCTAACTGTGTAAGCCAGCTTCTATTTCGTTTTACACAGTTCGGCTCCCTTCAAAAACATTTATCCCCTTTCCAGGGAAATTTTCCCAGCCATGATTCGGGAACTTTCTTTTTTTCTATTAAGATATATACAGTAAGTGGAAAACGATACACATTCCTGCCTGAGGGCCTAACAACATTTGTGTACACAAGTATTAGGGGTGGCCCAAAAGTAATCGACATTTTGACTTTGGAATTCATTTTATTTCGCTAAAAAAGAAACTTTTTAGTATATATTCACCGATATTATCGACAACTCTCCGCCGCCACTTTTCCTGCAAATTTTCGATTCCCCTCTTCAGGAACTCCTCAAGACCGAAATACATCTTATCAAATTGTCGATTACTTTTGGTACCCCTAGAATTTTGTACAATGTTAATACAGTAATCTACAAGCCTAAACTCGCACTGTAAACGTAATCCGTTTCGATTTTGAATTCTAAACATGCAGTTTGTTGGGGGCGGCGGGGGGGGGGGCGAAATTTTGGCGCTAAGCCAAAGGCAAAAATAGGTTTCAATTGAAATAATCATATCGTTCAAAACTGCCCCTTCAACCCACTGACCGACGACCCACTCCTACTACTGTTCCCATTCTGCGTTCCCCTTCAGATATTCAGATGTAAATAAAATATAATAAATTCGGAGTTTTTTTGGTCCGCGAGGGGTTTGGAATACCGACATTGTCGGATATTCAAACCCCCGATTTATATGTACAGATCTTGCCGTACAAAAATATAATGAACGGCCTGAATATATCAGAAAATTGAGTATTCGGTGTACCCGAAAGTAATCGACAATTTGATAAGATGTATTTCGGTCTTGAGGAGTTCTTCAGGAGGGGAATCGAAAATTTGCCGGAAAAGTGGCGGCGGAGAGTTGTCGATAATATCGGTGAATATATATAGTAGATTAATAATTGAAGTTTCTTTTTTAGCGAAATAAAACGAATTCCAATGTCAAAATGTTGATTACTTTCGGGTGCCCCTAATATTTCTCTCTCGAGTGTTTGTATCTAAAAATAACTAAAATTCAGAAATATAACAACACACTCGTGCAAAGTTAGGTTAGTAGCAAAGTATAACTAATATTACAGTTATTTTTTTAAAAATATAGCACAATTCTCGGTTGATCGATCAGAAAATTGAGTATTCGGTGTACCCAAAAGTAATCGACAATTTGATAAGATGTATTTCGGTCTTGAGGAGTTCCTGAAGAGGGGAATCGAAAATTTGCAGGAAAAGTGGCGGCGGAGAGTTGTCGATAATATCGGTGAATATATAGTAGATTAAAGTTTATTTTTTAGCAAAATAAAATGAATTCCAAAGCCAAAATGTCGATTACTTTTGGGTACCCCTAATATATAAAGCATTAGACAAAGGTGGGATTTGCTGCTGGAACATCGATGTCGCTTATTGTATTTCACATTTGTGAGAATAATTTGTGAGAAAAAAGTGTAAAACCTCTGCTGGGCATAAATTTTGAACTCGTTTTCGCGAAATTCTTCAACTCGCTTGAACCGGCCGGAGATTATCAATGGACTACTGAAAAAAACCCGCACAATTTCTAGGTATCGAAAAAACTTGAATATCCCCATTGAAAATATTCTAAAGTCGAGGAAAATAACCCGGCTCCCTTAACGTTTTTCTACCTTCGGGGCTAACTTTATCAGAGTTTAAGCACCTTTCGGTTGAACAAGTGAAAGGACAGAATTCACCCGACCGTGAATTCGTTCCGATCGATTTTAGGGTAGTGAGATAGAGAGAGAGAGAGAGAGAGAGAGAGAGAGTCATTTCAGTAAAATTATTTTCTATGAAAACCAACCGAGCGGTGAAAATTTAATCGAGGCTTATTGAAGCCCCGGATTATAAATTTCCCCCGCGATCCGTTTATTCTGTGTGCGACTACTGAGGCCTGCAAGGGGATAGCTGGTAATGAGTTATACTTTATTGATTGTGCCGCAATCGAGAAATTTTCGACGGCGAACGCGAAAGTGGCCCAGCGGACTTTCGCGCGGTCGGCTATCGATCGCGCTTTGGCCGGAATGAAAATAATTTCTGGAAATTAAGTTTCCCGGAGGCGTTTCCCTTTTCCCGGGCGTTTTAGCGGAGGAAAGCCTCCTCCTCCTCCTCCTCCTCCTCCTCCTCCTCCTCCTCCCTCCTCCCGGCGCTAACGAGAAGTCCGAATCGGCGCCGTCCCATTGGAGTTCGGCGGAGCGCGAAATGGAAACTAGTTATCGAAATTCTGGACGCGGCGGGGGGAGTTCGAGGGGCCCGGGAAAAAATATAGGAAAGGGTGATGAAGGAGGGAGAGAGGGAGGGATAGAGGGAGGGTTGTTATCGAACTGTGAAGGGTTGGCCCCCCCGGCCCTAAAGGAAGCCGTTCCCCATGCCCCGGACCGACAATTCATAACGGCGGTTTCCTTCGGCACTTTCGGGAAACTGAAAACGGGGTCCCGGAAATTGGGTTTACGTCTTCCGGGAATTCGGACGGGAAGATCCCAAACTCTTGCTCGTGGTACCAATTAATAATACCGTCTTCAGTAGCGGTGTCAGTCACTTTGGACGCCCGAAAAACATCCAAATTGACTCACACGGCGCTACTGAAGATGGCGAGCGGCCGAAACCGGTCTAGCGAAAGACCACAAGCCGCCGAGAGGAACACACGAAATCTACGGTATTCCAACATCTCGCAGACCACAAAACAGGTATTCTAAACATATTAATATTAGGGGTACCCAAAAGTAATCGAAATTTTGACATTGGAATTCGTTTTATTTTGCTAAAAAGAAACTATAATTAATCTACTATATATTCACCGATATTATCGACAACTCTTTGCCACTTTTCCTGCAAATTTTCGATTCCCCTCGTGGAGAATTCCTCAAGACCAAAATACATCTTATCAAATTTTTGACTACTTTTGGGTAGACCTAATACTTCAAATTAGTAAACCGGTCTAGCCAAACCAACGACAGAAGATCGAGAAAACTACTAGTTGGCTTTCATTCGATATATTCAGATATATTGTCGGTATAATAAGCGGGGATGTTTCGCAAATTGATATGCGTAACGCTCACATCAGTCACTATCACGTTTAGAATTCAGACAATACGTGTTAATATATATGTAAAATATGTTGAAATTTTATAAATAATGTTTTCCTCATTATAAGCCCCCCTCACGGGTTAGGAAATAAGGGCGTCACGAGAGAAGATCGAGCCGCTTTGGTCTATAAATAGACCGGTTTCAAAACATCGTGGAGATTCCCCGTTTTATATTTGGACGAGGACGGCGTTCCCCCCCCCCCAAAAGCACGGTTTGTTCCAATACCGGTTAAATACGTATATACATAGCCAAATAACGTATTTCGTACTAATTTGATATACCTGTTTTGTGGTCTTCGAGGGTTGGAATACTGTAGGTTCGCGATGTTTCTGTCTCCTCTCGCCGGTTCGGTCTTTTGCCAGACCGGTTTCGGCCGCTCGCCATTCCGCAGTGCCACAGTACAGGTGACAGTGACAGTGCGGTGGTGCAGTGAGGATGCCCAGAAAACATACAAAGTGCCAAAAGTGACTACTGAAGATGGCGAGCAGCCGACAAACCGGTCTGGCGAAAGACCGAACCGGCGAGAGGAGGAGACAGAAACATCGCGAACCTACAGTATTTCGTACAGTTCGTGTACACGAATGTGTAGGGACGACGATGTAGGCGACCGAGGGGGATGGAGCAATTTCGTATCACTGCGGTGTATAAACCCCCCCTTTCATACTTATACCCCTTTCGTACAACATTAAACCCTGACGGATGCGAATTTTCCTGAATAAAACATCGCTGAAGAAAATAGTCTCGTTATAGAAACAGTTATAGTCTTAAGTATTGGCTATTATGTTCTATAACGCTGGACTGAAGACGGCGAAAAGCCCGAAACCGGTCTGGCGTTAGACCGGATACATACAGAATTACGACAAGCCAACTGACAGTTTCTGATTCATCTACAATTATGTGAGTGTACACACTGCGAATCAGTAATTTTTAGTTTTCAGTAATATGTAATACGGACATAGACTTGCAGTATCGTGCAGATCTGTTGTGTGTTTCTGTCGCCTCTCGCCGGTTTCGTCTTTTGCCAGACCGGTTTCGGCCGCTCGCCATCTTCAGTAGCGCTGTGTTAGTCACTATTGGCACTTTGGATGTTTTTCGTTGTGGCATCCCCACTGCCAACTGTGTCACTGTCACTTGTACCGAAATACAACAATTCTAAGTTGTTTAAGTACTTGTACTAAGTTTAAGGGGTTGTTCGATAATAGAAGAGTTACAGAGAAATGTTATAATTAAAGTTTTATGAACATTTTAAAATTTTCCTTCCACTTACATTAACGGGTTTTTCCGATTGAGAAGCTGCGTGGAAAATCTCGAGTACGGGAACTTTCCACGACCCGGATATTCGGTCGTAAATCAACAGGTCTTCCGCTCGATACAAACGTTTTCCCTTTGGTATTTCAAAATTTTCATCTTTATTTACAGCATAAAGGGCGGAAAAATGAGCTGTCTAGAAGAAAAACAACGGAAAACAATTGATTTTAACAAAATTCCAGTCGGACCTCAACGACTCATGAAATTTTTCCAGATTTGCTAACGTAAGAATTTAAAAAATTTTTTTTCTATAACCAATATTTTTTCCTTCCTATTGAAGTACGAAGTCCGAGGACTTCGGATGTATCTTCGAGTCAAATTACGTCAGCTTCACGGCAAGTCCGCTACTTTTCCGGTCGCGGAACATCAAAGGGAGTAGTCGCTATTTCAACTTCGGTTTTCTATATTCATTGTATTTCGTTATAAGTGGCTTTCCTCGGGAATAAGTTGCGCGAAATCCCCCGACCGACGGGTCCCCTTCAGTGGGACAACTTCAAAGTTTTCAAAAGGAGTATTTTCTTCCTCCATCTCTTGCGGCGCATGAGTTTCCTATTTCCTTCTGTCGAGGAATATGTCGCGACAATAGAGTGGAAATTTTATATTTCATCCGACCGATGAAAAGGGTACAGCCAGAGCAACATACAATTGAATTTCATTGTTGGATAAACTCTATATATATATATATTTTTTCCTATTCTCTAAAAGGTATCTGGGCGTTAACCGAGTTCACTTCAGTCCAAAGGCCGGTTTCAAATCGAATTTACCTTCCTTAGTACTCGACACACGTGGGTTAACAGACAGTAAATAGTTTAGAATACCTGTCTTGTTGTCTGCGAGGAGGGGTTGGTATACCGTAGATTTCGTGTGTTTCTATCGGCTCTCGCCGGTTCGATCTTTTGCCAGACCGGTTTCGGCCGTTCGCCGTCTTCAGTAGCGTGTGTTGGTCACTTCGGACGTCACAAATGGACAAGCGACAGTGACACAGCGCAGTGAGGATGGCCGAAAAACATCCAAAGTGCCGACAGTGATTAAGACGGCGCTACTGAAGATGGCGAGCGGCCGAAGCAGCCGGTCTAGCGGAAGACCGGACCAGCGAGGCAGGAGACAGAAACACACGAAAACTACGCCATTTAGTAACAGTTGTTGTATTAATACCGTGAGCGGGTTGGAATACCGGTCGGTTTGGTCTTTCGCCAAACAGGTTTCGGCCGCTCGCCGTCTTCAGTAGCGCGGTGTTAGCCACTTCGGCTATTAATACAACTGTTACCAAATGGCGTAGATTTCGTGTGTTTCTGTCACCTCTCGCCGGTCAGTTTGGTCTTTTGCTAGACCGGTTTCGGCCGTTCGCCGTCTTCAGTAGCGGTGTGTTGGTCACTTCGGACGTCACAAATGGACAAGCGACAGTGACACAGCGCAGTGAGGATGGCCGACAAAACATCCAAAGTGCCGACAGTGATTAAGACGGCGCTACTGAAGATGGCGAGCGGCCGAAGCAGCCGCTCTAGCGAAAGACCGGACCAGCGAGACAGGAGACAGAAACACACGAAAATTACGGTTTGGTCTTTTTCTAGACAGGGTTTCGGCTGCTCGCCATCTTCAGTAGCTGTGTTAGTCACTTTGGACGCTTTCGGCCGCTATAATTCTGCTCCAGCATTAAGGATTTTTTCGTTGATAACTAAGAGTGTAGTCGTCAATGTATTTTCTGTTATGATTGTGTTTAATCGTGCGGACCTTTCGAGTAATTTCGTGTTAAATCTGTGAAAAGACTATTCGCCGTCCTGCAAGCGAAAATTAGACAAAACAATCCTATAAAGTAGAAATACTTACTACTTACTTTTTTTGGTTTGGAGTTCCGGCCGAAAGACATTATGAAAATGGAAAGTTTCTCATTTCAAAAATTCGATTAATCCAGTTTTAAAAGGCAATTTAAGGTTAACCTGCAGTGTGTTTCCCGACCCGGGCGAAACCAGTCTTTAAAGGTCAGTGCTCAAGGTGAAAGCGATACTTTGTTTTTACAACAAGGAACAATTAATTATTCAAATATTGATCGGTTGAGAAAACCAAAAAAAAAAAAAAACGAGGAAGTAATGCCGTAATATAATGGATTCGCAAGGCGATTGCGTGTGGTTCAATCGCAGATACTTCTGTCTTGTACTAGACCGGTTTCGGCCAGTCTAGCTTTTCTGACATGTCCCCAAGACATGCTCGAGTTAACGAATGAAATCCACTCATTGTACAGGAAGTCCTCAAGGTATTCGAGTGATTCAAAGAGACGGACTGAAAATGTAGTATAATGTATGAGTATGAATATATTTAGAAACGCGTTTTAAAGAGAATTTCGGGCTTCATTTGAAACAAGAAATATTAGGGGATGCCCAAAAGTATGCGACATTTTGACCTTGGAATTCATTTTATTTTGCTAAAAAGAAATCAACTCTCAGGCCACTTTGATGAACTCCTCAAGACCGAAACTTTTGGTTACACCTAATATTATTCTTAATTTCGCTTATTTTAATCTTTCGACATTTTTTTCGCGTACCATAACTACTGCCCGTTGGGCAAGGCTGGAACTCAAGAATGTTTCAGAGCACAAATTCACATCTCGATGCAGACGTTTCCTTTTCCTTTGATTGGACCTCGAAATATGCTTCTTGTAACACTTTGTTTTGTGTACACCGGCGGTGTACCGACAATAGGGTGATTTAAGATAATTCTTTTAGGACCTGGATAAATTATTGAGAACAATAAGTTCTGGCCAGAAGGGTGTTGGGCACGTCGTCGCGTCTATAGGATAGGAACCAACAACCTGAACTATTTTTAAACATTTAAAAAAAGCTTATCTCTCTCTCTCTCTCTCTCTCTCTCTCTCTCTCTCTCTCCCTCCGTACATCCGTTCGTACTCAGAATAGAGACAAAGCCGTACTGTAACCGACTTTGACATACGGCTTAGGACTATCCTGTTTTTCACACGGACAATCCAGGACGTCGATCGCGTCCAGAAATTCCTCCCCGCCATACCCTCAATCCCAACCTAACCCCGACATTTCTTTTCTTTAATTTTTTTTTACAATCAATTTTTTATCATAATTATGTGTACAAGTGTTTATTGTATGTTTCTCGGCCGAATGACTGGATAGAGGAAACCGTCCAATTAGGCCACTTTTCACGAGGCGCGGGCGAACGAGTGGATTAGGGATGAAGGTAAAGGGGCGGGAGTGGAACTTCGGGAACCGGGATTTTGGCGACTTTGGCGTCCACTGTCCGGTTATGTTGAGGTCATGGTGAATTCTGCGGTCAGAAACATACCCGGGTGGGGGCATTAAGGATGGTACGAAGGACTTTTGACTGGAATCTCCGGATGCGGGCGATGACCGGATTTCTTGGCGTTACCCCGTCATAGACGGCATAAACGGCCGCACGCCTAGGGGGTCTTTATCGGGTGAAAAAAAATTAATCAATTGTACACTATCGGTTCATCGGATGCGTGCAGTAAAACCGCGCATTTAGTACCGGTAAAAAAATGTCTACAGTGTTAGGATTTGACTTCTGAATTGTTGAAGTTGTTGGCCAACTCGGCTTGTTAATTCGGTTCAAGCCAAACTCCGTTTAGAGCAAAGCGCGCCGGGACTTGAACATCGTGTACGTTACAAGTAAGTAGGACTTTCGCTGAGGCCCTCCCTTCAACCTCCGTTCTTACCCCGCCGGCAGTAGGCGTTTGAAATTGTCGAAATTAACGCTGAGAAGGCTGAAAATTCCGTTTTTATTTTTCGTGTTCGGAATTTGACTTGTAGCGACGCAGGGCCATTGAGCTCGTGACATGAGGGACCTTCGGAGAGATAGCCGGCCTGTCGTATGCACTCCCAAGGCCGTTTCATTTGGAAACGTTTTTTCGCTTTAAAATATTTCTTTCGCGCCCAACACGAGGACTCGTTCTGTTGATTCTGAGCGTTTCGTGTACAGAAGAAAAAGAACGCTTCTTTTGAGGAGGATCTTCTGAAAGTTCAAGGAAACTAAACACTTGGAGATATAGGGTTTTCCGGCTCGGAAATTAGCTTCAGTCAAGGTCGGAAGCAGTCCTCTCGCCGGTTGGGTCTTTTGCCAGACCGGTTTCGGCCGTTCGCCATCTTCAGTTAGCGCGGTGTTTTGGCACTTTGGATAGTTTTTTTTTCGGGGGCCATCCTCACCTCACTGCACTGTGTCACTGTCACTTGTACTGTGCACTATAGACACGACAAACAGGCTGACTAAAACCGCTACTGAAGATGGCGGGAGGCCGAAACCGGCCTAGAAAAGACCAAACCATCGAGAGTAGACAGAAACACACGAAATTCTGCTCTAAGATTTTCTCTTTAACTTGTCAGTATAGAGTTTTCCTAACTCAATGTACTATTATTTTACGTTCGCGAAATTTTCAGTTTCAGAAACTCAGATAACAATATTTAATTACTCTAGGATAGGAATGTGAGGGTGGTTTTATCCGAAAAGTCGGAAAATAAGTTTGAATTGACAATTCTTTTTTGTTCAAAAGTTAGTTTTCCAAATTGTCTATCGCGACCCCTCACTGAGTCTAAATCTATTTATCTGATAAATTATTTGCGAAATGAAAAAAAAATTAATAGAAATTAAATTCAATGTTTTATTAATTTGGAAGGCCAATTTATTTTTGACATTGCGTGGCGACAGTTTATATTCTTTCAAAATTACGCAACAATAAATTTTCTATGCTCATTTAAATTTTCATATCCAAAAAATATATATTTTGTCGCGATATTCTAATGAGTTTAATCCATTAAGAAGCAAATTGGTTCGGTAATACTGTATTTGATTGAACCAACCTATACAGCTGATATTGTATCCTATTTTTCTCTCGAAGTTCTTTAATTTTATGTATTTCTATTGCCTCTACACGATAACTCTGTTATAGTATATATTTTTTCCCCAGACAGTTATTCGTGTCCTTTCAAAATTCAATTGTACCGCCCATCGATAGTCCGCCGACGTTTCGATTACTCGGAACACGGAACACTTCTTCAGTTTTCAGTGAAAGTGGGTCGCGGAGAAAATAATCTGTAAAAACGGGTACGAATCTGCGATAAAGTGCGGGAAACGGGCTTAGAATGCGGCGCTGAAAATTTTCAATAAGTCGTGCTCCGTCAGCCCACTTTAATATCGCGTCCGCTTACTTCGAGAGGAAGAAGTTGAAGTCGAGTTTTCGAAGGCGAACCGCCTTTATAACTGTACAGAATATTACGTATTTACGCGTATTACGTTCCTCTCTGCGGGATTGTGCCCCGGCTGGGGAGGCTGGGGGGGGGGGGGGTCATTGAACTGTACGCCAAGGCTACGCCGAGCCCCACTAGCCCAGGCAACGGGCCTAATTATAGACCGGTCTGCCGTAGTCGTCGTCGTCGTCGTCGTCAAATACGATACCGCGTGTCGATTCCGGACGGCCGTCTAGACCAGGCAGACGGCTAATTATTTCAACTACCGTCTCAATTCTAATTGCCTAGGACAAAAGTTGTGCTTAATCTTCCATAAGTTGGGGAGCTTTGATATTTTGTGGTCTGCGAGGGGTTTCACGTGCCAAGTTTCTGTCTCCTCTCGCCGGTTTGGCCTTTAGCTAGACCGGTTTCGGCCGCTCGCCATCTTCAGTATCTGTCCATGTGTACTGCAGTGAGGATGCGCAAAACATCCAGTGCCAACAGTGACTAACACTGTTTCTATATCAGTCTTCAGTAGCGGTGTGTTGGTCACTTCGGACGTCATACAGTACAAGCGACAGTGAGTGACACAGTGCACACTGTGGATGCCGAAAAACATCCAAAGCGCCGACAGTGACTGACACAGCGCTACTGAAGATGGCGAGCGGCCGAAACCCCGGTCTGGCGAAAGACCGAACCGGCGAGAGGAGACAGAAACTTCACGAACCTACAGTATTGGGTATCTTTCTTATTGACTTTTAAATGTGTCATTTTGTGGCTCAAATTGAGGGAAAACTCAATTATCCCGGACCCTTAAAAAAGTCCGATTAAAAAAAAATGCGAAGTGAAAATCCAAAAAGCTTAGCAAAACCCAGTAGTTTAGCTCCTTCTCAAATATATATTGGAGCTCCTTTTCGACAGGACACTAAGTTTACAGCTTTTTTGTGTAGTTTTAATATAAAGGACTTTATGCGAGATTCGCACAAATCGACTGCTTAGGCCCAATATGATTTGAAAATACTGTATTAAAATACTATTAATTTGTTAATAAACTCTTAATTGTGATAAATCTGTCTTCGAGGAGTTCAAGTAGCAATTTCTTGTTGTAAGTTTGAGTCTTTTCCAAGGATTAATCGGAAAATCGGAAAAGAACAGAGATCGTTTTGGGGAAAGTTCCCGATTATTCTTTCTTCTTTCAAGAATCTTTACGGAGATAAAAAAGGAATTACTATAAATCAAAGAGGTAATACTGGGTTATCGCAATACTACTGACTACTGAGGAAAGCCCGAAGCGATATCGCTTAGAGAGATCTCAGCGGCTAGAGGGGCAAATTCAAGCTTTACGAAACTTGAAACATTTTAAAGAGTCCGATATTGATACAGGATCTCATCTGAATTTATTCTCTACAACATGTTCATGTTGTATGTAACATGCCGAACAAAGGAGACCGTAGATATGCACTATATTTCAACAAAGTCCGGTGTTTTATTTCAGTCAATTGAACATTTTATATTGTGCTTTTGCTCTGAATAATTTTTCGAGAATTTTATTTCTTATCAATTTAATTTCGATAAGAGACGCGGGCGAATATTCTCAAATTGCGTTCATTTTGAGGGTTGAAACGCTCCCGTCCGACAACCCCTAAGAGGGCATCACACGGGGCTGGATGTATGTAAATGAAGCGCGGTGGTGTTCATTGCCTTGTCACTTTAATAAAACATTTTCCCCCGGCGACGCACCCCCTTACATTTAAAGTGTTTTAAGTGCGCGGGGTGGGAGGGGGGGGGTGGCGGGGGTTTAAGTGCGGGACAAAGCTCGATAAGCGGCGGTCTCCCGCTTGGGAATAGGTAATGAGGTCTGGTCTTCTTTCGGCCGCCAATGGCGAACCACTTTCTCTCTTTTATTGCCCTAGAATCAAAAAGAAAAAAAAATGTCCTTTAGTCGGATTCTGACGTCGTTATCGCATACATATTCTCTATTTCAGTCAGCATTTATACTATTGAAACTATTTGCACTCTGGATTTCTCTCGCCGGTTCGGTCTTTCGCCAGACCGGTTTCGGCCGCTCGCCATCTTCAGTAGCGCGGTGTCAGTCACTTTGTACTACAAAAATTGTACTACTTTGTAGAACAATCCACAGTGCCACAGTACAGGTGACAGTGACAGTGCAGTGAGGATGCCCAGAAAACATCCAAAGTGCCAAAAGTGACTACTGAAGGTGGCGAGCAGCCGAAACCGGTCTAGCGAAAGACCAAACCAGCGAGAGGAGACAGAAACGCAAGGAATCTAAAATATTTTCCAGTTTCTTTTCTAGCAATCAAAGGTCAGAAATCACAAATTTCCACCACCTTACCCATAACTGTAGTGTCGTTTGTACAATATATAAATTTTAAAACCAACTAATAAGTATCGACCGATTTAAAGGGGCCGAATTAAAGAACATGCAAAGTGCCGAAAGTGACTAACACAGCGCTACTGAAGATGGCGAACGGCCGAAACCCCGGTCCAGCAAAAGACCGAACCGGCGAGAGGAGCTAGAAACACTCTGAAGGTGTCGAGGTACAGCCATCGCATTGTACAATTTATGCATTGGGCCACTGAAGATGGCGAACGGCCGAAACCACGGTCCAGCAAAAGACCGAACCGGCGAGAGAGAACAGAAACACTCTGAAGGTGTCGAGGTACAGCCATCGCATTGTACAATTTATGCATTGCGGCCACTGAAGATGGCGAACGGCCGAAACCACGGTCCAGCAAAAGACCGAACCGGCGAGAGGAGATAGAAACACTCTGAAGGTGTCGAGGTACAGCCATCGCATTGTACAATTTATGCATTGCGGCCACTGAAGATGGCGAACGGCCGAAACGCGGCTCAAGAACAGTTTTATCCCGTGAACTCTGAGGCGAACTCCCGTTCCCCGTTTCCGCTATCGTCGCCGCGTCAACGATTCCTCCCCCCCTTTCCCCCCCCCCTTCCTCCGCATCCCGGATAAATCCCTGTCGGAATGGGGCCGAGGACCCGTTGTGTAGGCTGCCGTAGAAAAAGGAGATTTATCCTGGACAAGTTCGGGCCGCACGTCTTCGGACTCGTTATCCTTGAGTACACGGCCGATACCGAACCGAGAGGGATTGGCCTCCGGGTGAGGGGTTGGAGGAGCAGGAGGAGGAGGAGGAGGAGGAGGAGGAGGGCGTTCCAGAGATTACCAACGGGCGATAAATCTTACTTGTTTAAAATCCTCCAACTCCAGCTCCTCCCTCATTCGACCCTTCCTCCGGCCCTTTTATACTCCTTGCGGACCGAAGATTTCCTCTATTTTCCTTCCCGGCCCCGGATAAGCGACCGGCGCTTTTCCGCACTTTCCAACCGGTTGATAAGGTTTACAGTTCGTCGGGAACAACATCCCGGCGAGAATTACGATCTAGGAAGAAGTACCGGTCTATCTTTCCCTCACATAAACTTAGTTTCGCGTTAAGCGCGGTTTTCATTTTTTAAAAACGATATTTACTTGTCGTACCGATCGTATTTATAGTGAAAATAACTACTGTTTTAATACGGCAAAAAACCAATATTTTTTCTAACAATTCAGCCAAATTAAATATTTAATAGGTAATATAAAAAAATTAAGGTTATTTTAAAAGGATAAATATGGCCAAATTAAAGTAACACTAACGAGGATCATGTAACAATACTAAGGAAAAACCTGAAGATGAGAAAAATTCAGAATTATAAATCATTTTCGAGGCCTGGAAAAAACATTGTATATGTACGTAATTACTTGTATGGAAATTCAAATAAGGAAACTAGTCATTCAGCCAGAAATTAGAAACTTCTATTTGTAATTATAACGGAAATCCAAAACAGAGGGCAAAAGGCAAAATAATAGAATTAGTGTTTTTCTGAATAAGAAAAATCAGATGACCCCGAAACATATCTGAAAAAGACAGACAGTTTTCTACTATTGTATTTCTTAATATAAATTAATTTCTTTATTTGATTGATTATATACACTATTTTCCGTGGAAAATTAGTGTAAAAATTAGTTTAACATACCTTTTCTGTGGTCTCCGAGGGGAGACAGAAAAACGCGAAATCTACAGCGTAAAAGTATTTAAGAAACCGAATATCAGATAAATTTCTGTATATGGATAAATGTACATAGAATATTAACCGTTCGCAGGAAGGGTTTTATTTTTCCGGCTATACCCGATTAGGGGTTTTCCCCCCCTCGACGAGGTTTCCCCCGCGGTCGGTAGACTTCTTGGAGACCGCCACGTGGCCGGACTGTACTTGACTGCTTCACTCTGAAAGTGGGAAAACTTATCTGAGCGAAATTAGTTCAGAATTTAAGATTAAAGTCCTCGCCTGTATAAGGCAGTATTGATAAGCTAAAAAGTTTCGCCGAAAGTGCCGCTCGGAAGATGGAACGCAATTTAACGAAAAATCCTTTTTCAGAATCTAGAAAAAGACATTTTTACAACGTCAGCGCTGTCGTTAAAAGGCCGAGGATAGTTATGCCCAATAAACATCCAAAGTGCCGAAGTGACCAACACCGCGCTACTGAAGACGGCGGGCGGCTCACGGTATTACTAAATGGCGTAGTTTTCGTGTGTTTCTGTCTCCTGTCTCGCCGGTCTGGTCTTTTGCTAGACCGGCTGCTTCGGCCGCTCGCCATCTTCAGTAGCGCTGTGTCAGTCACTTCGGCGCTTTGGATGTTTTTCGGGGGGCATCCTCACTGCCCACTGTGTCACTCACTGTCGCTTGTACTGTGTGACACGTCGCTACTGAAGACGGCGAACGGCCGAAACCGATCTGGCAAAAGACCAAACCGGCGAGAGCTGATAGAAACACAACAAATCTACGGTATTACAACGCCCCTCGCAGACCACAAAACAGGTATGTTAAACTAATACTTCAATTTTTTTTAATATACATAGTAAATCGTAGGGCGATTGAAATTCAGGGGGGGGGGTCGGCCCCTTTAACTAAGGTTCTTTCAACAGTATTACATGTAATTTTGTATTTATTACAAATACATGTAATTTTTATTCCGGCCCTCGGACTTCGGTATTCAGACGGGATATTTTAGGGATACCCAAAAGTAATCGACATTTTGACTTTGGAATTCATTTTATTTCGCTAATAAAGTTTCGATTCCCCCCTTGAAAAAATCAATACCGAAATACATCTTATCAAATTGTCGATTAATTTTTGTACACCTAATACTTGAATATATTGTAGAGTCAATCCGAAATAATGCCAATTTTCAGGAGCGATGAGAATACTGCTAATTTTATTGTATCCAATAAATGATAGAATTTTGAAAAATTAAAAATTATTCGGCGTTAAATCGCGTGCGGGAAATATTGGATACCATTCAATAATATTGTAATTGATACGGGGGAAGTTTTCAACCAACGTATTCGTATCAGTTTTGTAATTTTCAATAGGGCTCATTGTTTGCCCTAATGAACGGGGGTAAATTACGCGGGCCTCCGAAATTAATTTCGGTACTGAATTTCCAACAGGTAAACTTTAATAATTAGCCGGCATTATGTTTCCGGATTTTCACTGGAACAGAGCGCTAGTGGAAAAACGTGCGGATAATACGGATTTTTAAGGGAAGCCGTCTGTTTTGTTGCGCAACAACGCCGGCCCTTTGTTGAGCAACGTTTGCTGTTTGCCCTTCCGAAGCCTGTAGGTTTTTCGCCCCCCCCCCGGTGGACAAAAATTTTTTTCTAACAGAATAAACTGCGGGCCGTTGGGCCTTTCAATTGCCCAATCGGCAATATATATATTCAAAAGCGAGGCAGTTACTTCGGCGGTACTTCGCTTCTGTTCGAGAAAGGGTTGTTAAAAACCTGTATTCAATTTTCCATCTAATCACCGAACGGTTTATTCTACTTTGCTAGACCGGTTCTGTCCGCTCGCCATCTTCAGTAGCAGTGGCGCCCTGCTGGTACTGACACTTTTAGGAGGTTTCGTTCAACTTTAATCTCTATTGTCGTTGGGAGACTTTGTAGCGTTAGTCCTATTGGTCGCTGGTTTGGTCTTCGACAGGTTTCGGCTGCTCGCCGTCTTCAGTAGCGGTGTCAGTCACTTTTGTCACTTTTTTTCGGGCATCCTCGCTGCACTGTCACTGTCACTTGTACTGTCAGTACGGACAGTCAGACTAGAATGGAACCGGTCTAGCAAAGGACCAAATCGGACATTGTAGACACTGTAGGATGAGTTGGTTATTAAACTTAATCTTATTAACTGTAACTTAATCTTATTAACTGGTTTGAATTTTGTTAATACAGTAAATTTTGTTGACACCGAAAACGCGTTCCAGGAGACGCACGAAATCTACTGTATTCCAACCCCTCGCAGACAACAAAACAGGTCTTGTAAACTAATTTTGTTAATGTTTATTGGGTCCGTATATCCAGATTGGTTTCTGTAGAGTATTGTATAGTACAACAAGAATCTAGGTATCTTAGATTTTGGTCTTTTCCAGTACAGCGCTGGATAACTACGCGGAAACTCAACTTATTTGTCAAGAATCCCACAAATAAAACTGGAAATACCAGTCTGGAAACTCTAGAAATTGATACATAGATGGAATACCGTAGATTTCGTTATGTTTCTGTCTCCTCTCTGCCGGTTTGGTCTTTTGCTAGACCGGTTTCGGCCGCTCGCCATCTTCAGTAGCGTTTTGGATGCCCAAAGTACTGTACTGTCCAATACAAGTGACAGTGATACAGTGCCTTGAGGATGCCCGAAAAACATCCAAAATGCCCCAAAGTGACTGACACAGCGCTACTGAAGATGGCGAGCAGCCGAAACCCTCTCCAGCAAAAGACCAAACCGGCGAGAGAGGAGACAGAAACATAACGTAATCTACGGTATTCCAACCCCTCGCAGTCCACAAAACAGTTATGTCACCCTAATCTAGGTATCAATTTCTAGACTTTCCAGACTTGTATTTTAAGTTTTATTTGTGGGATTCTTAACAAATAAGTTGAGTTTCCGCGTACTTATCCAGCGCTGTACTTTTGAGGGTTTCCTTGTCCTTTAGCACCCCTGTCGCTATATCATATACATATATATATATATATATATATATATATATATATATATATATATATATATATATATCGACATTGATTTATGAACATGTAGCGCTCTTTGTTATTTTCATCGTTCGGCCAAATCCGGATGATCTGTTGTCAGACTTAAAGTTGGGCCCTTTCTGGATATTGCGGCTCAAAACTTCTGGAAGCTTATTTCTCCCCCCAGGGCCTTTCTGTTTACTTCCGGTTCAGATTTCCGGTGGATTGAAGGGCTGTTTTTTGTTGTCTGAATTGCGTTTTTTGGCAATTGTATTTAATCCCGAAGGACCGGATTTCTACGAGGGAGATGTGTTTCTCTCTAGAGGTCGGTATCTTTAGACTCTGAATACTAGTACAGTAGAATAGAAGAACTTAGTTACACGAATAGATTAAAATTGAATAATTATCGGAAAGAAAGCAGATTCAGAGCGCCGGCCTTGGGGGAAAGAACAACAACTCGGGGCGGCGAATAAACCCTTTTATTTATTACATTCGGTAGGGCATTTAATATGCCATCCCGGGCTCTGAAATTATCCCATAAAATACTAGGAGATTTGACTATAATCTCCTTCGGCTGTTAGTGGAAACTGTGTTTATAGGGCGTAAGCTCTTACCGGGTCCCCCCCGAATTACTACCCTTTTCGGGCCTCTACTCTCTGCTTCCCCCAAAAAACGTCTAAAGGGGGCGTTTAAAATCGATTTTTATAAAATTTCAATTACCATGATTGTAAATTTGTAGTACTACGAACGATTGAGTGGTGAGCGGTGAAAATTATGCGACGAAATTAATGTAATGAATTGGCGATAAATATTTAGATTACCTGTTTTGTGGTCTGCGATGGGTCGGAATACCGTAGATTTCGGTCTTTTGCTAGACCCGTTTCGGCCGTTCGCCATCTTCAGTAGCCACTTTGGCACTCTCTCGTACTACAAAACTTGTACTACATTGTAGAAAGGCAAACAACATTACCCAGTGCCACGGTACAAGTGACAGTGCAGTGAGGATGCCCTAAAAACATCCAAAGTGCCCCCAGGGTGACTAACACACCGCTACTGAAGATGGCGAGCGGCCGAAACCGGTCTGGCAAAAGACGGAACCGGCGAGAGGAGACAGAAACGCACGAAATCTACAATATTTCTACTTTCTTTTATAGCGACAATCGATGGTCAGAAATCACAAATTTCCACCATAACTGTAGTGTCGCTTGTACAAATATAAGGTTGTGAGACGAAATAGAAACTAATCAGTATCGACTGATTTAAAGCGGTGCCAAAGTGACCGAACACCGGTGCTGAAGATGGCGAGCGGCCGAAACCGGTCTAGCAAAAGGTAAATCGAAAATATTTAAATATTTTCTAGTTTCTTTTATAGCGACAATCAAAGAATTAAGGGGTGGCCCATTGGGAAAGATTTGATGTACGCGTACCTGTTATTCTTTGGACGTGGTATAGCCGGACTTTGGTAGATGACGATATCTTCTATTTGGTCTGAGCGGAAGTTGTGTTTCGAATGTCTCTAGGGGTAGGTTGGGGGGTGGGGGTGGGATGCGGACCGATTCCAGGCCGGAAATGGGGTTTGCTCCCGATTCTTCCCCCTCGCCATATAACCGCTACCCTTCCCTATCGACGTCTCCATCACCCCCACCCCCAACCCTTCAGGGAAATATCGGATTTGGATTTATCCGATACCGTCTTTTTCCTGTTTCCGCCCGGACGTTTGTTTTTCGTTTTTGTTTGCTTCTTTTATCGACGTCCACTTCACGGCCGGCTCATCCAAGTTCATAATCTCCACCTTAAGAGGAGGCGTATTCGGTATTTTTCAAGGTCTCATCCCGTTTTACTCCACCGGCGGGTGTTCCACAAGGTCCTCTATTACCAGACCAAAATGTGGTATACAGTAGATTTCCACAGTACAAGTGGCAGTGAGGACGCCGAAAAAACATCCAGAAATGTCAGAGTGACAAAACACCGCTACTGAAGACGGCGAGCGGCCGAAACAGGTCTAGCAAAATACACGAAATCTACGGTGTTCCGACCCCTCGCCGACCACAAAACAGGTATTTTGTAAACCGAATGTATTTTCGCTCCACTATATTATATATTGAGAATAGAAAAATAAAGTTTTTTATGATTTGCAGATAACGAAATGCAGAACTTCGTCTACACTAGACCGAGTGGCGCTCATTTATCCTCTACTGTCTGCCCGCTTTTATGACCGGAATAATAACACTTTATTTATCCTCCGGTTTGTTTCCCTTCCTGTTTTATATTTCCTGGGATTAGGGACTATTACGAGGTCTGTTCAATAAGTATCGCGAATTTTAGATTTCCGCTAAATAAGTATATTCGATCTACGGTCTTTTGTAGCCTCCGTGTTTGTATCCGCCGACAATTTCAGCCGTCGTGAATGTTCACAGTTGAAGTTTTAAAGCCGCTTTTATCGCACGTTTTTTTTTGTTGGTTCGTCTTCGATTTTCACCCGGTTCCGAAAAATGGATCGGAGAATCTGTGTCAGGCGCACGAAAAACTGAAAAGGCGCACGAAAGGACGACGCCGCGCTACAAACTGAGGAGTGAAAAACGGCATCGAAGACGGAGCTTAACATTGATCACGAAAAATTAATTTTCGAAGAGCTTCGAGGCTTGGAAAAACGTCGGCGCAAGTGTACAATATCCGGTGGGGATCACTTTGAACTGGACAAAATAAATAAAACCCAAAATTCATAATACTTTTTGTAGAGTTTGAGTAGATTCGCCTAAATTTCGAACCGGTTTTTAGACCAAAGCTTCCATTATCGTTCCCAGTTGAGCGTGGATAAACACAGCCGGCCTTTTATTGACGTTCAATCTTACATGTATCAGGGACTTTAAAGTCCTTAAAGCGCCTGATAAAGCACCCTAACCCGCGAAGTCCCCGCGGCGGACCGAAAATGGACTTCTCCTCCCCCCACCCAGGCCCGGGGCTTTGGCGAACCACTTTCACTTATACGGCCAAATAAAGACAAAAAAAAACCCTATAAACTCTCGTATAAAAGAGAGTTTGTACGGGCTTATACGTACTGTCCTTTATGCCTCGTTTCCATCGGCCCTAGCAGCCCTACGGGCCAATCAAGTCCCTCCGGGGACAGTTTAACATATATTCTACAGCTTGTAGATTTGTGTCCCAATATTAGAACACATAACAGTATCCAGAGAATCTGATACTTGCGAATTTTACGAATTATTCGATATAACTTTGTGAGGCAGCATAAAAATTCATCGGTTCAAAACCGTCTAAATATTCCGACACTTGTGAAAAATTTAAAAAGGAAAAATAATATTACAGCTTCGTATTGTATAATAAATAAAATACTTAATTTTAATTAAGGTTTTCACTGGAAATCTGTAGAGTTTCCAGCAGTGCCCCCAGGGTCATTGACATTGTATAGTGAACTGATTAGCGGTCATTAGTGTGTCCCTTTTATTCACTCGCTCCCTCACTCTCTCGTGAATGAATTGAGATAATATCATCTACCACAGCTCCGTAATATCGCAGAATATCTGTGTTACCGATTGACTTATTTATTTGTAAATTGAAACACGCCAAATTCGCAATGCTTTAAAGCGTTCTCCAGCTAATTATTTTTCGTAATAAACGGCATCGCATATTAAAAACATTGTATGGGCCGAATTTTTTTCTCTGTTACAGTTTTCCTTTTCTCTCAATTACGTGTTGTCAGTTTTTCACTTCTCGCCATCTTCAGTAGCCAACCTGAAATATTTCGTAAATTACCAGGATAAATCCTTCCGTTCGCAGCTATCTATCAGAAACCTTCCTGAAAATCCCTAAAATGTAATCTCTGTGTAATCTATTAAGGGCTGGTACCGTCGATGATTTTATTACAATCTCGGTAGTGCCAATAGCTCTATATATTGTTTAAACAACAAATTTTGTATTTTGCCGGACCGGTTTCGGCCGCTCGCCGTCTTCAGTAGCGCGGTGTTAGTCACCATCGGATGTTATTCGGGCATTCTCAATGCACTGTCACTTGGCACTGGACAGTAAAAGTGCAGTACTTTGGGCAACCGAAGTGAAAAACTACCGTTGATACTGGGAAGATGGCGAGCGGCCGAAACCGGTCTAGAGAAAGACCAAACCGGCGAGAGAGGAGACAGAAACACCACAAACCTACGGTATATTCCGACCCTTCGCAAACCACAAAAAAGGTGTGTTAAACCAATTTTTCTTGTATTTTATTTCTATAGCTTTCGCGTTCGATGGCTGTTCACCGTCTTCAGTAGCCAATCTGTAATATTTCGTCAATTACCAATATTCGCAGCTATCTATCAGAACACATCCCGAAAATCCCGAACGCCGTCCTGAGAGGTTTTAGGATTTTATTACAATTTACGTAGTGCCCAATATTTGCCTACGACATATCGTTTAGACCACGAATTTCTTCGTAGATTTTTTGTG
Organism: Lethocerus indicus; assembly: GCA_019843655.1. Classification (NCBI taxonomy): domain Eukaryota; kingdom Metazoa; phylum Arthropoda; class Insecta; order Hemiptera; family Belostomatidae; genus Lethocerus; species Lethocerus indicus. The sequence continues at coordinate 28,168,868 of JACDQD010000007.1, forward strand.
CTTCTCTCTCGCCGGTTTGGTCTTCAGTAGCGGTGTTAGTCACTAGTGGATATTGCTTGGCACAGTGCAGTGAGGACGTCCGAAAAACATCCACAAAGTGCCAATTGTGACTGACACGGCTACTGAAGATGGTTAGCGGCCGAAACCGGTCTGGCGAAAGACCGGACCGCGGAGATGAGACACAACAAATCGACGGTATTCCAACCCCTAGGAGACCACAAAAAATGTATGTTTTTCTCCTCATCTATCTCATTTTCCGGCCGGCCGATGCAACAACATTGTTTGAACAATGTCAGAACAATGCTGTCGTTTGTTGTCGGTGTTGTAATGGGGCGCGTTCGATATATTGACCCTGAGTGACATATCTGGCCGTGGGGCGTTCGATACATAGATCTAACCCGATGGGGACAGGGTCTTATCACGGCCGCCTCTATCGATTAATCACCGTCATTGAGAATATAAAATTAATAATCTCCAACGCCAAACGATTCGCGTTTCGCGTTTCTATTCCTCGCCATATCCGGCCCTGTCTTCCATTGAATTTTCCATCCGTTTAATTTGGGAAAAATATTAATTATTCGAGAAGGGACACGATGACTAAGTGGGGATATTAGTCATAGTTGCCGCGAAAAGGGCTAAGTGTAAGGGACAGAAGTTTGAAACGACGATATATCACTGTTACAATTCTACAGTGTTTCTAATACTGAATTCCCAGTGACAGTTCCCGCAGAATTGTCCTAAGAATTTGGGCGTTATAAGTACTTAATTTAATAAGTTTAGAATAACCGTTTTGTGGCGTCTCTTCTCCCGCCGTTTTGGTCTTTCGCTAGACCGGTTTCGGCATCTTCACGGTAGCGGTTGTCAGTCACTTTGGATGTTATTTGGGCACTTGTACTGTTACTAACACCGCTACTGTGAAGATGGCGAGCAGCCATCACATTAGGCACAGTGACCGGTCTCTAGAGCGTTATATGTATATATATATAGCTGGTCTAGGCTAGGTCGTAGCCGGGATGTTTTTATGCCAGCCGAATAGAGAAATGCGCTGTGGGAAATAGAGCACGGGGGCATCTTATTGACCTCCACTATCAACCCCCCCATACCCTCCCTCACCATCCCTCCCTCTCTCCCTCTCCTCTCCCTCTCCCTCCTCCCTCTCTCTCCAACACACGCATAAATTTAGTTTCTATTTCACACGCTCGCATATGCAGCATGCGCGAATTACCCCCAACCCACCCACCCGCTTACTGGGCCCAATCCTACTTATCTCATTTCCTTTTCCACGAAATCAAAATTGCGTATCCGCCCCTCGTTAGACGGGTATTCAATTCTAAAACTGTTAACGTAGAATATTTACGCATAATTACAGTTTACGCGTACACGTTGGTGGGAGTTCCCACACTTCTGCGTCTGGTTTTCATATTCATATATTCCTAATCATAGCAATAAGGGAACTGTAAAAGAAGCTCAGCTGCTGATATTCAAATGTGTGTAAAAAATAACTGTAATATCATTTATATTTCGCGTTATATAAAGCGGTCAATACTATACTTAAATGCGCGAATGTTTATGCCAATTTTGGATTTGAATATATGTAAAAAAAAAACTGTAACACTCTTTTTCGAATTAATACACACTTCACCGAGCTCAGTCGTCAATTGCCAGCAATTTACAAGCACTTTACATATCCCAATATAACCGGACCGAATGTTTATTGTAGGCGTACAGACCTGTTTCAGACCGTCTTCAGTAGCCTTTACTGTTGTCATATTATTAATATTAAAGATATAACATTTTGGTAACAGTCAGTGGGGAGCTCCAGATAATAATATTGCCTACTCTAATCACCGATATTTTTATACGACTAAATACCGACAATTTCGTCAATTTATGCCCCTAATAGGACAGAATAAATGAAAGTGAATAATGTATAAAATTTCCTAACGGAACAATAAATCGGTGGTTCTTATTTATAAGCTGTAGAGTCCAAAAGAGTTCTAGTCAAAAAATTGAATTTAAAAAATCATCCTCTATCCAATTCAAATTACAGACTCGTTTATATTTTCTGATAGCACGTCTGACGCGCAAGATATGTGGATGAGAGAATACAAGTCATACATATCGTATATTTTTCCTTATTATGTTATCGATACCTCCGTTGTGGCCGGCGAGGAAAGTAAACCGGTCTGGAAAAAGACCGTCGGGAGGGGGGCGGAAGAGACTCGTGGATGTCGCGAATAGAATTCGGACCGTCCTAATCAGGCGGTTGTACAGCGTGTCAATGAATGAACTGTATGTATATATACAACACATATATACTGACAAACATATATATATATTATGGTGTTTAGTGGCAGTGGGTGTTTGTAGGCAGTGGGTGCCGCACGTGTCGTGGCAACATCGCGGCCCGGCGAGGTTTGGCAACGTGGGGCCCGCCGTCGTTGCCACAGTCGTCGCCGTTGCCCCACAGTCGTCGCCGTCGTCGCGTCGTCGTCGTCGCCGTCGCCGTCGTCGCACGATCTCTCGATCGTTCGGCGAGCTTACGAAGACGTCAGATTTAGGCGACGGGACGTCACGTAAACGACGTTACACGTAATCTAATCCGGGAAAACCGGGAGTGTGGGGCGAAAGTGGGATAAAAACTGCTGCCAAATACGGCCCCAACATATACATACAACATATCGGGTTTCGTATATCCGTTATTTGGCCTCTAGATGTAGTTACTGGCGACGATTTAAAACTGTTTTGTGGTCGATCTTCAGTTTCCACTTCGACAATTTCTAACATATTCTAATAATAATGTTTCATTTTAAAGTTTTCTTTCAAATTTCCACCCCCCAAAAAATAGACTGGCCGGTTCACTTGCGTGAAATTTCCCGGCCTCGTCCCATTTCCGCTTCTCTCCGCAATTTTCCCCGTAACGGATTTCCGTTGCATTCGGCGTTTTTGCGAAGAAATTTCCCCCCGTCCATCCCGCCTTCGGTGTTTTTTTTCCGCCCGAAAAATATTTTCGAATCACCTCGGCGAAAATTAATTCTTCCACGAAATTTCCCCCATTCCGAAGATAAAAAAAAGACATTTTCTCCCACTTCCGGAATCCTCGTTCGGCTAATTGGCGGCCTCCAATGACGTATTTCCGTCAAACCGTACAATCTCTTATCAGTGCTTCGCGCGCTCGCGCGCCTCTGATAAGGGAGAATATGAGGATTTTTCAGTTACGGAATCTATTTTCAGTTTCTCTCCAGTCTATTCTGAGCGCCCGTCTATTATTTGCTTCTATTATTCAGTGAAAACAGCGAAGTTGCGACAGCCAGACCAGTCTACTTCGGTCTACTTGAGTTGAAATAAATTAACGTCCGGTATTTCACAGCGATTCTAAATTCCTTTGGGAAACCAGTCTATTTATTTTGGGATTATGTGTTTCTACCATATCAGTTCTCAAACTGGACGGGTTTATTGACGAAACTTTCAGCCGAAACTCTGGAGATTTCTGGTCAGAATTGATTTTACAAATTGATCCGCAATTATTTAGTTGCCGGCCTAATAACACGGTATTGCTGGAATCTTGGGAGAGATTTCCCACTATATAATTTATCCGTTTTTTCTTAATTTACATCGATACAACCTTTTTTTTATTCGTAATACAATCGATACATAATGTGCTCGTCGGCCTACACGTCGATAGTGTACAGACCGAAACCCCGTTAACTGTTAAATAGTCAAGTGCTAAAAATCAAGGAAGGATGAAGCAATTTTCATGGAAATGAAAATGGAAATTTACGATTTATCAGATTATGCCGACTTTGAGAAAGACGCCGGGGCGACTAAAGAGCCATCGCGCGCGGTACCTTGAAGGTCCCGTTAGACCTTGGCCAGCCTCCGTGAAGTAAAAAAAAAAAACTGTTCTACAGACGTTACACAGACGTTCAACCTTACGGTACAAATACAAATATTTCATTCGCCTACGAACGTAGACGATACATTATGAAGCTGTTGGGTACACGAGATGTCCTGTAGGATAGCCTGATATTGTGGGAAGAACGGCGGAGGGCGGTTCCCGTTAATACTCTCTTAATCCCCGCAGGATTAGGACCACGTCCTGCGTCTTATTGATCGAATTGATCCGCTCTTCCGTCGGATCCTGATGACGGGACCGGTGACGTTTCCGAAACGTCTGAAGCGGACAACAACCCCCCCAGAAGGCCTGACGGGAGGAAAGTGTGAAAGGGTGGTTTCAAACGCGAGAAAAAATCCTGGGGATCAGCTCCTGCTGACCAGGATTATTCCCAGAACCGGAATACCCCGGCAAGGACTGAAGTTTCACCGGGAAAATATCCTCAAGATCCTCGAGCGCCACAATGAGAATTATTATCAGTACATTGTGTCTGTTGAACTTGTAAAAATCCAGTTTAGAATACCACAGTTTTGTGGTCTGCCAAGGCGGTTGGAATACCGTGGATTCGGTGTGTTTTTTAAAACCGCTACTGAAGACGGCGACCGGCCGAAACCGGTCTAGCGGAAGACCGAACCACAGCGAGAGGAGACATCAGTTTGGTCAATTCAATCGTGGAATTTTCGCTCTGAACCTTGCCAAAGCGGCTTCAACTCAAAAACGAATTGAAACACTAAATTATCTCTTCGTTACAGTCTGATTAGTCAATATTCGTTAGAAACATATCCTCCTTTAAAAGCCAAAAAAAATCCTTTATTAAATTGTTCACTTTTCTCTTAATACAATAAAATCTCGGCTCGTCTTCGAGACAATTCGTGACGGGAAAACTCCGTTGGGGCAATAAAGAAAAACACATTCCCCGGAAATTGGTTAGTGATAATTTTTAAATGGCGAAATATTGTTTGTGTCTAGAAATTCAGATCAACTCCGGCCGATTCAGAAGCGAATTACTATTTCCTATTTAAAAATACCTTTCAATTTTAAATAATTTTATTGAGAAATCCAAATATCAAATATGTTATCTTCCGATTCGATAATGGACACTATTGGTCTGCTGTAGGTGAAATATGAAACATGCGACATAATTTTCATCTAAAGCTCTACTAAAAATAGATTCAATTATGTTTTGTTTTATCACTAGTAAGTTCTAGTGACTTACTTCTTTATTCGGTAGTAAAGAAAATTCTTGTCCGAGAAAAGTGTGTCCAATTCTGAAACAGAAACGTTTCATAGATTTCGTGTGTTTCAGACCGGTTTCGGCCGGTCGCCGTCTTCAGTAGCGTCGACTAACTCTGCTCGCAGCCGATACCCAAATTCTAGGTAGATCGTGGCATTCTTCATTACAAGTGTTGCTTGTTATTTCTGTCTTGCATCTGAAATTGCATCTGTTATTTTTCTGTTAACGCACTTAACCGTTAATTTATTTTCAACTCTTTATATTGCCAAATATGCTGCCGACGGAGCATCGTGTCGTAATATAATAAAACCTTGAGCCTTCGTCTTGTGTCGTGGGGGATAATTAATAGCGGGTTTGGACGGCGGGATAGTTGGAAAACGGGAATGAAAATGAAGACCGAAGCTCGTGGAAAAAACGTTGGACGGAATTTACAACACAAAAAGAGATAGGAGATGGGAGAAAAAATTAACAATGGCGCGTCGCTACGGCGGGAAGCCTAAATCAATTTCGGTCTGCGGTGTCCGCGGTTAGCAAACTCTCGGTGTGATTAATTACCGGATGCGGCTCTCCCTCCCCTCATCCCCCTCTCCCTCCATCCCTCCATCCCTCCCTCGCTCCCTCTCTCCTCCGTCGACATTAATCACGAGGTCGAGGTCCAGCGGCTCCAATCGGTGTACAACGCCTCGGGTACAATACGTGGACGAACTTTCGAGAAATCACGAAACTCTTCGGCGTTTCACAGACAAAGCCCTACGGCGAAACTCTTATTCTTTGCGACAATAATTGCCGGTTCCGTCGTCGGCGAGATCCGGTTTTCCGGCCGTTCGCCGTCTTCAGTAGTCGGCGGAAATCTGGCCCTGCTGGAGACGCTGTGTGGCGGGCCGAAAACCGTCTGGCAAAAGACCGGTTTACAACTTGGCCCTACTGATTTCGCCTTCAAACTAGTCTGTAACCCTCTTATACAGTAGTAAACCAGTTCGGTACGTCTTCAAAATCACGTGGCCATCTTAGTCACTTTTTGGGCACTTTGGACGTTTTTTGGGCGTGCTTTTTGGCGTCTAAAAAATCCAAGGGGGTATATTCCAACCCCTCGCAGACCGCAAAACGCCTTGATAGCGATTCTGTCGAGGGCCGAAATACTGGGCCTATTTATAGACGCGCTGACTTTAAGCACGAAACGGCCTCATAACCGAGGGAAAACGCTCTGTAAAAACGTTCAGCCGGGATGATTATTTTATATTATACAAAATTAACGCAAGATTAGAATTTCGTTTGGCAGTAAGGGTGGAGACGGAGATCTTCAGTGGGTTATACGCTATTCGATATTCGAACTTTCATTATTTTTTAAATATTTTTCAACAATCCAAAACACGTTGTTCTATCGTGTAACGCCCCCATTTCTACTGACCCTAAACTATCGGCTGTCAAACGGTTTTTTTTTTAATAGGGTTGATCGACTTTACTGCAAGAATTGTGGCGTTAATTTTGGGACACCCTACGTAAGGAGAACCTATTTTGTTTTTAAGTTTAACCGGGAGAGGAGTCCATTTCTATGAAATACCGGGGTTCAAGAGCTGCCATCGTTTAATTCAATTGAAATTTACAAATATCAACTGAAATTAGCCCACCGCCGTGAATCCGGTAACACTTTAAATTGCCACGTTTAATTTGACATAGCTGTTTTTTTGGTCTGCGAGCGGTCGGAATACCGCAGATTTCGCGTCGTCTCTCTGTCTCCTCTCGCTGGTTTGGCCTTTCGCCAGACCGGTTTCGGCCGCTCGCCGTCCTCAGTAGTCACTTTCGGAAGTTCTCTTGGGCATATCGGACGTGTATATATATACACCGCAGTACCAGTGACAGTGATACAGTGCAGTGGTGATGCCACTGTCAAGACACCGACAGCGCCAAGAGTAGCACTGGTACCGCTACTGAAGATGGCGAGCGGCCGAAACCTGTCGAGCGAAGGACCGAACCGGCGAGAAACTGACGAAATCTATGAAATGTTTCCGTTTCAGCAATGAATTATTCTTTACCAGTTGGTAAAGAACTTTAGAAAAAAAATTATGTCGCGTTCTCATATTTCAGCTACAGCTGACCAATAGTGCCCATTATCGAATCGGAAGATATTTGATATTTGAAATTTATTAAGTAATAAACAATAAAAATTTTTAAAATCAGAAGGTGTTTTTAAATAGTAATAGTAAAATTCGCTTCTGAATAAAACCGCGAACGAAATTGGCCGGCGTTAAACTGAATTCTTAGACGCAAAAAATATTTCGCCATTTAATGACGGCCTTGGAAATTACGCCGGATCCGTCGTTTTTTTAGATTGAGAATATTTCGCCGTAAAAACTGTAAACTGTACTGCGTCGGCGGGTTAACAGGAAAGCGTTGTCCCAGCGTCGAAGACCGATATAGCGTTTCCGGGCCAAGGTCGGAGTCACGCAAACTCTCGAACCAACAGACCGTGAGTTAAATATAACTCACGCCGCGTTCGATATACAGAGGGGGGTCTGTAAAAAAAAAAAAATGTATCCACTGTTCAATAGTCAACAACTTGCAAACTAATTGACTGGGAGTTGTCTCAGTTTTCGGTAGTGTTATAGTGTTGTAGTTGCGGCACAATCGCGCCCTACAAGCTTCGTCAGTTGTGTCGGATGACAGTGGCCGTATAGTCAGTGTTCTGTTGTGTCAGTTCTACCTTGTATAGACATAGACATTCGATGAAAGGAATAGTCAGTTTTGAAGTGGTATTTTCAAGTAGGAAAACATTAAATGGGGTTCACAACGGCAATGGCGAAATGGGTATCGAACAGAGCCAATATACGACTTGAACACGTCGTGCAGTCAGCAGTTGGTGATGCAGATTTTTTTCAATGGTGACCATTTCGAACACCTACAGTTATGTGATATATCTTCAAGTTGGACTTTAAGCTACACTTTCACCAAAAATGAGACAATTCCGTCGATTAGTTTGCAATTTATGGACTGTTGGACGGTGGATACATTTTTTTGGACCACTCCGCACATACGTCATTTCCATGGCCTATTCGGTATCGTAATATAATCCGCGGCTATAGTGACGAGAGAGGAGAATTTTCGGCGTAGATTAGCGAGTATAAGGTCGAAATAATTTGGAATACCAGTTTTTTTGTACGGAAGGAAGAATTTTTCTTGTGACCGTAAAGTCTGCGGTGTTTCTGTCTCCTTTCGCCGGACCGGTTTCGGCCGCTCGCCATCTTCAGTAGCGCTGTGTTCGGCACTTGCCGAAAGGAGTAAGAGACACGCGGAATCTTCGGCCTTTTTCAACCCCCTCGCAGGCCACAAAACGGGTACGCTAAACCGATATTTTATTTCGTGTAGTTTTAACGGCGATTTGATTTTTGACCCCGTCAATTGTAAGCGACGCTGTTAAAGTAAAGCCGGTGGGGGCTTCGTTTAAATTCGGTCCGCGATTCAATATTCAATGCTTGGAGCGGGAGAGAACATCAAATGTTGACCTATCGACCCCTTTCTTCCCCCAAGCGCCCATCCCTCTCTCTCTCTCTCTCTCTCTCTCTCTCTCTCTCTGTTTGCTTTAGGCCCCTCGTCCGTAGACACGTTTCTAAAAATCCCGGTTTCTTTCTGAACGCCGGAAATTTTTCAGTCGGATCGCCGAGAAGAGAAAAGCGGGGAAAAAGTGTCCGCCCTCCCGAACACTTGTTGAATTTATAAGGCGTTACGGGCGTACAACGGCTAAGCGCAAAGCCCATATTTGAAGTCCGGTCCTGTCTTGACGGGGCCGTTGCCGAATTGAGGAAACTCGAAAAGGAATTTCTATACAATAGGATTTTTTTTTTTATTTTCCAAGCGATCCAATATCTCCGGACGGGTCGGATAGAGGTTTTCCTCTGCGAAAAATAATTTCGGAAACTCCTAAAAAGGGAGTGATCTCCTCCATTAGTTATTGCTGCTTGAACATCAATGTTGCTTGTTGTACATTTTCTTACGGTTGTACAGAGACTTTGACAAAGACTCACCGGGAGAAACAGACGGCAAGAATGAAGAGGAATTAATAATTTCAGAGGAAAACCTTTAAAGAAACTGTCAACGGAGGCAGTATTCTGAACGAAATTTACAAATACCAGACAGAAAATATAATTGACTAGAAAAAAAAACTGATGAAAAACTTCCCTTACAGAGTCAGTTTATTCTATTTTCTGGGCGCCATTTGTGAAAGTTTCCTTCAACGATGAATCGCGGCGGGAGAGGAAATTACTTCAATTACTTAATTACTTAAGGTCGGAGAACCGATCGCCGGACAGTAGTATATCGAGAGCGAGACTTGAACAACGCATATACTAGCAACAGAATGCTACTGAAGACGGCCAATTCGCTGATGGGAATAATTGCAAAAAGCGGCTGTAAATAATTTCCCAAGATATATTTTAATAACAGAAATGTGTAGTGTCCGGTCTTTCGCCAGACCGGTTTCGGCCGCTCGCCGCCTTCAGTAGCGGCGTGTGTCGCTCGTTCACGGCCGCTTGCTTGTTGTTGGTAAAAGTGACGGACAGCGCGAACGGGATGCGTCCGACGGGCGAAAGTGATTCGATCGAAGCGCTACTGAAGATGGCGAGCGGCCGAAACCCCCCCGCCACCGGGAGTTCACAAGGCGGGTATTCCCCCAAAAAATTACTTTAAGACCGTGCTTAAAGCATTTACAAAAGAAATTATTTCAACTGATTGTTATTATCTGATCCGTATTTAACCTTAGGCCCCAAATGGGGATCAGTTAACTTTTTTTAAAAATTACTTTCAGTAATTTCACATTATAAATACTAAGTCTTGTTAAAATACTTGTAATTATGATTATTATTCAAAATAAAAGATGATCCGTCTCAGGTGTAGTTTCAACTCTGTAGTGCCCTAATCCCCAAATGGGACTTAGAAAACAAAATATTTGACAAACCGGTTTTTAAAAACATATTTGGAGTTACTATTTGTTTAATAATGCATCGTAATAAGTAAATTTTATGCGAATTTTTTGGGGAAAAAAAAATTTGGTACTTATTGGGTTAAGGATAAAATAGAAAATACTCACTCAGGAACTATTGTACACAATTGTTGTTCCTAGTTTGATTACACTTGAAGATCAAATTTAAATATGTATTATTCGTGTTTGCTCAAACACCTTTTACGCTGCTTCTCCCCTCTGCGATTTGGGCCCTTTTCCTTTCCTCTCCCTTTTCACCCGCCCCTCCCTAATTTACCCGCTTTTCCACCGTCCCTTGTGAAAGTTTGTGAAAGCAAGAGAAAAGCTCGGCCCACGGTGAAAGCCGTAATTGGTGGAACTGTGTGTCTGTGACGACCCCTAGGGTTGGACTTGCTACTTTGACCCCGCCTTTTTTTTTTTCACCCCCAGATTCGCCCGAGAAAAGGGCTTTGCAACGGGATTTGCTAAACGCGCTAATTGTTCTCGCGGCCTCCTCCATTTCCCGCGACGCCCTTTTCATCCCTTTCTCGCTTCAATTCTTTATTTGAAAATCGTTTAAAGGAGGATTGTCCGAGCGCCTGGAGGAAAACCTGCGGGCCAACTTTCCGCGGTAATTTCTCTTAAAATAAAATAGAAAGATTCGGTTTTCAATTTAAAAAAAACTACAGGATCCGACCTTTAGAATATCACTTTTGTATTTTGGGTCGGCATTTTAGTATCAAATTCCCGATCGCTATACCAACGCAGATTTTCGATTTTCTGGCTCCGGGACCTAAGGACCCAAAAATATTTGTACAGCGGAAAACTTGGAATTCGCTTAGTAAGTATTCCATCCAAAATGTTTCTGTAAGACCAGCCGAAACCGGTCTAGTAAAGACCAAACCCGAGCGGAGGAGACAGAGAAACACACGAAATCTACGGTTTCTGTAAGTTTCTGCGAGGTGTTGGAATACCGTAGATTTCGTGTATTTCTCGTGTCTCCTCTCGCTCGGATTCGGTCTTTTGATAGACCGGTTTCGCGGCTGTACTGTCTACTGTACAGTCAGTACAAAGTGACAGTGAGGATGCCCGAAAAACATCCAAAGTGCCAAACTGACTAACAACGCTACTGACTGATGGCGAGCGGCCGAAACCGGTCTAGCAAAAGACCACAAACCGGCGAGAAAGGAGACAGAAACATACGAAATCTACGGTTTCTGTAAGTTAGTTTAGAATGACCAGTTTTGTGTTCTGCGAAGGGTTGGAATACCGTAAATTTCGTGGTTTCTCCGTCTCCTCTCGCCTGGGTTCGGTCTTTGCTAGACCGGTTTCGCGGCTGTACTGTCTACAGTACAGTCAGTACAAAGTGACGGTGAGGTGCCGAGAAACATCAAAGTGCCAGCGTGACTAAAACCGCTACTGACTGATGGCGATCGGTGAAACCAGTCTAGCAAAGACAAACCGACCGAGAGGAGAGACAGAAACATACGAAATGGACGGTTTCTGTAAGTTAGTTTAGAATGACCTGTTTTGTGGTCTGCGAGGGTTGGAATACCGTAGATTTCGTGTGTTTCTCCGTCACCTCTCGGTCGGGTTCGGTCTTTTGCTAGACCGGTTTCGCGGCCAACGGTTACTGTCTACAGTACAGTCAGTACAGGTGAGAGTGACAGTGCAGTGAGGACGCCCACAAAACTTCCAAAGTGACTGACACCGCTAGTGAAGACGGCGAGCGGCCGAAACCGGTCTGGCGAAAGACCGCAAACCGGCGAGAGGAGACAGAAACACGCGAAATCTACTGTACTGTTCGCCGTTCGTACGCTGAAAACGCTGAAGAGAGTTGATACGAAATTGATGACTGAAGCCCAGTGGATGAATCACGGTAATTTCGATGATGAGTTTTATCTCTGCGGAACAAATCGTTCGAAATTAATAGTGCTCTGGCAGCGGAAATAGTGCTCACACACACACTCACTCACGCGCCATGGCCTAACGCATCTTATCAGAGTTCAAGAGGTGATTGAGATAAGCCGCAGAACTAACTACCAACGCCCAGTTAGTTAGTACAGGCAATTAGTACGCAGTCCGTCATCGGCAATATTACATTCGCGGTGAAAGTATAACCCAAGTTATAATTATACAATATTCCAATTGCTTACCTCCATATTTAGTAACGATATTTAGTGAAGAATTAGAATTTAATCGGTAAAAATTCGAAATGAAATTGTGCCACCCGTTCCTCAGACTTAAATTGTTCTTGCGTCATGAGTGCAATCTTTGGGTGGTTCCTTTTGTCACGAAATACATACAACATTCGATGTTGATTGTACGAAATAAAAAAGGTAAAAAAAAAAATAATCATGAAATTCCTATCGATTAATCGTGCGCAACTAGCAAGAAGTGACATCATCAACACCGGAAATACACTAAATATTATTAGGATTTAACATAAAGGACGTTGTTTTTAAGGCGTTCGGAGTCGATAAAACATAAATTTTCATTCAATAATTTATTCGGATAGCTCCGCGCAGGTCGGAGAAAGTGTGGAATTCAACGTTTCTTCGTTTCGTGCGTTTTCACTCGACGATTCTGTGTTACCTACAGAAGGAAATACGATTGCGGTACGGACGATGGCGAGAGGCCGAAACCGTCAATAACGCCGAAACGTCGCTCGTCGTTAGATTTTGCTTCGTTCAGGATATTTCGTCAGGCGTTTCAACGCCGCCAGTACGCGGAAAAATCCGATCCGGGCGATGGAAAATCGAGAAAAACCTCGACGAGACGCCTGCACTTTGGGCGCTTCGGTCGAAAACGTTCTTAATTTCTAGTCGTAAAAACCAGTCGGCGAGTCAGTATTGAGAGCAAAACTTTCGCGCACTTTCAGAAGAGAAAATGAACTAGAAAACTGCAAAATACGAGGTCTGTTCTGGAAATTTTAGATTTCCGCGAAATAAGTATATTCAATCTACGGTTTTTTTGTAGCCTCATGTCTGCAACGGTTAATCTTTTAAAGCCGCTTTTATCGCAGGTTTTTTCGTTTCTTCAGCGATTTTTACCCGTTCCTAAAAATGGATCTGGAGATTCTGCGTCAATTTTTTTCTGAAAAACGAAATTACGGCGTACGGCGCGAAGCCGCCTCGGCGACCGAAGCGACGTCTTTTCGGCGTTAGCACAAAAAATGATTTTTTCAAGTGCTTCGAGGATTGGGAAAAAAATCTGGCGGGGATCACTTTGAAAGGGGACAGAACAGATATTCGTAAATAAATAAATAATTTTGGAAAAAACCCGAAATTCGCGATTTCTTTCTGTCAACGGACTTCGTATATAGGCCATTAACGGATACTGCGCCTCGTATAATTTATCTAGTAAAAGAATGTCCCCGCATCTCCCCGCTATCTGTCGGACTTCAGATAAGAAGTTGGGGGGCTTAAAAGAGAGATACGGTCTCGGCGTCGACGATACGTGGGGGCGGGGTCCTATTTTTCGAAACCGGTTTCGAAACCGCGTCCCTCGAACGGAGAACGGACCTCGGTTAGGTCAAAATTCGAGGAACGACTTCAGTCAGCCGCCACTAGTGATAGTCACAGTGCCCGAGACCTTCAGTAATTGATCTCTACGAGTGCTGGACTTATTTGAATAACATATTTAACCCGAATTGGCGATGACAACGATACGCTCATTTACGCAAAAAAAAAAAAATTCTCCCACGACGTTTTATACCACTTACATTTTCATATTTTTCATAGTTGTCGCCCCGAAAACGGGGCATATAGCGGAAACTGTTCAGGTTCTACGACCGTCTGTTGCGTAACACTATTATTGAACGGCCCCAATGAAAGGTCGACCTTCGTTACACCTCTGCGCCTACCTTGAAATGGGCATTTTTTTAAATACACTAAACCCAATTGACAAAGTGTTGATTGTATCACCTCTAAATGAATCTATTAACGAAGGTTATTCAACGAGAATTATTCGCAAATTGAATACATTTTTTAAATAAATATTCTCCGTCCCACTAACCGCGGCTTGGTTCTTTAAAATTTCCAGTTTTAATAAATTTATTGAAGAACAACGAAAGTAATGTTTTATGGCAACGGTTTTGAAAAGAACATTGTAATTGTGGAGCCGACAAGAGTTCCGAAAAGTCGGAAAAGAAAAGTTTCAGAAATAATCACTATAACTTCTAATCGCGTAATACCGTGTTCAGAATCTCGGTTGGCACTAACTGTTTAGTGATAATATTTAAATGTTTTTCAATACCTGAATCGAAATACCCCCGTCTCCGGGGGGTTGAAATACCGCAGGTTGTTTGTTCCCCTCTCGCCGTTTCGGTCTTTCGCCAGACCGGTTTCGACCTCTCGCCATCTTCAGTAAGGGTTAGTCTTTGACTTCGTATGTCTTTTGGGTATCCTCCTTGCACTTGAAACTTTTACGATTAACGACAATAACGAATAGTACAAGTGAGAGTGACTGTGTCCCAAAAATATCCGAAGTGGCGAAGCGACCAACACCGCTATTGAGGATGGCGAACGGCCGAAACCGGTCTACGGTATCCGAACCCCTCGGCGACCACAAAACGTGTATGTTAAACTGTTTAAGGATACTTTTTTACGGCCCCCCTACAGTTGGGAATATCGCAATCGGTATCTTACGGTTCGCTCGTAGGTTAAGCAACTGAAGACGGCGAGCGGCCGAAACCGGTCTAGCAGAAGGCCGAACCGGATGAGAGGAGACAGAAACACGGGAAATCTACGGTATTATATATAACCCATCGCTGAGCACGAAACAACAAATTTCAATCCCGTTCACTTGTACTGTGAAAACCGGTCTAGCGGGAGACCGAAACGCCGAGTGGGAGACGGAAGAAGTGGCACTTTTTTAAACGCAACATAGACCGGTATTCTGCCTTTTGCTATTGCCGATGTCACTTGAGATTTCAATAGTTTGGCCACAATTGGAGTTCCGGTCGCGGAAATCTGTCTTCCATAGCATTTTATACTTTTATAGCATTCCATTCTGTCCAGAAAACGAGTTCTACCGCCCGTGACGTCACACTTCCACGGCTATCCCTATTTGGAAATCCCGCTAACCCGTATTCCCTCCCACGTCCTGACAGGATGTTTTCTGATAATTCTGAATATTTTCGTTTTTTTCGGTCCTTGTCGAAAATTCACACTTTTCGGACTTCAATCGAGTGCGTAACGCCCACACGTTGTGCTCAATCTATTAATTATAGACCGAATTTTACTCTACACGGTAAATCCGGTTTGGAATACAACGATCTGCCAGACCCGGAATCGAGCTCGGGACATCGAACAGTCGAAGTCGAAACAGGATAATAGGCGTTTTGAACGAAAAGGGAAACGAAAAAGGATTCGAGGTTTACTCCGAAACGCCGGGCATTAACGAAACGCATCGATTATTCAAGCGTCTCTTCGAATTTTAATGCTTTCCATTAAACGCCCACTTTGCCCACACTTGTCCGAATCCTCTCTCTCTCTTCCTCTTGCCCACCCACTTCATTTTCTACCCATTCATTTGCGCCCTTATACAGTCTGTCCCGAAATTAACGCGAGATTCGAATTCGCCACCGTTCTTCGCCGTAAAGTCGGCAACCGTATTAAAAAAAAAAAAAAAAAAAAAAAACCCCGTTCGACAGCCGATAGTTTAGGGTCAGGAACTTCCGAAAGTGAGTCCTACTGAGGACGGCGAGCGGCCGAAACCGGTCTGGCGAAAGGCCAAACCAGCGAGAGGAGACAGAGACACGACGCGAAATCTACGGTATTCCAACCCCTCGTTACCCATTCTTGCAGTAAAGTCGGTCAACCCTATTAAAAAAAAAACGTTCGACAGCCGATAGTTTAGGGTCAGTAGAAATGGGGGGCGTTACACGACAGAACGACGCGTTTTCGTTGTTGAAAAATATTTCAGAAATAATGAAATTTCGGCGGCCACAGTTCGATTCAAATCTTGCGTCAATTTTGGGACGCCCTATATAATTCGGTTTTCGAATTGCGATACACATTTCCAGCCTTACGTCCTGAAACTCAAACTTTTGAGCCGTAAAATATATTTATAGAAGTTCTACTGAAATGTAGACGGCGCGAAGAGAACACGTTCTTTTGAACCGGGTAGGACCAGAACGGTATCTCAACGGCATATTAGTTTAGAATATCTGTTTTGTGGTCTCCTCTCGCCGGTTCGGCCTTTTGCCAGACCGGTTTCGGCCGCTCGCCATCTTCAGTAGCGGTATTAGTCACTTCGGATGTTTTCTGGGCATCCCCACTGCACTTTCACTGTCACAGCACACGACTAACTTGTAAGTGACTAACGCCGCTACTGAAGATGGCGAGCGGCCGAAACCGGTCTGGCAAAGACCGGACCGAACCAGCCAGAGTGCGGTAGGCCAGTTTTATGTATAGCCTGCCTGTATTATGCTATTATGTCGCTAGGTATATAGCCCCCCAGGATATTGTCTTATACCGTGGAAATGCCGCGTTATTTCCGGTCGATAGAGCGGGGCGGCGGAAAACCGTAGGCGCGGGAAATTTCCACCGGGTCCGAGGAAAACTCACGTCCGCTTATCTCTTATCTCTCAGCTCCACGAGCCATTGAGTTGAGTCGTCGCGCTACACTGGCGGAGTTTAAGCCCTCAGTCATTATGCGCTAAGTCCCCTCCTCCCGGAAAACTAAGACCAACGCCGCTACTGAAGACGGCGAACGGCCGAAACCAATCCATGGAAGCCTGCCCTGTGAAAATTCTCCGTATACCTTGCGTGTACAGGCAGTGGCTCCAGTATTCTGCGGCCGGTACCGTTAAACGTAGACGGTTTATACGAAAAGGACGGGGGCGAAACGTGGCGCTAGTGCTGTGTCAGTGATGGCCGATCGGGTTGATCGGGACGGAATACAGGGGCCGGTTTAAACATGAATATTTATGCGAATCGACGGTGTCACCGTAGATCAGAGTGGAAATCGGGCGTGAAAATTTCGTGACCGCTTTCCCCCCCCCCCCCCCCACCCCCGTTCGTCCCGTCGGAAAATTCCGATAAACCGGCAAAACCGCATTAATCTTCGAATTGATTCCGAAGTGACCCGCCGTTATATCATTAGTCGGAAAGGTTTTTCAATTTGTCGCAATTTTCAAACAGAAATCGATATATCCGTCTCTCGCGAACCTAAAAATGTAATTATTCAATTATAGTAATGGATTCTTTGTTGGAGATTATTCGTTTCCTAGACAGTAGTTAATAACGGCGTAGTACCGTCGATTTCGTGTTTCTGTCTCCCCTCGCCGGTTCGTTCTTTCGCTAGACCGGTTTCTGCCGTTCGCAAACCTTCACATTGGATGTTTTCTTTTTGAGCATCCTCACTGCACTGCCAGTGTCACTTGTACTGTGTATGATACAGACGACAAACAGACTGACTAACACAGAGCTACTGAAGATGGCGAGCGGCCCCGCTTTATGGCCCGGAAATAACGCGGCATTTCCACGGTATAAGACAATATCCTGGGGGGCTATAACTCGCGACATAATAGCATAATACAGGCACGCTATACATAAAACTGGCCTACCGAACTCTCGCTGGTTCGGTCTGTCTTTGCTAGACCGGTTTCGGCCGCTCGCCATCTTCAGTAGCGGTGTCAGTCACTATTGGCACTTTGGAGGTTTTTTGGGCATCCGCATTGCACTGTCACTTGTATTTCGTGTGTTTCTGTCTCCTCTCGATGTGGTTTGGACTTTTGCTAGACCGGTTTCGGCCGCTCGCCATCTTCAGTAGCTGTGTCAGTCACTTTTCGGATGTTTTTTGGACATCCCCACTGCACTGTACTGTGTCACAGCCCAAAAAAAACATCCGGAAAACGCCAACATGAAGATGGCGAGCGGCAGCCGAAACCGGTCTAGCAAAAGACAAAATCGGGTCTACAAGAGACAGTTACTGCAAAATACAATACAGGCATTCCAAAATATACTATTTTCACTATATATTACTGTACCCGTTCAAGATTTTTTCGTCCTGACTTTCATACCTCTCGCCCATACATCAGCATAGATATAGTGTGTCTCCTCTCGCTGGTTTGGTCTTTTGCTAGACCGGTTTCGGCTGCCGCTCGCCATCTTCGTGTTGGCGTTTTCCGGATGTTTTTTGGGCTGTGACACAGTGCAGTGCAGTGGGGATGTCCGAATAACATCCAAAAAGTGACTGACAACATCGCTACTGAAGATGGCGAGCGGCAGCCGAAACCGGTCTGGCAAAAGTCGAAACCACAGCGAGAGGAGACAGAAACACAGGAAATCTACGGTATTCAAACCCGTCGCAGACCACAAAACAGGTATTCTAAACTAGAACCGGTCTCATAAAACCAGACATTTTTCAATTATTGAAATTAAATACACTTTTTTTTTTATCTATCCTAATATTTTATTCAACTGGAAATTCGAATTGTTTCCTGCCACGAATTGTGTTCACTGTAAATAATTAGCTCAATTCCACTCCTTATCTTGTACGCGGATTATTGAAGATCTTGCTGTTGAGCTTACGCGGCTTACGAGCTTTTCGATTAAAGACGGACGAAAGTTCGAAAATTTCGGCCGCTGGATGAAATTCATTCATGTACTGTCGCGCCGATAAGGCCTATCTGAGAACATCTATATGGGGGACGGTGTCGGTCTGTTGAGCGAAAAATCAACATAGAAATATGTCCGCCGTTGACTGGCAAAGTGAATGGGCCTCACAGTTGGCAGGCCTGATAGGCGGGCGTTATCAGTGTCAACATACCGTCCTTGCAACTGATTTATCAGAGGCGTCGGCATTTTTCCCGTTTTAATTATCGAAGCGTCGAAACGAGGAAAGTTTCCCTGATGAAAATTCCCCCCCCCTCCCCCACCCCGGGGGGGGGGGGGGGAAATTCGTTCGGAATTTAAAGTGTAGAGTTTCGTGTTTGAAATGACGCTATCACAATTCGTGATAAAGTAATGATTACACACGGTCTAACAAATTCACCGATACGTAAAGCGACGACGAGACTTACTTACTTAGCGCAACTTCAGTAAAGCGCCGAAATCCTGTAAAGTTAATTTGAAAAGATTATTAGAGGGAGTGCATCACGCTTTCCCATACACGCCTGGAGAAAATTCGATTTTAAAACTATTATTCTCGACCAAATCGGTAATAGTTATTATCCCAGTTTTATTGATCACTTAAACAGTTATTGACAATTAAACTATATTATCTGAAACAGTATGTCTGTACGAGATAAACACAGAATACGGGTATGCTGGAGAATAGACCGCCCATTAACCGAAGTTACGTTCACCTCCGCAATTAGGAGGAAGTTGTAATTATAAATCCATTACGCCCAAGTAAAGTCGTAATTGCGACCGGTGAAATTTATTGCTCTGTAAATCAATTTTTAATGAAAAAGTATACTCCGCCGATTGCAATACGTAATACAAAGTTTATGAGACTCGGAACGCTGGTTTTCAATAAACCCTTCAGTGTCTACAACCTAGACCGGTTTCGGAGTGATCGCTGCGACGAGCCTAATACCGACGGCTCTTCTGCTAGACCGGTTTCAAAGAGACCAACTTGCAAAAGACTTGCAAAAGAAGGGTTTCGGCCACTCGCCATCTTCAGTAGCGGTGTTGGTCACTTTTGGCACTTTTTGGACGTTCCCCACTGCACTGTCACTGTCACTGCGACCGGCGGCCGAAACCGGTCTAGCAAAAGACCAAACCGGCGAGACGAGACAGAAACACACGAAATCTACAGTAATGAGGCATTTGTGGCACTCGACGCCTCAATATAGTTAAGAAAAAAAATATTAAATATGAAATAAACTGACCGTAACTGAAATTTGGCGTAGAATATTTCACATTGTCGAAACGCAGGCGTCTGTTTACACCATTGGACGTGCTAACGACACGTGATTTGATGCGCCCACAAAATAATTTATATAAATTTAATTAACATAAATTCATAAGTAATATTTAATTGACGTTACATGGTATGAATGACGTCTGCCGGACGTCATTGTACGTTATACCTGTTTTGTGGTCTGTTCTTTTGCTTGGTTGGTCTTTTGCTAGACCGGTTTCGGCCGCCGGTCGCCATCTTCGTCACTGTCCACGTGACGGTGACAGTGCAGTGAGGACGGCCCCCGAAAACGTCCAAAAAGTGGCAAAAGTGACCAACAACACCGCTACTGAAGATGGCGAGCGGCCGAAACCCTCGAAATCTGGCGAAAGACCGGACCGGCGAGAGGAATCTACGGTCAATGTACTTAGGTCTTTGACGATCCTAAAACGAATTCCCCCCACTTTTATAAACTGAAAATGTCCTCCAAAACTCAAAATATTCCCCACCCCCCCGTCGGGCTTTAATGAACGAGTTAATGTAAAGTGCCCGGGGTTTTGTTCCATTTCAGTTTTCTTTTCTCCAACCCCCGTTTTACACTTCCCCGAATCGCGGCCTCCTGAAGAAGGGGTAGGTTGAATTGCTTCTGAATTCAACCCCCCGCCCCCCACCACCGTCCGATCATTCCGCTCGGTTATCACCGTTTTAATTGCGCAATTATATATAACAATAATAGAATAATACGCGTCCACGCCTATTTATAATGATTATAATTCGATTGAAAAAAATGTCGACGCGCTAAGTTCAATGTTTGTAGTTCGGTATAAACGTTTCGTGCGGTCTGCGATGGGTTGGAAACTTAAGTTGGGACTTAATCTTGAGGAAGATTATATATTGTAGATTTGTTGTGTTTCTGTCTCCTCTCTCGCCGGTCCGGTCTGTTGCTGGACCGGGGTTTCGGCCGCTCGCCATCTTCAGTAGTCAGTACTGGCATTTTGGACGTTTTTTACTCTCTGACTCTTAGTGATCCGACTTAGTAGTATCGGCGAGTCCAAACCAGTTTTTGCCTCGGCGGAAATTCGATTTAAAAAACAATTTATCCGCCACCGAATCGGAAAAAAGTTCCGATCACCCGTTTTATATTGATCAAACTTTCATAGTGCGCTTTGGGAAAAACTAAGTTGGGGAAAACTAAAGATCTCGCTCAGGGATTATATATTTCGAGCCTGTTGAATTTAATTGAAATTAACAATTCTTGGTTTTCGAAGAGTTTCAAAACCTGAGGCAAACTTCTTGTTAAGGTCAATTGGGAAATTTGAAAATCTTCGCTTCGATTTTCAAATCTGTAATGGCCGCACTTAAAGCTGTTAACGATTTTCCTGAATACCCTACATTTCTTCTGTTTCTGTCTCCTCTCGGTTCGGCCTTTCGCTAGACCGGTTTCGGCCATCTTCAGTAGCGCTGTGTCAGTCTACTTTCCGGCACTTTGGTTGTTTTTCGGGCACCGCGCTACTGAAGATCTACACGCCAAATCCCGACCACTCGCGGACCGCACTACAGGTATGTTGAACTAGATTTTCCCGAAGATTGCGATTACGTTTCATGTTGCGGGACAGTATAGTCAACGCTGCAGGAAGTGCAATGGGGCGTCTATTGAGTTATAAAAAACGTTTTGCTCAATGTGAAAAACACAAAAAATAAAATAGACCGGCTGAAGGGAGGAACGCACCGGAGGGATTTATTTGGGGGGCGTGAAGCACTCTGGAATTGCTGTAGGAAGGGGATGAGGGCGGGGGGGTGGGTGGGTGCTGACCTAGTTTACGAGGTCCCATTTTATCCAGAACTCCTGGACCGCGGTCCGGGACCGATTTATCGGGTCCGCGGAACCCCCTTTTTTTTCTTTCTTTATTCCCGGCCTTTCCCTTTCGAACTGAAAAGCTTTACAAGCGCAGAGTGCGCGTTCGCTCGACTTTTCATCCGATCGATGATTGTGTCGACTCCCGAACGCTAAGACGAATGCGCGATTCGATTACCGACTATCCGATTGTGATAAGCGATTTGAAAATAATCGATTTCAAACCTCGAATCGGTACTTAGTAGAAGTACCGAAAGTTGCATCAAAAGTCCTTCCAAACATCCCTAATGTTTCCGATCGTACTCTTCAAAACGACCTGAACGTACCGACAGTTCATTAAAACCCAGTACCAAATTTTATTTCTGAAAATTTTGCATAATAATTACTTATTACGATGCATTATTATCAAATAGTACCTCCAGATATGTTTTTAAAACCGGTCTGTCAAATATTTTGTTTTTAAAATCGAGTCCCATTTGAGGATTAGGGCACTACAGAGTTGAACTGACACATCTTTTATTCTGAATAATAATCATAATTACAAGTATTTTAACACGATGTAGTATTTATAATGTGAAATTACTGAAAGTAATAAAAAAAACTTCCTTTAAACACATATGTAGTATCGGAAAAAATTAACTGATCCCCTTTTTGGGGCCTAAGGTACTTAATGGGTTAAAGCCCCAACATAGGCCGGCTTACATCGGCCTAGTGAACATAATTGAAAAAAAGTGCCATAATTGAAGAAGATAATACATTCCACAGTAATGATAATAATACAATAAACAGAAAAATTCCCAGTCAAATCTAGAAAAGTCTGGAATATCTATCGCAACCGTTCTGGAACCTATCGGATTTTAGATTGGACCGAATTAGACCGAAACCAGTCTAGGAAGAGACCGAAAATGTCTTTCAATATTCTATGTTCAGGGATTTTTCCTGAACGTCCGAAGCGGAAAACGCCCGAGGGGGCCGCAGGAGGAAAAGCGTCGAGGATCTCCCAACAATATCGTTAATTTTCTTTTAAGGATTTGGCCCAATTTCCGTCTCTCATTTTCGTTTATTCTGAAAATTTTTATTGTACGACTCTGTTTTCTCTTCATTTTTACATACAAAATTTTTTTTTTTTTAATATACGTAGTATTTCGTGGACGAAATTCCTTCCTATATCCGTGTGTTGGTTTCAAGCGGTCTTTTTTTTTTCTTTTTTTTTCTTCCATCCAAAGGGCCGAACATTCCCCAAATTGGTATGTGGAAAATCGCCAATCCCGAACGGCGATATAGACGGTCACGGAATACACGGTCCGTTTGAGATGAAGCCGGCAGGCCGAAGTGAATTCGGAGACGGGAGTTCCACGGAACTCCCGAGGGGGACGCTCTTTCGGGAGTCCGGGCACGGCCCCCCCCCACCGTAACAATCCCCGTAATAGTGTGCACAGTCTCGATCGGAAAAGACGGTACGGAAAACGGGTGGAACGGAAATGAAAAGTTCCGCAAAGTTGAGCCTCGCGCGAGATCCGTATTGGGGAAAAGTGCGAAATGAAAATTTCAATGAAAAATTTATCCTGGAACATATTAGGTGTACAAAAAAGTAATCGACAATTCGATAAGATGTATTTCGGTCTTGAGGAGTTCATCAGGAGAGAGAGGGGAATCGAAAATTTGCCGGAAAAGTGGCCGCGGAGAGTTGTCGATAATATCGGTGAATATATTAGTAGATTAATAATTAAAATTTATTTTTCAGCAAAATAAAATGAATTCCAAAGTCAAAATGTCGATTAATTTTGGGTACCCGTAATATTTTAACAATAGGTTTCATGCGTTTATGTCGCCCGCCGCCCGCCATCTTCAGTAGCGCGGTGTCACTGTCACCGACAGTGCAAGTGACGGCGACAGTGACAGTGCAGTGAGGATGCCCGAAAAACGTCCAAAAAAAAAAGTGATACCAACACCGCGCTACTGAAGACGGCGAGCGGCCGAAACCGGTCTAGCAGGAGGAGACGGAAACAGACCACAGGACGGGTATTCAAGACAAACTAAATTGCCGCATCATGAAATGGCGTACGCCCGGAGAGTATGTAACCGTATACGTATTTAATACTATGTATTAGGGTACCCAAAAGTAATCGACATTTTGACTTTGGAATACATTTTATTTTGCTAAAAAATAAACTTTAATCTACTATATATTCACCGATATTATCGACAACTCTCCGCCGCCACTTTTCCGGCAAATTTTCGATTCCCCCCCTCTTGAGGAACTCCTCAAGACCTCGGGTACACCTAATATGGGTAGTCCGGCTGTTTATAATAAATTACATTTTCAACGAAACTAACTCAGTACACAAGAGAAACGGCACAAACGTAAAGCCCCCGTGTGGAGGAAACCGGTGACGGAAGTCGTCGCGGGACTCCTCACTTAAAGTTCGGTTGACGGGAAAAGTCCCCCCCCCCACCCCGACCGAGGTTCGGTCTGAGAAGAAAGAGAAATCCTGAGGTGGGCCGGAAGTTTTTCCGCCTCGGAGTCGGCTTAAAAACGGAAAATAAAAACCCGGTATAAAAGAAGGGAGAAAAGTTTCCAGAAACAACAATTTATAATTCAGGATAAAAGGAAAGTTGCAACAAGAGATTGGTTCCACTCGGGCTGATAGCTTCTGGAAGCTGAACTGAAGCTGAAGGCGCAAATTAATTACACTATTCCGGGCCTAATTAAAAATTTATGATCGATAATCGGTCTACTGGAAATTGTACCGCTCAATTGTTCGTCTCGAAATGAGTAATTAACAAAATATATTTCGGAATAATAATTTCGTCGGAGGGCGTAAAAGGGTTGATTTTGTAAAATGTTGTCCCGTAAAGACAGATAAACGATTTTCTATTTCGGTCGCAAAGAAATGATTTTTAGAATTTATAGTGATTTATAGAAGTTATACTGAAATGTAGACGGCGCGAAAATTTAAACGGCATCCATTTACTTGACAATAGACCATTTTGTATTACTAAATAATTAGTTTAGAATAACTGTTTTGTGGTCTTATTTCGTGTGTTTCAACGTCCGTCCTCTCGCCGGTTTGCCGTCTTTCGCCAGACCGGTTTCGTCAAGTGCACGAAAACCTCCAAAGTGACTGAAAAAACCGCGCTACTGAAGATGGCGAGCGGCCGAAACCGAGAGAGGAGACGGAAACACACGCGAAATCTACGGTATTCCTACCAAAAACAAGGTATTTTATTCGATATTTTAATAATTATTCTTCAAAATACGTTTAACCTTTGATGTGTCCTTTTATCCATCGTGTTGATCGTTATTACTATTCGATAAAATCTCCAATATGGGGGACTTAAGGAGGACGGAAACGCACGAAATATGAAAAAATTCTTCTTTTTAATGACCGCGGCGAGAAGCCGAAATACAGGTCAAGCAGTTTTCGAGCTGCGAATTTACGGAAAAATCGACAATACTACCCTTCGATTACCCCTTGAGAGGGGTAGGGGAGGGGGAGGGCTTAATTGGCGACGTTAACATCTTCAGAAGCGCACTTCGTTAGACCTTTAACTCTTCGTCTTCTAATTTTGTTGCGACGTCCCCTCCGCCGCCGGTACAAATTAAGCCGCCGTCTTTAAGTCCCCCTATAATCAACAACTCGAGTTTACCTTCTGTCGTTCGTTCAACGCGGAGGGGCCCCGTCAAAGCCGGGACTTTTCAGACTTTTTTCCGCCGCTACTGAAGACGCGGAGAAGGTCCGAAAAGCGCCTGGCGAAAGACAGAACCGACGGAGGAGAAACAGCAGGATACGAAATCTGCGGTACACTTTTCGAAATTCCGTTCCTACGGCGGCACCTTCTCCGAGTAATCCTCCATTTCCGAATAATTCTCGGAGGGAGACTATAATAGATATAGAGTATAAAACCTGCAGTGGGGGTCCGTTCCCAGGCTTTAACGGCAGTTGGTAGTGATCGGGGTGGAGGGCGGTCGATACAAGAAAACGGCGTACGGGGACGTTTAGACACCTGTAAGAGCTTTTCAACCCCAGCAGATATTAATTCCGGCCCGTTAAATTTCTCCGGGCGTCTTAAAATCGATTCAGGGGTCCCCGGGGATAAATGGGGAACGGGGGCTTGAAGCGGACGGTGGGGGAGGGGGGGAAAGCAAGAAACAATTTTCTTATTGCGCAATCAACAATACGGTACATGTGTTAAGGGGTGTGTATTGTACCGTACGCGGTTCACACGATGAAGAAATGACCCGTTACACACAGTGCGGGGTGACACTCTCGGCTTTCTATCATTCCAGACTATAGGCTATAGTAAGTTTTGAATTCGATGCCAATAATTACTGATTTCGACATTTTTTTCTAATTTTTTTTAAACTCTTCCAGTCAAAGAATTGAGTTATACAGTAGATTTTGCGTGATTCTGTGACTCGATCGACTGGTTCTGAGGAGTTTCGATTGGAATCTCATAGTCTGACGTCTCGGTGGATCCACAAAGTTCGATATAGCTTTGTACAATGCCAGTCTATAGGCTATAGTAAGTTTTCAATTTCATGCCAATGATTTCGACTTTTTTTTTAAAACTTTTCCAGTCAAAGAATTGAGTTATACCGTCGATTCTGTGTGTTTCTGTCTCCTCTCGCTGCGGTTCGGCCTTTGCCAGACCGGTTTCGGCCGTTCGCCGTCTTCAGTAGCGCGGAGGAAAGGCAGGAATGAAATTTGTGAAACCGAGATTCTGTGACTCGATCGACTGGTTAGGAGGAGTTTCGATTGGAATTTCGGTGGATCCACAAAGTTCGATGTAGCTTTGTATAATGCCAGTCTATAGGCTATAGTAAGTTTTGAACTTCATGCCAATAATTACCGACTTTTTTAAAACTTTTCCTGTCAAAAAATTGAGTTATACCGTCGATTCTGTGTGTTTCTGTCTCCTCTCGCTGCGGTTCGGTCCTTTGCCAGACCGGTTTCGGCCGTTCGCCGTCTTCAGTAGCGCGGAGGAAAGGCAGGAATGAAATTTGTGAAACCGAGATTCTGCGACTCGATGGATCTCGGTGGATCCACACAGTTCGATATAGCTTTGCATAATGCCAGTCTATAGGCTATAGTAAGTTTTGAACTTCATGCCAATAATTTATGAGTTATACATAGAGGTATTCTAAACTATGTTATTAGTTTAGAATACCTGTTTTGTGGTCTCCGAGGGGTTGGAATACCGTAGATTACGTGTGTTCCAATGTCCTCTCGCCGGTTTGTGGCCTGCTGTCGGTTTCGGCTGCTCGCCACGGATGTCCAAAAAAACCCCCAAAGTGACTAACACACAGCGCTACTGAAGATGGCGAGCGGCCGAAACCGGTCTTGCGAAAGGCCAGACCGCAGCCGGAGGAGACGGAGACGCACGAAATCTACAATTGAGTTATAATTACGCGCCCGTTTATAAGTCCCGGGCTTTGCGGAGGGAACTCTTTCGAAAAGTTGAGCTTGGGGTCGACGGGGGGGGGGTTAGCGCGACAGGTAACTGATAACTGTTATCAATAGAGGTAGCCGTGGCCGCGGCCGTGGGTGGGCCGGCCACACCGGTGCCGGTATAAATCAGACGGGGCCGGGGCGTGGGGCCGGCAGGGACGGAATGGGGCCGATCTGGCTGTAAAGAGGGATGGAGGGGGGGGGGCCTATAATTTCTGAGTCTGCCTCAGACTCGCCCCAACACCACTGATTTATACCTTCTCTCCCTCTCTCCCTCCATCCCTCCCTCCCTCCGTCCAGAGCCCTTTTTTCGGCCGCAGAGAGAAACAGGGCGGGAGGGATGGAGGGAGAGGGAGGAAAAAAGGAAGAGAGAGAGAGAGAGGCTCAGCCGGGAGTGATGAACGCGAAGGGACCAAAAAGGTTTTTCTGACCTTAGACCGGAGTAGACGACGCTTTCTGAACTATTTCAGGAAATTAGGAAAGCGAGAAGGAAAAAGAGGAAAAGTGAGTTGCCAGTCTCGAGTTTCAGTATATATAAAATTTCCAATTATAACGGCCTCAAACGATACCCGTTTTGGGGTGGAAATAAATTTATTTTTTGGGGTCCGGCCGTAGAGAGATAAAGTCGTTATGCAAATCTATGAAGTTTTTAAACCTCGCCGAAATTAAAGTATTTCTTCGAAAATTCTCAACAACTAGTATCAGTTGACGTCCCTCGCTCTCCTGCTCGGTCTTAATCTAGACCGGTTTCCCGGTCTACAGCTCGTCAATCTTCATTATCTACCAACGCCGTTATCTTCCCAAGTACTTATCTTCCAACATATTTATCTTCCAGCATCTTTTTATTCTCACAGCCTAATTAGGTGTCAACTAGGAAATTGTCTACAAATAATAAAAACTGTACTTGTCTTCCCCTTGTAATTCTGCCTAAGAAGTATATTGGAAACCAGTTTTGGAATACCTGTTTTGTGGTCCTCGAGTGTGGTTTCTGTCTGCCGTTTTGGTCTTTCGCTAGACCGGTTTCAGTGGCGCATTTTCAGGGGCGATATTCCGCCTCCGCCCTATAATCGTACGCCGGGGAAAGGGCTCATTATGCCGTCGGTACAAGAGCTAATTACGCGAATAACTCGCGGCTTCATTAGCGGCGAAGCGGGTTAAGTCCGCGAAGTCCGCACGTGCCTGAATTATACAACGCGCTGTCGGACCTCTTTGAGGTCTCCCCGACGACAAGTTGCAGTTCCGTAAAAATTAACTCTAGTGGGGCAGCGGCCAAATTGCAGATTTGGAAATTAAACTCGCCCCTGAAAGAATCCGGGGGGAAAAAAAAATTCCACCACCCGCGCCACAAAAAAAAAAAGAAGAAAAACGAGGCGGGGGGTGGTTTTAAACCGGGCCCGTCAAGCTTTATTTATTGCCTTTTTATGTATAGCCCTTCCCCTCCATCGCTCTCTCCCTCCCGCTCCCACCCTATTTCTCTCATGACTCTCTCTCTCTCTCTCTCTCCCTCCTACATTTTCTCGGCGTGGAAAATCTCCGTTTCCCTTTTGCCCCGTCTTCTTTCCGTCCTTGTCCTTCCCCCTCGCTCCCTCAACGGCATTGAACGCTCGGAGGCCGCGCTAAATTCATTTCCGCCGGCATTTTATTTTATTTTTTCCCCCTCTATCCATCCAGTCGGCCGTCTTAAAACAGCCCCTACACGTAGAAATTAGCCGGTGAAATTTGAACGCAGAATATTCCGTATCGATGGGAACAAGTTCTGGCCATTTTGCCAGACAGGGGTTTCGGCCGTTCGCCATCTTCAGTAGGCGGTATTCGGCACTTCGGGCGCTTTTTGACTGTCACCGTCGTTTGTACTTGAACACTTGTACCACTTTCTGTAGACGGACAAACGACATTACCAAAAACGAGAACGAGACCACCACAGTACAAGTGACAGTGACAGTGACAGTGACAGTGAGGATGCCCAAAAAACATCCAAAGTGACTAAGTTTTGCTGAAAAATGTAATTTATTATAGACCAGACTACATGTACATAGTATTAAATACATATTATACATCATAAGTGGCGTATAAACTTGAGCTTTTCATTTCGGTGGCATACTTTCGGGGCGTACAGCAATTCAGTTTGTTAGAATTTGATATCTGATTAAAATATTTTATAATACCTATTTTGTGGTCTCCGAGGGGATGGAATAAAAATACCGCCGGTAGGTTTCGTGTGTTTCTGTCTCCTCTCTCGCCGGTTCGGTCTTTTGCCAGACCGGTTTCGGCCGTTCGCCGTCTTCAGTAGCTCAGTGTCTAGTAGTCACTTTGCCACTTCGGATCTCAACATATTACAAGTGACGGTACAGTGAGGACGGCCAAAAAAACGTCCAAAGTGACCAACACCGCTACTGAAGATGGCGATCAGCTGAAACACACGAAATCAATTTATGTTTAGCTTTAATTGCCGAAACAGGTTGAATATCTGTCTCTTTGCAATTAGACCTGTCGCCTGTATAAACTGATGCTTTAAAATAAAAGCTTTCCGCCATTGTACCTGTTTTCTTTCTGTTTCCGTTCGCCGAGAAAGGGACTTGATACCGGACTATCGTCGTGTACTAAAGCCGGCCGGGCACTAAAGAGGGCCATAAATATAAGGGCCCTATAGAGCGGGGCAGCCCTAAGCCCTATATCTTGGGCACAGTGTCGTCCCTTTCTCACCGTTATATTCCTACCCCGTAGTTTCTCAACCGGGTAACGGCGGGTCAACCGAAACCCGAAGTTAACCGAACCGGCTCTGCACCCAACCGGCTCTGTACCGAACGGCCGACCGAAGTTATTACATTTTTACATCAAATTATTGACGATGAAAGGACAAAAATTGAAGGTCACAAAGGTAGCAGTTGCCAAATCCAAATTCAGAAGTCAATGAAAAACCGAAATCTTATTACTCGGTCACGGTCACTGAAACAGTAGATTTGTTGCGGTCTTTTGCCAGACCGGTTTCGGCTGCTCGCCATCTTCAGTAGCGGTGTTGTATTTTATAGCAGAAGACCGAACCGGCCACAGAGTAGACGTTATTCCAACCCTTCGTAGACCAGAAAATAGGTAAGTTGAACTGATTTTATTAAAAATATCAGCGAGCATATTAACTTCTGAGAAGATAACGGAATTTTTTTCTACTGGAAACTGCATCATTCTTGTAGTTTTTACGTCTCTTCAGGTGCTCGTATCTTTAGGTCTCAATATAATAACATTGTAGACATTTCAAACGAAATAGAAAGAGCTCAGAGATTCCAGCAGCGGCTGGAACACATTTTCCTGCGATTAGAAATTCTGGAAACCATAACGGTAAGGGTAAAGATTTGTTTCACCCTAATTTCTTTTCAGATTCAAATTTTCCAGTTCAACATACCCCTTTTTGTGGCCTGCGAGGGGTTGGAATACCGTAGATTTCGCGTATTTCTGTCTCCTCTCGCCGGTCTTTTTCTAGACCCGTCTTCAGTAGCGGATGTTTTGCCAGACCGGTTTCGCCCGGTCGCCGTCTTCAGTAGCGAAACCGGTCTGGCAAAACCGCGAACCAGCGAGAGGTGACAGAAACACAACAAGTCTACGGTATTCAATTATTCAAATTTGAAAATAGTTGCTTCATTTCCGGCTGCAATATAAGATTAATTTTTATGACGCTAAGAAAGAATTTCATTTAATCGCCACTAAGAAATTGTACTGATCGTTTTCAAGTTATAATATATCAAGATAAATGAATTCTAAAAGTAATTAGTGCATTAGTGTATTATTTTCAGTTGGAATTGAATAGTGAAATGAAAATTATAGCGAGCTTTCGTGCCAATAAAAGTCGGTCTAGAATTTCACTGCAGTTCTGTTCATCCGAACTCCGGAGGAGTTTTCATATTCAGCGTGTTTCGCCCACGTTTTTACGGCGGGTCGTAAAATTCTCATATATTTTTGTCGTTTTCATTCACCTTTCATTTCGTATAAAAGTGAAGGGAAAAGGACTGCGCATACAGGGTATGCGATGATACAAGAGATAGGCCCTTGATAATTTGATGAGATCAAGCCCATTGATGGAAATTTAAGTCTTTAAAGTTGGCAAATATATCGGAATTCTGTAGAAAAAAAACTGTAGATTTCGTACTGAAGACGGCGAGCGGCCGAAACCGGTCTGGCAAAAGACCGGCGAGACGCACGAAATCTACGGTATTCCAACCCTCGGAGAGCCCACAAAACAGGTATTCCAAACTGTAGAAAATCCATTGTCTTAAAATATTCTGTAAGGTCGACTATAGGACTTGTAAATTATTAATAGCTAATTTAATTATTCGATATTTTTCTGTACCGTTTCTGCAAGAGACATTGTTCTCGGAGAAGAGACGCCGGCTAAGAGGGGCGCTTGCTCCTCGGGGTGGGAAAGATCAGGGCGGTGATTGATGATCGACTGCCGCTAATCAATACTGTGTTTATGATTAATGATCGAGCGATCGAAATATCAATCGCGGCTGATAAATGATCGCGCCAAGTTTTGTAGGAGGCGCGAAACGAAAGCGCTTGCCAAACGAACCGGATCGTAAAGTTGGAAAGTTCGAAAAAGCTCCGCGCTCGATGATTTACTTCTGCTTTCTCGTCGAATGAATCGATCCTCAATGGTGATTACGATCCTGAATTGTTGAGGACTTCATTCTTCCTCGGTAAACACTTCCTCGTTTCCGAGCATATCGGCGATGAGTGGGGGATGTATCGGGGATACTTGCCGAATAGAGGGAGATGAAAAGTCGGATTAGGATTTAACGACCGGGAGAGGGAGAGGGAGAGGGAGAGGGAGAGGGAGAGGGAGAGGGAGAGGGAGAGGGAGAGGGAGAGGGAGAGGGAGAGGGAGAGGGAGAGGGAGAGGGAGAGGGAGAGGAGAGGGAGAGGGAGGGAGAGGGAGAGGGAGAGGAGAGGAGAGGGAGAGGGAGGGAGGGAGAGAGGGGATGAAGGTCGGCACGTGTGTGTGTATATGTACAGCCGTATATACAGCCTGAGGATTTAAACCCTGGCTGTGTCATACCCAGAGATAGGGGCCGACCCTAGATTAATTGCCGCCCTAATTAGTCCGAAACCGCCCTGTACCTACGCCCAATATACTCGTCTTCAGTAATTATCGAACACAAGCTATCTTGAACCGGGACTTCCAGCCATCCGGCGTTTCAGGACCGCGTGTATGTTCCAGGCCTGTGTGTTTCTCTGTCTCCTCCCGCCGGTTCGCTCTTTTGCCTGACCGGTTTCGGCCGTTCGCCGTCTTCAGTAGCTCAGTGTCTGGTCACTTTGCCACTTCGGATGTCACATATTACATGTGACAGTGACAGTACAGTGAGTACTTAGAGTTGTAAACGATTTTCCTGATTTTCGTAGATTTCGTCTCCTCTCGCTGGTTCGGCATTTCGCTGAACCGGTTTCGGCCGCTCGCCATCTTCAGTAGCGCTCGCCATCTTTGGCGTTTTCGGGGCATCCTCACTGCCCTGTGTCACTGTCACTTGTACTGTCGCCGTCCGAAGTGCCAAAAGTGACCGCGCTACTGAAGACGGCAAGCGGCCAACCCTACTCGGTTCTGTGGTGTTTCTGTCTCCTCTCGCCAGTTCGCGGTGTCTTTTGCTAGACCGGTTCGGGCCGCTCGCCGTCTTCAATTTTCGGGCATACTCAAATGTGACTAACACCGCTACTGGTGAAGTTGGCGGCCGAAACCGGTCTAGCAAAAGACCGCGGAATCGGCGAGAGGAGACGGAAACGAGCTTTTTGCCAAAATCTATCTAGCATTCGGCTTAAATCGATTCTTCGCGAATAACACGGTCACGTACGGTAATCACCGATTGGTAATCGATCGTCGGCAACTCGACTACCACCGAAAAGGGTAGGAAGTGTGTCAAGGACTTTGTAGTAGTTAGTCCTTAACGCCGGTCCTTATTTTCATATTACCTTTACCTTAATTTCCTCATTTTTCAGCGTCGCCCTAATCCAAAAAACAGTCGTTAGCTAAAAATATTTACGGTACCGCTCTCTCTAAGAATACCGGTCTCTCTCGCCTTTCATTAATTACCTAATTACCGTCAATTACCCGACTGAAATGTGATTGAGCTTAGGCGACAGATATAAAATACTGTATAAAATTCGACTGCTGAAGGCCGTTACGAGACAGTGGGGCGCTGTGAGAGGCGAACGATTGGATTCTTATCGTTACGGACGTAAATAGACCGAACGAGTTCCTCGTCCTACGACAGAGGACGGCCGTACAAATTTACATTCCGTGTCATTTATACTGTACGGTCTCGCCTATCGCTGCCAGTTATACAAAGTTAACTTTTCAATACAGAAGAAGTCATAAGAAGAGTTGTTGTAATTCAGATTTTGATTGATTACTAACTTCCGCTGTTGGGTTAGTAAAGACCAGAACGGGCTCTGGAAGGGTTTTTTTTCTCTTTCCCACTGTGGAAATAAACGTGTATTTGTTCCCTAAACATTTCATTAAAAATATAGCCCATAACAGTAATAACAGCTAAAACATTAAGTGCCAAATTTTTTTTTCCGAAAATTTTCCATAAAATTTACTTATTACGATGCATTATCATCAAACAGTACCTCCAAATATGTTTTCAAAAAAAACCAGTTTGTCAAATATCATGTTTTTTAAATCAATTCCCTAATCCCCAGGGAACTACAGAGTTGAAACAACACATGAGGCCAATCATCTTTTATTTCGAATAATAATCATAATTACAAGTATTTTAACGTGTGAAATTACTGAAAGTTTAAAAAAAAACTTCCTGTAAACACATATGTATTATCTGAAAAAATTAAAAAAATTAACTGATCCCCATTTGGGGTACTTAATGGGTTAAAAGCCCATATAACATTTTTCAAAATGTCGCTTCATAATCGAGTATTAG
Organism: Lethocerus indicus; assembly: GCA_019843655.1. Lineage (NCBI taxonomy): Eukaryota > Metazoa > Arthropoda > Insecta > Hemiptera > Belostomatidae > Lethocerus > Lethocerus indicus. Next base: position 28,203,031 of record JACDQD010000007.1, read on the forward strand.
AATGTATTTATGCAACACTATTATAAAGGACACGCCTATGAGACTTTCTAAATTATGAGATTTCTGTTTATTACATATTACAGATACAGTAAAGCGGTGTCACTATGCTAAATGTATTTCGCTGGAATGTGATTTTTTTTCTTTATCGCCCTAATGGAATTTCCAGCGAGAATTGTCTCGAAGATGAGGCCTTACCTAATGGAGGTTTTTTGGCTTTTAAAGGAGGATATGTTTCTAACTAATTCAGTACTTTCATTCATTTTTAAGTACTTGTAAAAATGAAGCAAGGTTCAGAGCGAAAATTCGACTGAACAAATGTCCGTATAAAACCAGTTTGGAAGACCTGTATTGTGGTCTGGAGGGGCCAAGTCGGCCTTTCGCTAGACCGGTTTCGGTTGCTCGCCGTCTTCAGTGCGAGCGGTGTCAGTACAAAGAGTCGATGGATGGCGAACCGGCCGAAAACCGGTCTATAGCGGCCGTTTCTCCGGTCCGGTAAAAATCTACGGTATAACGTACAGAACGCCATAGCTGATAACGGTCTGTCTGTAGACGTCCGGCGAAATCGCGTACCTCTTCAGCTCTGTACTGGAAACTGGAAAACGGTTTAGAAACAATGCAATTTTGCGATTGTTGATTGTTGATTGTGTACGTTGAGTAGGCGGCCTTGAGATGAGACTCTCAAGCGTTCTGACATTGAGCGTCGGGGGGGCCCACTTTTGGGGGCCTTTCAGTTTGCGGTTTCACATTCTGCGGACATTCTGCGTCCCAAACGGTCGGAAAATATGAAAATTCTCCAAGAAAAACCGCGTAAGAAGGCGTCGGTCCCGATGGAAACGAAAGCACCCTCTTAACACGTTCTGCCGTACACTTTTAATTCGACGATCGCGCTCAGAAACACACTTTTTTTTTCAATTCTTTACGACTGCCGGAAGAAATCAAGCGTGAGTTGTAAAGTTGAAAGTGAAAATTATCACATTTGGCCACAGTTTATCTAAAAAAAATTGACGGCTATAACCGCCATTTGCTCAGTGAAGACGGCAAAATGACGTGCTGAGCACTTCATCATATGACGACTTATACGGCATTTGATTCACTAATTCACTGATGATTCCCACGAATAAAAGTGAGTTCGAAACAAAATTATCATTTGTAATTTATTTCGCTTATAAAATAGTAAAAAAAAATCAGTTCGGAAAACAAATTACGTACATACAAGAAAGCATTATAAATGATAGGATTCGAAGCATTTACATGGACACAATCTACATCTAGATGACGTTTATTTTATAATTTGGTTGGTAAAAAATATGTTTTACGCTGAAAATCCGATCGTGTTCCGAAGCGGTAAAGGATGGGAAAACGCTGTCTGGAATGCTATACCTTTTTTTTCGATTTATTACTTAATAATGAACAAGTGTACCTCGTACTAATGCATTTTTATATTTTTATCCATTAAAATGTGCACGACGGCTATAGCCGTCCAAAGATCGGACTGCTGTTGCCGTCATTTGCGGCAAAGTGTTAAGGATCAGAGGATGAAAGGATGTTGTTACAATTACAGTTGTGAGTGCATTTATGAATTTTGAGTTTACGACCGCGTAAGGAAATCTCGTTTAAGCCGACCTGGAGGCGAAATTCGGACGATGAGAAAAGCCGGAATGGAATTTTTCCGACTTTGTCTGGTTACGTTGAGGTCGTTGTGAATTCTGTTCGGTCGGAGACCAATCCAGGCAGCTGGTCGAGGATGATGGCGCGAAGGACCTTTCCCCCTTGAGGATGAAGAAATAACGTTCACTTTAAGGACCAGGACACGCGTCTTCAGTACATTTCTGCTCGTATCAAAGCCGTGTTTCGCGTATAAAACTGAAGAGGAAATAATATTTTCCTGTTCTTCGGAGGGCATAAAAGTGGAACGACAGGTTCCAACGGTGTCCTACTTAAGACCGCGGACCGCATTGTTTTTTTACACGGGATTCCGCGTTGCAATTCGCGCTTTTTTCGTTCTTTCTGTCGTTCCACTATTCCATGGATTCCATTTAACGGCCGCTTTTAACAGAAAATACAACGCTGTAAATAAGTTTTGAAAAACTCTTGACCAATAGACGCGAAGGAAAGGCTTGGTTATATTTTAAAAATTGTAATGGACGTTCTGCGAACTCTCTTATATTTTTAAGACCTGTATTGACTTCACTATCTGTACTTATTACGGTACAGATCGGAGCCGGTGCGTCGGTCATTTCCCCTCAATATTTTCGACCGTAAAGTTCGGATTTCGTTGATATTTGTCTGTTACAGATCGTTTCGAGTACACAACACTGTAATGTTTAATGATCTATTGTTTCAACCCGCATTTTGTGATATTCCCGCCTGGACTAGAGCCAGAAATTTCGGACCTTGAGAATGATATTCAGCTAAAAGCCTCAAAACGAATCGGAGGACTTAGAGGAGAAGGACATAGTCGACGAAGAGAGGTTCACATTTTCTTGAAAAAAAAAACGGCGGTATAAAATCAAATCGTTTTCGGGTTCGACGTATTTTGTGCGAATCGCGTTGTTTTCAAACACGAATTTAATAAAATCGCGATACAGATTTAGCATCTTTACTCAGATTGTTCGCTAATACCCTCATAATTACGAGCCACTGGCCAATAAAATGCAGTGCCAAAGGTCACACTGACAGAGCGATATTTTTTTAAACGATTTCTTTGTACGTATATTTTTCGTTCACTTCGTGTGCCTGTAATTTGAACGATAATTTTATTATTTCGAAATTATTTTGTTTATCCTAGTCCAATTGTATAAATATCCTTAAAAAAATATTCCGCGCCCTACCGATATTTTAGAATGATCGCTCTACGGTATAAAAAGGTTGGGAACTCCTGTTTAGAGACCTAGAGGCATTTTATCTTGTGCAGTTGTGTTTGGCGAATCGTAGTTTATTGCGATTGAAAATTGAAATATTTTTTCAGATTACAGACTTTCAGACGTCGACTCTACTACAGTCGATCGGGTTTGGGAAAAAAAAAAAATACTCGGTTCTATAATAAGTCTCAGTCTCGAGAAAGGAGCCGGTAAAGGTCATTTATGTTAGTGACCGTGGGTGGGCTACGAGTTGTTTTGTTAGTCGCGGATATTTATCTCTATTTTCTCCATTTTCTCTTCGTCTGGTGGGTTTTTCTGAAAGTGCGGCTACTCAAATACTGTACCGGTCCTTTGAACTTAAACTCCCCGTAATCGCGCACTCGTCCTCGCCAAAAAGGGTTTTACAAATAGTTGCTTATCATCTAGAGCGGAGACAATCGGTTGAAATATAATAGTGGTTTTAGAGCTTGAAATTATAGTGTTTTACAATAATATTAACACTGAGGTGTAAGTCGGTACGGCCTAGATTTCTCTTCAAAACGGAGTTTCGCTACTTCGGCGTACGACCAAAACACCTTTCACTGTCTATTTGATCTTGCGACAGTAATATTTCTTAATTACGCTTCGGTAATTTTACGATAGCTTAAGAATTTTTCGAATTTGAACCGGTCGACGTGAAGATTCGTGAAAAAGAATTTCGGTAACTTATTTCAGACAAGTGAAAGGAACACAGTCGTTCTGAGCGGTTTGACCTTTAATTTTGGAACTGATGATTTGATCGGCAACAAATCTGCCGGCAAATTTAGCGAAATAATATTTCCCCGTTTGACCGCGAGCCAAGTGACTACTGAAGACGGCGAACGGCCGAAACCGGTCTGACATTATTAGATCGACATGCCCGTTTTCTGGTCTGCGAGGGGTTGTCGAATACCGTTTCTGTCTCCTCGCCGGTTTCGGCCGCTCGCCATCTTCAGCAGCGGTGTCGGTCGCTGTCGTCACCGGCACTGTATCACTGTGTCACTTGTGCCGTCAGCGCTGACAGCGGCCGCCGACACAGCGCTACTGAAGATGGCGAACGGCCGAAACCGGTCTGACATTATTAGTTCGACATACCCGTTTTGTGGTCTGCGAGGGGTTGTCGAATACCGTTTCTGTCTCCTCGCCGGTTTCGGCCGCTCGCCATCTTCAGCAGCGGTGTCGGTCGCTGTCGTCACCCGCACTGTATCACTGTGTCACTTGTGCCGTCAGCGCTGACAGCGGCCGCCGACACAGCGCTACTGAAGATGGCGAGCGGCCGAAACCGGTCTGGGAAAAAAGACCAAACTCGACCAGACTCTCGACGACATTCAGGAAATCAGGTTATTTCGGCCTCCGTCGCAACTCCGGATCACCCTACGGTCTGTTATTCCAGACCCGTTTCGGCTTCTCGTTATACCGAAGGCAAAACTGGAATAGACTAATGAGTAAGTTGACTCCACGCGCCTCTCGCCATACGATCTTAACGCCCGGATCATACCCACCGCCATCCCTTATCACTGCCTATTATTACTGTTATTAATATTTCAATTAGTAACAATATCGATTGTTTATACACGAATGTTCAAAACAGGAACAAAAAAGACCTGAATGTTCAAAAAACCTGCACGTATTTCTTGGCAATCAAATATCGAAGGAAGTCGGACCTGTTCAATGGAACATTCTTTTCCCGTTTTAAATATATATATATATATATATATATATATATATATATAGAGAGAGAGAGAGAGAGAGAGAGAGAGAGAAAGTATGGGGAAAATTTCTACCGAGAATGGCTCTAGTCCCAACAATTTGTCAAGGAAAACACATTTTTTTCTATTTAAACTAATCGATATCCCTCTAAAAATATTTCCCATTATAGTACTATTATATATATGCATATATAATTATATAAATATATATATATATGTATATATAGAAATTATGGGGAGAATCTCTACCGAGAATGGCTCCAGTACCAACAATTTTTTAACGAAAACACATTTTTTTCTATTTAAACTAATCGATAAGCCTCTAAAAATATTTTTCATTATAGTCTTACTATAATGAGGTCCCTGTTCTCTTTTAACTTTTCATTCGTTGCAAACAAACTCACTGTTTACGGGGAACAATGGCGTTACGTTTATCTCTTATGGGTCAACGGAGTTTATAACGATGTGCTGTAACAGAAGAAAAAAATCGATGAATCGAGCGAATTAGAACGGGGTATGTTGAGGTATGTTCGATTTGAAAATAGCTTTGGCATTGAGGACTTTTCGAAGTACTTTCGAAGGAGCCTCATAGCTTAAGTCCACGTCTTTTTCGATATCGTGAGTTCGAACTCACACTGAGGCTTATTTCGATGCCCAGTCTCAGTAAAGGCCCTAATTTTAGGGCTTAGGTCGATTCCTTTGAGCTGAGTTTTTTTTTCATTTAGAATATTATAATCCTGGCCACAACTTGGCCCACATAAGATTTAGTATATTCTTCTAGAACAAAATAACTGGATGAAGTTGTTGAAATGTTGGACCTTGGGTTGGCGCACATGACATATTATAGTCATTTAGTCCGGGCGTGGATTTTCTCTGGTGTTATATCGACACACCGGAGGTGTCATGTACGTATATTTGACTCAAAGGAGTTCCTAACTCTCTCTCTCTCTCTCTCTCTCTCTCTCTCTCTCTCTCTCTCTCTCTCTCTCTCTCTCTCTCTCTCTCTCTCTCTCTCTCTCTCTCTCTCTCTCTCTCTGCTCCCGGAACGTGGTCAGAATATTGCTCAGTGTGCGAAAATTAGCGCCCCCACTCGAGCTTAAAGTTCAAGCAGCGTGAACTTAATAGCCGTCCGGGAGTCAGCCCGTTGTTGGCTTTCTCCCTCCCTCCATCCCTCCATCTCTCTCTCTCTCTCTCTCTCTCTCTCGCTCTCATCCGCGTTCACTTACGAGCCGCTTTCACTCTGTCCTTTCTTTACGAAGAGAAATTTCCGAAAATTATCCCCCCCGCCGAACGGGGCCCTTGGCCGATTTACAGACCGCGTGAAAAACTTGGGGATAAATTGAAAATTCTTTTAGAGTACCTGTCTCCACTCTCGCTGCGGTTTGGACTTTTGCTAGACCGGTTTCGGCCGCTCGCCATCTTCAGTAGCGCCGTGTTGTTGTTGGTCACTTTTTGGATGTTTTTTGGACATCCCCACTGCACTGTACTGTGTCACAGCCCAAGCTAGACCGGTTTCAAATAGACCAGCTTGCAAACGACCAAACCGGCGAGAGGAGACAGTAAAACAGACAGTAAATCTACAGTAATGAGGCAGTTTGTCTCTGTCTCCTCCCGCCCGTCTGGTCTTTTGCCAGACCGGTTTCGGCCGCTCGCCATCTCCTCAGTAGCGGCGTTACTCACTTTGGTGGCACATTGGATGTTTCTTGGGCACTTCGAATATACACACACGAAAACAAACACCAGATGTATACAAGTGACAGTGACAGTGCAGTGAGGATGCTCCCCCAAAAAGTGCCAAAGTGACTAACACACAGCGCCTACTGAAGATGGCGAACGGCCGAAAACCGGCTGGCAAAAGATCGAACCGGCGAGAGGAGACGGACAGAAACACACGAAATCTACGGTATTGAAAATTTCCACCTGTTGACCGTCAAAACATCGGGGGGTGTGAAATGGAAAATTTCGAAAATCAACGAGGGCGAGAAATCGTATTTGATCCGGTTCGATGAAAATCTATAATTAGGTACTGAAAAAAGACGGGATTTAAACTTTAGAGTCGAAAATATAACGGACAATAACTAAGGCACAGTCGAGGTTCCGCTTGTACGCGATCTCACCCTGTACAAAAATATAATAAATTTAACTGTCCTAATCCAAAGGTTCTTAAAAGGAATGAACATTGACACGCCAAAAGGTCCTACTAATTTTACGATTGTGACAAAAAAATTCGCTGATAAAGACTTTCAATTTGTCCATTTACGATTTTACGAAATAACGACAGTGCAAGTGGGAGCGACAGCGCCGTAAAAACGTCCGAAGTGCCCCAAAAGTGACTGACGCTACTGAAGACGGCGAGCGGCCGAAACCGGTCTGGCAAAAGACCGAAACGGCCAGAGAGACGACGGAAATACACAACATAAAAAAACTGATAAAGACTTTTAATTTGTCCTTTTATTTTTGCGTACAACCAACTTATAGAGTACAACAGATTCGTCTACACCAACTGAGATCTCTGGGCGTTTAAGCCGTCCCGGGAGGATAATAAATATAGTATTATAAATAAATAGGAACTGTAAAATTGTAGAGGGTTGAAGAGGATAATTTGAGTTTACGAACCGAATGGGTAGGACGGAAATTCATTTTAACGCGAGTGAGGAGTTCCTAAAATCGACCGAAATCCTCCCCCCCCCACCCCCACCCCGCTTTCCGTAGCCGCCCTACAATAAGAGGGGGCTGTAAAAGCAATCGAATTTAACCGGCGGTCGAGGGTGAACTCCCGATCCGAGCAAAGGGTTGGAATAAAAAATGCGCCCCGATTAAAAGTGTGGGGGGGGTGAATATTTTAAAGACGGAAATGTGTCTCAGATTGGAACCGGTGAGTCACACACTTTCTACTTTTTCACGCTCGGATATACAAGCATTTTCAAACTGTTTCGGCAATTAAAACTAGATATAAATTAATTGGAATAACTACCTTATTAGAATAACGTCGATTTCTGTCTCCTCTCTCTCTCGCCGGTTCGCTCTTTTCCAAGACCGGTTTCGACCGCTCGCCATCTTCAGTAGGGCGGTGTTAGTCACTATTGACACTTTGAATTTTTTTGTCAAATTCAATTAGACTAGCACCAATAGCTAGTTGATATATCGGTACATTTATATGGCGTACCAACTTCATCTTCAGAACCGTCGGATTAGAACAGTGAAATTTGTTATAATTTTTTAAGGGTTGAGATCGCTTACACAAGCGGCACGCTTAACGGTGTCTTAGCCCTTAATATTTTCGACTCTAAAGTTTAAATCCAGTCTTTTTTTCAGTACCTTTTCATAGATTTTCATCGAAACGGACCAAATACGATTTCTCGCCCTCGTTGATTTTCAAATTTTCCATTTCACACCCCCGATATTGACAGGTGGAAAATTTTCAATACCGTAGATTTCGTGTGTTTCTGTCTCCTCTCTCGCCGGTTCTGTCTTTTGCTAGACCGGTTTCGGTCGCTCGCCATCTTCAGTAGCGCTGTGTTAGTCACTTCGGATGTTTTTTGGGCGTCCCCACTGCACTGTCACTGTTATTTGTACTCTCGCGAATGCCGACTAGAATGGAGAATCAAATGAAAAAAAAAAAATTTCACTTCTACTGTCAGACATTAGGAGAATGTCAGTACAAGTGAAAGTGCCAAAGTGACCTAAATAAACCGCTGTTGAAGATGGCGCGCGGACGAAACCGATCTATAAACTCTGTGTTCACTAACAGGGCCTAAGCCTGTGTAGCGAACACAACAACCGCCACAGTACAAGTGACAGTGACGGTGCGGTGAGAGGACGCCAAAAAAAAACATCCAAAGTGACCATCACCGCTACTGAAGATGGCGAGCGGCCGAAACCGGTCTAGCAGAAGAGACCAAACCGGCCGGAGAGACGACGGAAATAGACGAAATCTACGGTAGTCGAACCCCACAAAACAGGCACTCTGAGAACTGAAACATAAGAGTTAGTGAATAGCATAATTGCTAGATGAGCACTAGGGGCAGTATCAGACAGGTCGTCAGCACTATAACACTGTCGGTATAGTAACATTGTCAAACTACTGTGCGATAATTTTCAGTTTTTAGCAGTGACTGGTTCACTGTAGCACTTCCTGTCCAGTGGTTCTTTTAAAATGAAATTCATATCATTCCAAAGATTAAAATACATTTTTATCCGGATTAAATTTTACGGGAGGGATAGTGGGAGGGAGACGGATGGTGGGAGGGAGGGAGGGAGGGAGGTGGGGCGGTTTCATTTTTTTAAAAACCCGTGTTTCGAGGCCGGGTTTCATAAGCGGTCCGAGACTTTCTAAAACCGGTTCCGGACGGTCCCAAGAATGCGATTCGAGCGACTGAGATAAGGGACGGCGGCGGAATAATACGATACCGCGATATATATATCTCGTCGTGAACGAATGGAAGAGACATAAAATAAATATTTGAGGGGGGCCCTCAGTGCGATAACGAGAAAATCGATCAAAGACAGAGTTTCCAACAAAACGTTTACGGTCTGTGAAATCTATGTTTTCACATCATATCTCGACGGAGTAATTTACCTGAAATATAGATGAGAATCAGAAAAAAAAATACAGTGGCATAATTTTAAAGAAGATATTACGCTTACAATTTTTTTTTTCAAAGCCGAAGCCTCGATTTGTGGTCGCATATATTGGGGGTACCCAAAAGTAATCGACATTTTGACTCTGGAATTCATTTTATTTTGCCAAAAAAAAGAAACTTTAATTATTAATCCACTATATATTTTCACCGATATTATCGACAACTCTCCGGCCGCTTTACATCTTATCAAAAAAATACATCTTATCAAATTGTCGATTATTTTTGGTTTAGTTTCACATTGCAGCTATAAAGCTCCTCAACTTTGAGAATTTCTGAGAATGCTCACTTTCGTATATTTAAATACACTTTGGAATAGAGTTCCAGTTGAAGTGTGTACCTGTTCCCGCTTATTCGGTCGGACGGACACAATGCTGGAGAAAATATTGAAGCGTAATATCTCAGGATTGAACGCCATTTCGCGCTTGAATTTCGGTACAATTTCCTGGCAATATCAACCCTTTGCACTGCGGACAATTCTGGATGTTGGCTACCAAGCTACTCCTCTGCTATAGTTTCGGTCTAGATTCAGTCTTTCTAACGTAACTCTATAAACGTCTATCCGGAGCTCATCTTCACTACTACTTGTACCGTGAAACTAAATCCTGTTTGAAAAAAAATGAATAAATCCGTGGGTTGTGAAAATTTCTAATTGTTATTACTAGATCTGTTACAAAATGATATTTACCGAGAGAAGTATAACTTCCGATTTTTTCACTCGTTAGATCTTCAAACCGGACTGAGCTCAGCTTTGAATCTCTGACATATCTTTTATGTATCTTAGTGATTTTACTATATTTTCATTCGATGCCTCGCGCCAAATTTCCAGAGAAAACATCGGGCACGTCTCGAAAAGTTGCGCTGAAATAACTTAATTCCCCGTAATCGCTAATAAATTTTAATGTCCCTTATGGGCTGGAATTGCGATGTCCCACGTGAGGGGACGACGGAGTGCTAAGGGTTAATTATTAAATAAAATTTTTTCTGACGCTAATGTGAGCGATAGAGGAGCGAGTTTAGTGGGGTTTGCGCTAACCTTGTGGTTGAGTGCCGGCCCCAGGTCATTCTCCCAGCCTTTACCTTTCCCCTCCATCCCTCCATCCCTCCCTCTCTCCCTCCTCTCTCCCTCTCTCTCTCTCTCTCTCTCTCTCTCTCTCTCTCTCTCTCTGCGCCGTCTCTACCCGCACGACCTTGTGCCCCTCCTCCATCCCTCCCTCCCTCGCTCATCGCTCTCCCTCCCTCCCTCCATCCCCGTCCGCGGCCCCCGGTCTAATACCTGTTCTCTATGGCCTATGGAATGTCGGCCCGCGCGACACACACGTACAAAACCCCGACTCACCCTCCCACGCTCCTTTCTTCACTCTCCGCCTCGTAAATTCCCCAGGATTATTTTTCCCTCCTCATTCTCCCTCTTCTCGTGTCTACTTTCGACCCCCCTCGACGGCCCGGAGGTCGTCTCAGCCCAACACTTAACCCCGTACCGCAAACGAACTGGGTATACGCATATCCGGGTATACGAGAAAATACCACCCCCGTACGAAATAAACACCTGGGAAGTGTCTACTGATCGTACCGACGATTTTCTTCTAATTGACCCCTTCTTAGAACGTAATTTACCCACACCTTCAATTCCACAAACAGGAGGAATACAACAGAGACAATATGCTAGTAATAATTCTCTCATTAGAGGACCTTCGAGGAGAATATTTTCCAAGTGAAATTTCACACTTTTATCATCGCCGACTGTGGCTTCTGACGTCCTGGGAAGAAACCCCATTCACCAGGGGTTGATCCCGAACCTATTACTGGACATTTCCTGCGTTTAGGACCACCTGAGGAGGGGCCTCAATTGCACCTTTCCTTCGGGGATGATAAGAATTCTTATCGGTTCCGTCGTCAGTGAAATTCATGTTGTGGTCGCGACAAATACGCTAGTCAAAAATATAACGTAAAAACCACCCCCAGGAATTGAAGTACTGAAAGTTGGAAGTTAAAAAACTTTGACTGAGTCCAAATTCGAAAAATGGAAAAAGTGCCTCAAAAAAAGTGTAAATTTCAACGAGTCATTGAGCCAGAATTGAGCCGAAATAAAACAAAATTTAAAGAAAATACTAAACGAACGCCTGCCTTTTTGAAAGCAATGCTCAGAAGAGATTAAGTTCTCGGATTTTTATTGTAAATTTTCCCGATTATTACAACAATATTGTTAAAAACTCACACGATTAATGTAAGTAATGTAGGCCGGAATGCGTGCAGGAATCATCATCTGTATATCGTTCATCGATGTAATATTTCTATTTAAAGAAAATAAAACATGTTCTTATCTTGTATCTAGCTTAGAGGAGAAGGAGTGATAGAGGAAGAATTACAGAATTACGCTTATCTGTACTTTGTACGCGGGCTCCCAACTTATCTTGACTGCTAAAAAGTATATAATTAAATCGACAATTAATATCTCCCCGACGACGGCTTGAACGTCGAAAGCCTCGTAAATGGGACGCTTATTTATTGACCTAAGTCATTTTCACAATTGTACTTGTAATCTTGCGTTAATTTTGGGACACCCTATAGAATAAATACTAGAAAAAAAATTAATAATCTCCGCCATTTCCTACACTTCTGGTATCGGTTAACTGTTATTCTATAGAGTTAATACACGGTTTCTGAAACGGTCAGAATTGAATCGGAAACGATCTATTACGCCCGCAGTTTCGGACGGGGGAGATATTTAGAAAGTGGACTTAATTGGAACACTTTCTTTAGAAAATTGTTGACGCGCTCGCGGTATCACAACGGCGTTGAGAATTGCGACAACGCAATATTTCAGGGTATCGTAGATTTGTTGTGTTTCTGTGTTTTTTTGCCAGACCGGTTTCGGCCGCTCGCCATCTTCAGTAGCGCGGTGTTACTGTCGCTTGTGCCGACACAGAAACCTACTGACACGAAGTGACAGCGACACAGTGCAGTGAGGAAGCCCGAAAAACGTCCAAAGTGACTAACACCGCGCTACTGAAGATGGCGAGCGGCCGAAACCGGTCTGGCGAAAGACCAAACCGGCGGGAGAGGAGACAGAAAAACAACAAATCTACGGTATTCCAACCCCTCGCAGGCCACAAAACAGGTATGTTAAACGCAGTTATTTCATGGCATAATATCCCCCATTTCGACGATTGCCTCTGTTGTTCAGAAAAAATAAAACGAGAAAAGGATTTTTCAGTATCAGTATCTCTAAGATATCCTTGTAATATTTTAACAGAAAAAAAATGAAGTATTCCCTCAGAATACTTCGTGGAGGGGGACGAGACCTAGCATTGACCTCGTCCCCGAGTTTTACCTAGCGCAATATTCCGTCTGTTCGAAACCGGTTTCTCGCCGGGAGCCCCCAACGGAAACTTAATCGGGGCCCTACAGGCCGGACAGAATCTACAACATACAAATAACTTTATTTTTTCAACGAATACAAAAGATAGGGCATCGAGTAAAACGATATACAAACAATGGTCCGTAATGGCCTTTCTACTCAATTTTTTTATGGAGGCTACTTGAATTTCAATTTTTACAATATTGATTTGATAACAGGGAAAAATTGACAATAGAGACCCGAGGACTTAGAAGCCATGTGGCCCCCTGTTAATTGCCAGAGTAATTAACCTCGTTTTAGTCAACGGCACTTGTACGGCGATTGCGAATTTTCTCTCGTAGACAACAGTAGTAAAAAATATTAGTAAAATGGAAGAGAATCGTCTGCGCTGCGCTTAACTACTAACGCGGGAAAACCGATATCATCGATTTTCGCGATGTCGTTGAAATTTTAATGAGGTCGGCTTCATTCGTCTTCCCCCTGTAATATTTCCCGGTCTCCGTTTCCGAAGCGATTCTATGTCCAGTCGGCACTTTGGGCTTTTCCTGGTAAACACCCCGGGAAAATTGCTGTGAACGGGACGTATTCCGGGAAAATTCCGGTCGGCGGCAATACGGAAAAACTAATTGACCGGTTTTCCCGGGAAACGTGAGTGTGGGCGGTGGAATTTTCACCGATTCCAAGAAGAAGAAGATGAAGAAGAAGAAGAAGAAAAGCTCGCGCTTTTATCTTTCCCATAAGCGACGCTAATGTTTACCCCGCAAATTTTGGTAAACCGGTTCAAATCTTGTTGGAAAATTTCCATTTAATTACCGTCCAGACCGCTGATAGACCAATCTACCAGCCGGAATACTACTGAAGACCCGTCCAGCGAAAACGTAGCCGAATTTTGCCGAATATTTCCAATTTTTTTCCAACCGCAAACAGATCTAGAATTTCCGAAAGTATCCACGCCCCCGTACAGTTTTACAGAGACTTTGACCCTTTTTTTTGGCCCTTTAGGTTTTCCCGTATATACAGTAATATACAGTAACACTGTTGAACGGTTTTTGAGGGTTTTAGAGGCCCTTTTTAATGATAGTTTATAGGGCATGTCCGATTTGCTACCGCTATGTGATTTCCCTTCCTTCTAGGATTTAAATAAAATTCAATAATTATTTCACAAATAAACCATTATGTTTCTTCATTTGGTATCATCGTTTATTTCCGAAAGTCAATATCAATAAACTCCGAATAATGAGTCAGTTTACAAAATTATTCACAATCAAATCGTGTAGTACACGTGAATTCTATTTTCACCGGGACTTAGTCAACAAAAACCGCTCTTAGTTTTATTAATGTTGCAATATACTTTAAACATTGTAACGATGGTATGCTATTAGTTCAGCATATTATATTCAGGTATATACCTGATTTTTTCAAAAATATTCCAAATTTTGTCCAAAATTTTTTCCATTTAGAAATTTGAGATTAAACAAAGTACAGTATATTGGGTATACAGTGTATTTGTATACTTTGGTCAGTACATTTGTATACGGTGTCAGTCACTTTGGATGTTTTTTCGGCATCCTCACCGACAGTTGGTGGCGAGCAGCCGAAACCGGTCTAGCAAAAGGCGAAATCTGCGGAAATCTTAAATTGCTTTTTGTAGTCGACCTCGCCTTTGGATGATACTATAAATATAGCCCACTTACTACATAGGTCGAAAATGTATTGGCCGAGTGATTTAAATACACGAAATAAATTAATTAAAAGAAGGAAAATTGGTGTAAGCCAGTTTAGTTTCTCCTCCATTATTCTCTACTTGTTACTTCAACGTCACTTATCGTTTTATACAGTTGTAGCAATATAAAATATGTTTTAAACAAAATTATACAGTGGAAAACTAATATAAGCCTTACAGAGCTGTTATTTTGAACCCAGTTTTACACTTGATGTTTCGAAGGGTAGAGAAAGGGGATATTTCATGAGTGGTTTTAACGTAGTACAATTAACCCATTAAGTACCAAATTTTTTTTTTTCTGAAAATTTTGCATAAAATTTATTCATTACGATGCAATTATTGTCAAATAGTAACTCCAAATATGTTTTTAAAAACCAGTTTGTCAAATATATTGTTTTTTAAATCGAGTCCCATTTAGGGATTCGGGAATTACAGAGTTGAACCAACACACTTTTATTTTGAATAATAATCATAATTACATGCATTTTAACAAGGTGTAGTATTTGTAATATGAAATTACTGAAAGTAATAAAAAAAAAACTTCTTGTAAAGACATATGTCTTAATGGGTCAACGGTACTTAATGGGTTAAAGGAATACTTTTGAGAACTGACTTACCGCTTTATTATCGTTTATTACAGTGGATCGGGCTGAAAAGTGATATTACAGACATTCGACACTGTTGGGCGCCTAACAGCGAGTCTGAATAGGGCTCATTCCATAAAAGTATACTGTAGTTTATGACCTCATCTCCTTTAATAACCTTTTTTTTAATTGCAGGAAGTTGGCGTTCCACAGCAGCCTCCTGCTGAGCAGTTAACGGCGGTGACTCTTTAATTGGGGTCCGGGCTTTGCTCAGCGCTCAGTAGCTGTTAATATCTTTGAAATATTAAACGTTATTAACTCTATTTTTTAAATATCAATACTAATTCTATTTGGTGTACCCAAAAGTAATGAACAATTTGATGTGTTTGGTCTTGAGGAGTTCCTCAAGAGGGAAATAGAAAATTTGCCGCAAAAGTGGCCTGAGAGTTGTTGATAATATCGGTGAATATATATAGTAGATTAATAACTAAAATTTCTTTTTTAACAAAATAAAATGTATTCCAAATTTGGGTACCCCAATATACTGTACTTTTGTTTAAATCTCAAATTTCTATATGGAAAAGATTCGGAATATTTTGGAAAAAATCAGGTGTATATTCACCACTTGTAAACCCACAATATACTAACGAGACTCCCTTAACGAATATTTCACCGAACCAATTTTTATAATTATTATATCCAATTGACAGAGCGATGAGACGCTTTTGTAGGAGAATCCGCCCATCTCCAGCTGGTACCTCCAGCTCCAGCCCTTATAGGACAGTCCCGGGCTTATTCCCCTTTGCGTAAGAATGACTCTCGAAAGTGCAGTGTGAGGATGCCCAAAAAACATCCAAAGTGGCTAACACAGCGCTACTGAAGATGGCGAGCGGCCGAAACCGGTCTGGCGAAAGACAACCGAACCGGCGAGAGTAGACAGGAACACGCGAAATCTACGGTATTCCAACCCTTCGCGGTGCCGCAAAACAGCTATTCTAAACTAATTTCTGTTATATTTCTCATATATTGACTGAAACGCGCCTGCCTCGATATCGTAGACGCTAAGCGAATATTGTCCGATACACTTCGGGCCTTTCCACCCTTTGTATCGTCGTGTAAATTATATTTTCGCTCTCATTTCACGTATTTCAGTCGGTTTCCTTAAATAGGATTCGTCCGATCGGATCCCCCACTTACTCACTGACTCGCAAAGTGAATCGTTTCAACTTGACCCAGATATCGGAGATCGAGCGAGCGCGTAACGCCAACTTTGAAATTTCCTCTTTTTTAAAACTTTTATTTATCTATCCGATCCTTCTCCACCTCCATTTCATCAATATAATCAGAATTACACTGATACTTATTTTTTTATTAACAGACTGGTAACTGCTAACTCAGTGACGATGGAACAGTTTTTGCACTGTATTTCCCGATTTTAAACCGTCACCAGTCGGTCAATAAGAGAATTACAGCGTTCATGTATCACTATGCGTAAATAAATGAGTGCCTCCAATCTAACCCTAAGTAGAAAACTTAAAGTAGTTCAAAATACCTGTTTTGTGGTCTGCGAGGGGCAGATTTCGTGCGTCTTTTGCCAGACCGGTTTCGGCCGTTCACCGAATACGGTGAGCATTAATCTACTATATATATTCACCGATATTATCAACAACTCCCTCTGCCACTTTTCCGGCAAATTTTCGATACCCCAGTGTTAGTGCGACAAAGACTTGAACCGATTAAGAAAATCCATCCCGATCCAAATAAGACGAACAAAATTCCCCCGAAAACACAATAACAAGACACGTATATATACCCACAACCACCACAGTACAAAGTGACACTGTGACAGTGCAGTGAGGACGCCCCAAAAACATCCAATGTGCCGAAGTGCTCTACTGAAGACGGCGAGCGCGGCGAAACCGGTCTGGCAAAAAGACCGAACCGGCGAGAGGAGACGGAAATAGACGAAATCTACTTTAAAACAGAAATTCTAGGCCGATCGACTCTTCTTCGCTAGTCGAATTACTCGCAGGAATTATTACATTTTCCCATTTTTCTCACCCGAATTTTTTTTTACAGGATTACTGGATTTGGACACATTGGAGATAGATAATAATAAATAAGGAAACCTTGTGGCGAGGTACGCAAGGCTAGAGGCTTGAGGCCAGCGGATTCAAGGCTGTGTGTGTATATTGTAGCTGTTTAGGAGGCGCACAAGAGCTGTGTCGGTAACACGCTACTGATGTGGGTCACGACCATTTGGCGGAGAGCCAATCATTCTACACACTCTCTCTCTCTCTCTCTCTCTCTCTCTCTCTCTCTCTCTCTCCCTCTCTCTCTCTCTCTCTCTCTCTCTCTCCTCTCTCTCTCTCCTCTCTCTCTCTCTCTCCCTCTCTCTCTCTCTCTCTATCTCGTTAAATACCTCTACTGTAGTTCTGGAGAAGAGTACTGGTCGAGTTGGTGGCGGGTGGCCGGTGGCGTGTGGCCACTCGGCGTTTGGTTAAACCGCCGTTATTAACCGCCGTTCATACATCCTTTAGTTCACCCCCCAAAATATGGGTCCACCCCTAACTATCGGCCCCGAATTATATATTAACCGACTTTCATATTTAATATTTGAAACGTTTGTCTTTTCCCTAAATTAGGAACTCCGTTCCAGTATTGTGTTCCATGAGATTTTGACCATTTTCAAATAATCATGCTAAAGATCCGTTTACACCCAGTTATTTATCCAATTTAGTGTTGGATTGAGAAAATATCCTTTGAATGTGTCCGTTATTGACTTTTTTTTAGCTTTCTTGTAACTTGGATTTCGTGTGTTTCTGTCTCCTCATGCTCGCCATCTTCAGTAGCGCGGTGTCAGCCACTCACTTTCCAACACTTCGGAAGTGTTTCTGGTCGAAACCGGTCTGGCAATAGACCACAAGCCGACCCCTCGCAGACCGCAAAACGGGTATTCTAAACTGATTCACAGAAACCGTAGATTTCGTGTGTTTCCGTCTCCTCTCTCGCCCGAGCCGGCTTGTGGTCTTTTGCTAGACCGGTTTCGGCTGCTCTTAAGCAAAAGTTTGCCGGATTGGAATTCACTTCCTACCGTTTAGCCGCCCCTGTAAATTCACTCGGAATTTCGGTGTTTAGATCAGTTTTCAGATTGAAATTTGAACTTGAACACCTCGAATAATCAGTAATTAAACGCATTTCTTTCTGCGTGTGTCGAACGTTTGTTCTAATTCCTCCATTTTATTCCGTAATTACACGCGCGCATATCAAGCCGTAAACTGTCTGGCAATTACAGCGCGAGTTCGCTTTCTAATCGGGAACTCTTCCGGAGTTAAAGGCCTCTATCGATTGGCGGGGGTGGCGGCGTTATCCCGGGCAAGGGGTGGGTGACAGGGGGTGGGTGACACGGGGTGGAAAACATGGCGGAGGGACGAGAAAAATCCGTCTACCCTTAACTCCACCTAGGGACCACTTTATGATTTACACTGTGGTTAACTGTAAGCGCTGTGAGGCCACTTGAAGTAGATTTGTTTCCTGTCTTTTATTCATTGTACAATCGACAAATAAATCGAGTTAATATTCCCCGGAAAACCATTAACACAAATCTGGAACATCGATCAAACTACTCTTTCATTTATGCCATATTCTAAAGACAGGAGGAGCTGTAATTTTTTTTTTTTAAATTAAAAACACCAGGTTAACATACCTGTCTTGTGGTCTGCGAGGGGTTGGAATGCCGTAGATTTGTCGTGTTTCTCTGTCTCCTCTCGCCGGTTCGGTCTTTTGCTAGACCGGTTTCGGCCGCTCGCCATCTTCAGTAGCGGTGTTAGTCACTATTGGCACTTTTCGTTGGCATCCTCACTGCACTGTCGCTGTCACGACAAAAAAAGCAACATCCAAAGTGCCAGAAGTGACTAACAACACAGCGCTACTGAAGATTTTGCGAGCGGCCGAAACCGGTCTAGGAAAAGACCGAACCGGCGAGAGGGGACGGAAACACGCGGAATCTACCCTACTGCAACCCCTCGCAGACCACAAAACTGATATATGTTGAACTAGAAACCTTTCAATATCTCCCAACGATCAATATGTCCCAAAAGAAGTTACACTTCAGAAAACTGTAATAAACTTACAAACATTAAATTCAATACATAGAAGGGCGAGCTGGCCCCTCGCGTGAAAGTTTTTATATTATTGTAAATATAAAAACAATGGAAACATTAAACGAGGTACCGTAGACTTTTTGTATATCTGTCTCCTCTCCCTGTTTTGGTCTTTTCCTAGACCGGTTTCGGCCGCTCGCCATCCTCACTGCACGGACTCACAAACCTACTGAAGATGTCCTCCTAATGAAGGATGTTTTTCACAGTACATTAGTGACAGTGACACAGTGGGCGGTGGGGATGCCCGAAAAACGTCCAAAGTGGCTAACGCACAGCGCTACTGAAGACGGCGAGCGGCCGAAACCGGTCTGGCAAAAGACGAAACCGGCGAGAGAGGAGACAGAAACAGAATAAATTACGAAAAACACAAGGGTCGTAGTCGAACAACGGACACGATTTCGAGCAGCGTCGTAAGACTGATAAGCCCCGATATAAGCAGTTTGGTACAGAAAAACGGGAGAAAAATACGTTATCTATTGGGTCGGCAACTAAATAATTGCGGTTTCTTCTCATCTTCAGCTGTTTGCGCCCTTATTATGTCGTGCATTTTTTGGTAGCCGCAACGAATACTTGGCGCGTAATAAACATTTCACAATACTCTATATGTTTGAAGATGCGTAAAACTGCGTAAAAATACAAATAACGCCATCTCCTTCTAGCTACGAAACCGGCAATGACTTAGTTGCCGACCCGATAATTAAACAATTCCTTCGATAAAAATAGACCGAATTTCCTGACAAGATCGAAAATAAACCTTAAATATCGAATATGATATTTAAATAGAATAATCTGGATTCTTCATCCTGCGGCGCATCCTTTTAATAACAGCGCGGCCTCCGCCCCACTAGAAACGGTATGCATAAACGATGAATCTTGGACGATCTTGGATTCCTCCTGTATATTTATTTATGCATATTTTTTCGGCCGGCGGGTCTTTTTCTGGGGATTTTTTTTTAAAAGCCGAGATTTGTAATTTAAAAATTCCCCCGACCGGTATTTCAGGCACTCGATATTACGGTGTGACGTCCTCGCTTTCGTAGACCGCTCATGATATTCGACGATGTATTTTGAATACAAATATATTGTATAGATTTACGCTTCGTGGAATACCCGTAGGCGTACTCAAACGGATCGACTTAAACGGAAAATTCGGATTGATGGAGTACAATCAATGGGTTGTTATCGAATCATCCTGTCGCTGAATATAATTTAAAAAATGTCAATATAAAAAGAGAAATATAGAATATAACGTTTACACTATCAGCATAACGAAATATGGAGATTAGTTAATGACTAACAAAGGAAATCATCTTATCTCTCGATTGCCCGCCCTCGCAATGCGCCTCGTTAATTAAGAACTTTCAAACCATTAAAATAAAATTTATTCTAAACACCGGCGTAAACACATTAAATTAGTCGGGTGTTCACATTCCGAATATTATAGTATTGATAATAAAGAACATATTTTAATAGAAAAAAATATATATATACGGCATTAACTTGTCCAACTTATGGTTATTGGGTCGTTGGGTGGGATTACGGGTCCGGTTTCGCCTCACAAACTTTTAGCTAAAATCGATCTTCTACTTGGCTACTTGGAGGGGGATTGTACAGTTTCCTGGAGGATTACACGGGGTGGGGGTGGGAGGGGAGGGGTCCTTATCCGGGAACCAAAGGAGGACGCTTTAAGCTCGGCACGAGCTATTTATTCCGGACTGACCGGAGTACAGGATTTTTTTATAGAATACAACAAGTTCAATTCCAGTAAGCTCCTACAGATAGAATCTAAACTGCAGTCCTGAATACAGCCCTGGAGGAAGATATCGCAGGTTATAACTGATTTTTAAACTTTCCAGTTATACCGAGGGAAGGTTAAAACTGGACAACTGTGAGCCGTTATCCGACTTGGGATGAGCTGGTGAAGTTGGAAATTGGAGTTGGAAATCGGTTTGTTCTTATGTCCTTAAATTATAAGGACAATAATGAAGTTTTAAGGCGAATAAACACCGCATTTTTGGGCCACTATTGCGCCTAAAACCCCATTTTGGGCCACTTTTTCGACTAAAAATCCCTTTTTTGGGCCGATTTTGCTCCGGAAAACCCCATTTCTGGGCCTAAAAACCTCGTTTTTAGCCACTTTTGCGCCTAACAACCTCATTTTTGCGCCTAAAAATCGCATTTTTGGGCCGATTTTGCGCCTGAAAACCCCATTTTTGGGCCTAAAACCCCTTTTTTAGCCACTTTTGCGCCTAAAACCCCATTTTTGGGCCGATTTTGCGCCTAAAAACCCCATTTTTGGGCCGATTTTGCGCCTGAAAACCCCATTTTTGGGCCGATTTTGCGCCTGAAACCCATTTTGTTTGTCCGATTTTGCGCCTGAAAACCGCATTTTGGGCCGATTTTGCGCCTGAAAACCGCATTTTTGGGCCGATTTTGCGCCTAAAACCGCATTTTTGGGCCGAGTTTGCGCCTAAAATCGGCCTTCTTGGGCGCTGAAAGCTGAAAAATGGAAAACTTTTGACATTTCAAAAATTCGCCCAGATTTGTCTCATATTCAGTCCGCAAGTGTGCCAAAGTGAGTTACACTTGTTTTAAGACTAATGAACTCATCCTGAGAACTTTGGTCAGTCCCGTTTTCGTAAGTCGGGAAGCTTAAACTTAAGAAGGAGCTTGCGTAAGTTGGTCTGTTCGTAAGATATTTTTGTTAATTACGTCGGGAATTTTTTGTTTTAACGTTAATTAACTTTTCCTTATCCTAAAACTTTCTTCAGTCTGGGGCTTATTAAAACGGTCTAGAAGAAATGTTGAATTCTCGAAACTTAAAGACGAAATCTACCGGTAGATAATATATCGGTGGTAGTGGCAGAAACCGGTCCGACCGTTAAATCGGTGCAATAAATATTCGTATTATGTAATAATTAGGGCCGACTTTCTTACAGCTTTATATTTAATTACAAGTGCGAGTCTCGAATCGAGCCCGAGGGCCGAAGAAGCCAGCGAGGCGTAGAACTTTCTCCGCGCACGTGTCGAACTTTCTCCCCCCCCCCCGTCCAGAACGGGGTAATTCACCCCGGCAAGTGCGTACGCGATGCTCGGCCAAATCTAGCCATTTTATCCCAAGTATGTCGGCCTATATCGCGGCGAGTTTATTGATGGATAAGTTGTACCACGGTATACCCCATCGGGGTATAAATAGCATCTGTAACTTATCATTTTGGGGGCGTTTAAACGGGCGTTTTAAAAACAAAGAGAGGGTGACTGACTGGGTGGGGGGTGGAAATTTAATTTTGAAAGTTGAAAGCCGAGGTAAAATCTCAGTAGGGCTCTCCCCAAACGTCGGGCCCTTCGAACTTTGTTAAGTGTGGGGGGGGGGGAGGTTTTTAAGAAGCGATTCTCCAATTACATCCGCTAATTCTGATTGGGGTAGCGCAGCTAATTGAGACCTAACGAGGGTCCGGGGTGGCGATGAAGCCGGGGTAGGATAATTCATTTTTTCCGTCCCGTAACAAAAAACTGACAGAGTTTACCTAGTTTACTGCACGTGGTTTGTCGACAGACCACTTAAAAACTTTCAAGTTTTAAGTGCTATTCCTCTAGGAACTTAAACTGTTTAACATTCGGATATAAGATTCGGAACATAGTGAGGAGAACATGAACGGGAACAGGAACAGGAGTTTAGGCCGAGGGTTGTTCACAGGACGAAATAAAATCGATATAGGAACCACCCCCCGCAACGGCTCGCACAACACTTGCACCCTAAGCTAAATTAAATTAATTAAATTTTTAGCGCCTAACAAAAAATTTATTGGGTAAGTAATACAGTACACTTATTAAAGTAATAGTACATTTATTAACAGGCTTACGACCGCGTTTTGGTCGCAATTGGGATATTTACTTATGTATATCATACATATTTCTTCAAATTTATCACATTATTACAGTATGTATATAATCAATATTTTATGGACGGATTTGTGGAATAGTCACTTTTATAACCCGTTTCTCCGTTTAAATACCACTTTTTAACCCGTTTTTGCGTTGAAAAACCACATTTTATCCCGATTTTGCATCCAAAAACCACTTTTAACCTGTTTTTTGCGTTGAAAAACCACATTTTATCCCGATTTTGCGTCCAAAAACTACTTTTAACCTGTTTTTTGGGTTAAAAAACCACATTTCGACCCGTTTATTCATCCGAAAAACACTTTATACCCGCTTTTTGAGTCCAAAAAAGATATTTCAATCCGTAATTTTGGACGATTTTGCACCTAAATATCGCATTTCTTGGCCTGAAAACCTCATTTATGCGCTTAAAAACCGGGCCTAAACATGCCTAAACTTTTAAGGGAAGATTTGCGTTGAATAATCACTTTTTAACCCGTTTTTGCGTTGAAATACTTCTTTTTGACCGTTGTATGCGTCGAAAAACCACTTTTTGACACGTATTTGCCTCTAAAAAGCTTATTTCTGTGCCGATTTTCCGCCTAAAAACCCTAATTCGGCCATAAAAACCCCACATTTGGGCCACTTTTGCACCTAAAAACACCATTTTGGGATGATTTTGCGCCTAAAAACCTCATTTCTAGGCCGATTTTGTGCCAAAAATCCGCATTTTTGGGCCGGGTTTACGCCTAAAATTCACAGTTTTGGGCCCATTTTGGGCCTAAAAACAGCATTTTTGGGCCTAAGAACCACATATTTGGGCCGATATTCTGCATAAAGACCGCATATTTTAGCCGAGTTTGCGCCTAAAATTCGCATTTTTGGGCCAATAATGCGTCTGAAAACCGCATTTTTAGGCCGATATTCGCCTAAAACCGCATATTTCGGCCGATTTTGCGCCTAAAAATCCAGTTTTTATGCCCAAAAAATGCTGTTATTTTGCGAAAAAGGCCCACAAAAATTTAGACGTTTAGGCGCAAAATCAGAACAAAAATGTGGCTTTTAGACCCAAAAATTAGGTTTGTAGGCGTTAAATCGACCCAAAAATAAGCTATTTAGACATAAAAATGCGGTTGTTAGGCGCAAAATGGGACCAAAAATCCCGTTTATTAGGTTTTTCGAAAATTATCCCAGATCAAACCCATATTCCACCCACAAGTGTACCAAAGTGAGTTACACTTGCCCCTGAAACGGCGGGTCGAAAATCGAAAATTTAGGTTTTTCGAAAATTTTCGCAAATCGATCCCATATTCCACCCACAAGTGTACCAAAGTGAGTTACACTTGCCCCTGAAACGGCGGGTCGAAAATCGAAAATTTAGGTTTTTCGAAAATTTTCGCAAATCGATCCCATATTCCACCCACAAGTGTACCAAAAGTGAGTTGCACTTACCCCTGAAATGGCGGGTCGAAAATCGAAAATTTAGGTTTTTCGAAAATTTTCGCAAATCGATCCCATATTCCACCCACAAGTGTACCAAAAGTAGAGTTACACTTGCCCCTGAAACGGCGGGTCGAAAATCGAAAATTTAGGTTTTTCGAAAATTTTCGCAGATCGATCCCATATTCCACCCACAAGTGTACCAATGTGAGTTACACTTGCCCCTGAAACGGCGGGTCGAAAATCGAAAATTTAGGTTTTTCGAAAATTTTCGCAAATCGATCCCATATTCCACCCACAAGTGTACCAAAGTGAGTTACACTTGCCCCTGAAAGCGGCGGGGTTGGAAAATCGAAAATTTAGGTTTTTCGAAAATTTTCGCAAATCGATCCCATATTCCACCCACAAGTGTACCAATGTGAGTTACACTTGCCCCTGAAACGGCGGGTCGAAAATCGAAAATTTAGGTTTTTCGAAAATTTTCGCAAATCGATCCCATATTCCACCCACAAGTGTACCAATGTGAGTTACACTTGCCCCTGAAACGGCGGGTCGAAAATCGAAAATTTAGGTTTTTCGAAAATTTTCGCAAATCGATCCCATATTCCACCCACAAGTGTACCAATGTGAGTTACACTTGCCCCTGAAACGGCGGGTCGAAAATCGAAAATTTAGGTTTTTCGAAAATTTTCGCAAATCGATCCCATATTCCACCCACAAGTGTACCAAAGTGAGTTACACTTCTGAAATCCTCGAAAATTTTCGCAAATCGATCCCATATTCCACCCACAAAACACTTGCCCCTGAAACGGCGGGTCGAAAATCGAAAATTTAGGTTTTTCGAAAATTTTCGCAGATCGATCCCATATTCCACCCACAAGTGTACCAAAGTGAGTTACACTTGCCCCTGAAACGGCGGGTCGAAAATCGAAAATTTAGGTTTTTCGAAAATTTTCGCAGATCGATCCCATATTCCACCCACAAGTGTACCAAAGTGAGTTACACTTGCCCCTGAAACGGCGGGTCGAAAATCGAAAATTTAGGTTTTCGAAAATTTTCGCAAGATCGATCCCATATTCCACCCACAAGTGTACCAAAGTGAGTTACACTTGCCCCTGAAACGGCGGGTCGAAAATCGAAAATTTAGGTTTTTCGAAAATTTTCGCAAATCGATCCCATATTCCACCCACAAGTGTACCAATGTGAGTTACACTTGCCCCTGAAACGGCGGGTCGAAAATCGAAAATTTAGGTTTTTCGAAAATTTTCGCAGATCGATCCCATATTCCACCCACAAGTGTACCAAAGTGAGTTACACTTGCCCCTGAAACGGCGGGTTGAAAATCGAAAATTTAGGTTTTTCGAAAATTTTCGCAATCGATCCCATATTCCACCCACAAGTGTACCAAAGTGAGTTACACTTGCCCCTGAAACGGCGGGTCGAAAATCGAAAATTTAGGTTTTTCGAAAATTTTCGCAAATCGATCCCATATTCCACCCACAAGTGTACCAAAGTGAGTTACACTTGCCCCTGAAACGGCGGGTCGAAAATCGAAAATTTAGGTTTTTCGAAAATTTTCGCAAATCGATCCCATATTCCACCCACAAGTGTACCAAAGTGAGTTACACTTGCCCCTGAAACGGCGGGTTGAAAATCGAAAATTTAGGTTTTTCGAAAATTTTCGCAGATCGATCCCATATTCCACCCACAAGTGTACCAAAGTGAGTTACACTTGCCCCTGAAACGGCGGGTCGAAAATCGAAAATTTAGGTTTTTCGAAAATTTTCGCAAATCGATCCCATATTCCACCCACAAGTGTACCAAAGTGAGTTACACTTGCCCCTGAAACGGCGGGTTGAAAATCGAAAATTTAGGTTTTTCGAAAATTTTCGCAAATCGATCCCATATTCCACCCACAAGTGTACCAAAGTGAGTTACACTTGCCCCTGAAACGGCGGGTTGAAAATCGAAAATTTAGGTTTTTCGAAAATTTTCGCAAATCGATCCCATATTCCACCCACAAGTGTACCAAAGTGAGTTACACTTGCCCCTGAAACGGCGGGTCGAAAATCGAAAATTTAGGTTTTTCGAAAATTTTCGCAAATCGATCCCATATTCCACCCACAAGTGTACCAAAGTGAGTTACACTTGCCCCTGAAACGGCGGGTTGAAAATCGAAAATTTAGGTTTTTCGAAAATTTTCGCAAATCGATCCCATATTCCACCCACAAGTGTACCAAAGTGAGTTACACTTGCCCCTGAAACGGCGGGTTGAAAATCGAAAATTTAGGTTTTTCGAAAATTTTCGCAAATCGATCCCATATTCCACCCACAAGTGTACCAAAGTGAGTTACACTTGCCCCTGAAACGGCGGGTTGAAAATCGAAAATTTAGGTTTTCGAAAATTTTCGCATACGATCCCATATTCCACCCACAAGTGTACCAAAGTGAGTTACACTTGCCCCTGAAACGGCGGGTTGAAAATCGAAAATTTAGGTTTTCGAAAATTTTCGCAGATCGATCCCATATTCCACCCACAAGTGTACCAAAGTGAGTTACACTTGCCCCTGAAACGGCGGGTTGAAAATCGAAAATTTAGGTTTTTCGAAAATTTTCGCAAATCGATCCCATATTCCACCCACAAGTGTACCAAAGTGAGTTACACTTGCCCCTGAAACGGCGGGTTGAAAATCGAAAATTTAGGTTTTCGAAAATTTTCGCATTTTCGCAATCGATCCCATATTCCACCCACAAGTGTACCAAAGTGAGTTACACTTGCCCCTGAAACGGCGGGTCGAAAATCGAAAATTTAGGTTTTTCGAAAATTTTCGCAAATCGATCCCATATTTTTGGGTCACTTGCCCCTGAAACGGCCGAAAATTTTCTAAAACCGCATTTAGGTTTTTCGAAAATTTTGGGCAAATATTGCGCCAAAAACCGCATTTTTGGGCCCAAAAACCTCATATTTGGGCCCATTTTACGCCTAAAAACGGCATTTTTGGGCCAATTATACGCCTTTAAACCGCATTTTTGGGCATAAAAATGGCATTTTTGGGCCCATTTTGCGCCTAAAAACCCCTTTTTTGGGTCAAAAAACCGCATTTTTGGCCCAATTTTACGTCTAAAACCGCATTTTTGGGTTCAAAAACCTCATTTTTGTGCAAATATTGCGCCAAAACCCATTTTTGGGCCCAAAAGCCTCATATTTGGGCCCATTTTACGCCTAAAACGGCATTTTTGGGCCAATTATACGCCTTTAAACCGCATTTTTGGGCATAAAAATGGCATTTTTGGGCCCATTTTGCGCCTAAAAACCCCTTTTTTGGGTCAAAAAACCGCATTTTGGCCAATTTTACGTCTTAAAACCGCATTTTGGGTTCAAAACCTCATTTTTTGTGCAAATATTGCGCCAAAAACCTCATTTGGGCCCATTTTGCGCCTAAAAATCGCATTTTGGGCCCAAAACCTCATTTTTGCCCATTTTGCGCCTAAAACGGCATTTTGGGCCAATTTACGCCTAAAACTGCATTTTTTTGCATAAAAAGTAATTTTGGGCCGATTTTGCACCTAAAATGCATTTTTGGGCCTTTTGCGCCAAAACCCTTTTTGGCTCTGAAAACCGCATTTTGGGCCCGATTTTGCGCCTAAAACCGCATTTTGGGCCCATTTTGCGCCAAAACCCTTTTTGGCTCTGAAAACCGCATTTTGGGCCCGATTTTGCGCCTAAAACCGCATTTTGGGCCCATTTAACGCCTAAAACGGCATTTTTGGGCCAATTTTAAACCGGCATTTTTGGCATAAAACCCATTTTTGGGCCGATTTTGCGCCTTAAAACCTCATTTTTGGCAAATATTGCGCCAAAACCGCATTTTTGGCCGATTTCGCGCCTAAAATACCCACATTTGGCCCTGAAAACCGCATTTTTGGGCCTATTTTGTGCCCGAAATCCCCTCTTTTGGTCTGAAAACCGCATTTCTGGACCTAAAAACCTCATTTCTGGACCCAAAAACCGCATTTTTGGGCTGATTTTGCAACTTAAATCCCCATTTTTGGGCCTAAAAACCGCATTTTCGGGCCGGTTTTGCGCCCAAAAACAGCTTTTTTGGGTCTACTTTGCGCCTAAAAACCCCTTTTTTGGGTCTTAAAACCGCATTTTGGACCCAATTTTACGTCTAAAAACCGCATTTTTGGGTTCAAAAACCTCATTTTTGTGCAAATATTGCGCCAAAAAGCGCATTTTTGACTGATTTTGCGCCTAAAAACCGCATTTTTGGGCCCAAAAACCTCATATTTGGGTCCATTTGGCCCCTAAAAATGGTATTTTTGTGCCCATTTTGCGCTTAAAAACATCATTTTTGGGCAAATATTGCGCCAAAAACCGCATTGTTGGCCGATTTCGCGCCTAAAAAACCCACATTTGGTCCTAAAAATCGCATTTTCGGCCGATTTTGCACCTAAAAACAGCATTTTGGCCCTAAAAACCGCATTTTTCCTTTAAGACACCACTTTTGACCCCTTTTTATCATCAAAAAACTACTTTTTGACCTTATTTTTGCGTCGAAAACACGTCTTTTAACCCGTTTTGACCCGTTTTTTCACAGAAAAAGCACTTTTGACCAGTTTTTCACAGAAAAAGCATTTTGACCCGTTTTTTCATAGAAAAAGCACTTTTGACCAGTTTTTCGCCTCAAAAAACCACTCTTTGAACCGTTCTTTGCGTCGAAAACCACATTTTGAGTAGAAACCACATTTTAATCTCCTTATTGCGCGAAAACAATACTTTTTGACACGTTTCTTTTTGACCGAAAAACCAAAGTTTTTAACAAAGAAACCTATTCAAAATTCGTTTTTCGAAAAAAAAATTGGTCAATAGTGGTTTTACAAGGCAAAAACGGGTTAAAAGTTGTTCATCGGCGCTGAAAACGGGTTAAAATGTGGTTTTTAGTTCTAAAATCAATAATTGAAACCGTATCGATATATTAGGGGTACCCAAAAGTAATCAACATTTTGACTTTTGAATTCATTTTATTTTAACTTTAGTTATCAATCTACTATATATTCACCAATATTATTAACAACTCTCCACTACTTTTCCGGTAAATTTTCGATTCCCCTCTTTAAGAACTCCTCAAGAAAATACATCTTATCAAATTGTTGATTGCTTTTGGGTACACCTAATATAATTCCAGAGCGTATCGATACGAACCTCGATAAATATTTCCGTCATCCGGAATTGTAAGGAAAGGGGACGGCGGATTATTCCCGGTTTATCTTTTTTTACGTTTTATTATGATCGATAAAAAAAAAAAAAGTGGAAAAGAAACCAGAAAAGAGGAACGCGAGAAGTTGGAAAGTTATTGTCCGGGTTAACTGGGCCAGGCCAAACAACACACTGAGCCTCTAGTTTCATTCCCCCGGCCATTAATATTTACGATCCCGTCGCCTAATATCTTTTTTTTTCACCCTTAAGACTTTCATATCTGGCCGAAAACCGCTGCCGATCTCGCGCCAGAAAATCGTCCAGAAAATACGGAATTTAACGTTGAAAAATAACACCAAAAGAGTATTGGCTTAATAGAGTTTGTATTCATTTGAAAATGATCTGAAAGTCAGCCTCGAAGCTCAGAGAACTTTCATGGAAAGGCACTTTGAACTTGGAGGAGACAACGATTTTTATAGGGTGTCCCTCAAATCAACGCAAGATTTGAATCTGTGGCTGCCAAAGTTTCATAATTTTTGAAATATTTTTCCACGTTGTTCTATGGCGTAACGCCCCCATTTCTACTGACCCTAAACTATCGGCTGTCGAATAGTTTTTTTTTTTTTACTGCAAGTAGTTGTGCCAAATTCACAAATCTTGCGTTAATTTCTGGACACCCCGTACAATTATTGCTTAAAATCTGATAACGATATCAGGTGTACGGGAATTGTCGACGCGCCTCCCAAAGAGGTTGAACCTATTCGCGGCACCTGATTGAATTGTGAAAACAGACGTCAGTTCTAAACTCGGCTTCGATGACTAATACGGTTTTAGTCAGAAATGTTTGTCAGGCTCCCGACCGCTTCTCGCCATATTCATTTTCCTCTATTCCTCCACCTCAGTATCGTAGAACGGGTCGACATTATTCCCACTGACGAGGGGAAACCCCCTTCAGTCTACTTAGTTCCAAACAGATTAAGTACTGACAGACAGTTGGCTTTTTATAATACACGAAGTTCGTGTTGGACCGTTTATTAACCGATTAAGTACCAAATTTTTTTTCCGTAAATTTCGCATAAAATTTACTTATTATGACGCATTATTATCAAATAGTACCTCCTTAAAATATGTTTTGACAAAGACATTTTGTCAAATACTTTGTTTTTCAAATCCGAGTCCCAATGGTCACATGAGACCATTTTATTTCGAATAATAATCATAATTGTTTTAACGTGATGTAGTATTTATAATGCGAAATTACTGAAGGTAATAAAAAAAAAAACTTCCCGTAAACACATATTTCATCATCAGAAAAAATTAACTGATCCCCCGATTTGGGGCCTACGATACTTAATGGGTTGACCCATTAACGAAATTCAAATCATAAAAAGAGGTAAAAATAGAGGAAAATATGAAGGAAAATAACCCGATGAAGCGCCGGGTATGAAGTCCCGTTAGTCCCCAAGTACAAAAATATACAAGGATACAAAGGATACAAATAAGTTTGATTACTTTAAATACAAATGATACATAGATAAGAGCATACCGGCCTATTTCCCTTACTACATATATTTACTTAAATATTATGGCACATTGATCGTGAATATTTAACAATTTTGTTGTGATAATTGGGAAAATATACAATAAAAACCGAGAACTTAAGCTACATTAAAAAAAAAAATTTATAGGAATTTCGCATCGTCCCAATCCCGAAATTCCCTTAAATCCCTTAAAAAATTGAAATATTAATAAATAAAATTTTTAAAAAAGAGGGAAAGCCAACCGTATTAATCCCTGTCTGTTAACAGTGCTACTGAATTTGCGCCAGTGAAAGAGTTAAAGCGTAGATTTGTCTTTTCCCGCTGGACCGGTTTCGGCCGCTCGCCGTCTTCAGTAGCGCGTTGTCAGTCACTTCGGACGTTTTCCGAAGGGCATCCTCACCGCGCACTGTGTCACCGTCACTTGTACAAAAAGTGCCAATTTTTTGTGTGTGCCGACCAACAACAACGGCTACTGAAGATGGCGAACGGCCGAAACCCCGTCCAGCAGAAGATCACAGAAGTGGAAACACAACAAATCTACGGTATTCCAACCCCCAGCAGACCACAAAACAGGTATGTTAAAAGAGGTAAAATATAGATTAATAAAAAAAAACATTTCTTATCGAGAATCTGAACGGGGCGAATCATCCCCGCTGATGGTCCCAACCGATAACATCTACAGAATAAATAAGCCGCCGATGGACTGATCGTGACGAATGATATATTCCGAACATCGTTTGATCGCGGAGGAATGAAAAAAAAATTAATAAGACGGAATAAATTTACTCCTTATTGGCGTGAAATGAATGGCGGCCAGAGATGAGGTGTGAATGAGAGTAGATCTGAAAGTTCGGAATTCGACCTCAGTTTCAACTTTCTCTCTGTCTTCCTTCTCTCCCACAGACCGATAATAAAGTTTTCTCCATGAGAAACTGATAATATCACAAGACCTCTGTCTATTTATAGACACACATGTACATACATATATATATATACATATAATATAGGTACTATCCGAAGATTAACATGTGGAACCCACGTAAAAACTCAAAAGTACAGAAAATATCACTAGAGAACAGATTATTACTTTATAGCTGTGTTCATCCGGAGAAAATACGCAGGAAATCTACAAAATTCGCTATATTTCTGTATGGCGAAGTTTAGGACAAACTTGACCTTTTAAGGAAAGATTTTGCGTTGAATAATCACTTTTTAACCCGTTTTTGCGTTGAAATACCACTTTTTGACCGTTTTATGCGTCGAACGACCAGTTTTTGACCCGTATTTGCGTCGAAAAACCACTTTTGACCCCTTTTTTTGCGTTAAGACACCAATTTTGACCCGTTTTTCCCGTTGAGACACCACTTTTGACCGGTTTTTTCGTCCAAAAACCACTTTTTGACCCACTTTTCGCTCACAAAAAACCACTTTATACCCGTATTTTGAGTCTAAAAACAACTTTTAACCCGTTTTTGCCTTAAAACACAACTTTTGACCCGTTTTTTCGTCCAAAAACCACTTTTTGACCCACTTTTTGCTCACAAAAAACCACTTTATACCCGTATTTTGAGTCTAAAAACAACTTTTAACCCGTTTTTGCCTTAAAACACAACTTTTGACCCGTTTTTTCGTCCAAAAACCACTTTCTGACCCACTTTTTGCGCACAAAAAACCACTGTGTACCCGTTTTTTGAGTCTAAAAACCACTTTTCAACCATATTCATCGTCGAAAAACCACTTTTTCACGTTATTTTGCGCCGAAAAAACAGTTCTTTAACCCGTTTTTGCGTTGAAAAACTACTTTTCGACACGATTGTGCGACAGAAAATTACATTAAAGCCGTTACGACAAACGGTATTTTAAGATCTGTACTTCAGGGTGTGTTTGGAGACATAGCAGTAGCTTTTCCTTAAATATATTCGACCTTAAAGTTTGGATTTTGTCGATATATCTGTCGGTTTGGCCGAACCCCACGACGGGTGAAGAAGAAATATGCGTTTTCATTTTCGTTGACCGCGTACGCATATTTACGCATATCTCACCTGGCTGTGCGTATAGAGAAGAGAGTGTTTTTTACATCGTTTTTTACCGTTCTAGGATCAAGAATGGGAAGAAGAAAGGAACAATGAATATGACGAGATAAGGCTGAGGATGATAAAATCCTTTCTAAGTAACGGTATTAGTCATCACTGCTAAGTTAGAACTGACACCTGTTTTTCGTATATTTTTTTGTTCTTACTTATAGCCAGGCAAAATTGCATGAATCGCAATTCGTAATTTTGAAAATGTTAACACTCAACGATATAAACAAACACTCGAAATTGTACTTGGTGTTCGTCGGATTCACTTTACCCCACCACCTCATCCTACGGGATATCTCCCGAATTTCCTAATAATTACCGGCCGATTTTTCCCTTCGATCCCGAACTTTCGATTCTGGCATTTTTGGCTGGAATTATTTTAAAACTGGGCCCGAAATTACCGGAATTGGTCTCTGACACGGCGTGGGAATAAATTTAATCGCATACATTAAACCGGGCCGTAGAGACGGGGATGTATAGGGGGGGTGGAATTCGGGAAGATTTCCCCCCCCCCCCCAAGGATCAGTTCAATTTATGTGACGGTTTTTATTACGTTAATAAATTAAGAATTACCAAAAAAAAAGGAGTATAATTAATCCTTCATTAATTGAAACGGGAGCCGCTCAAATATAGTTTAGAATACATTTTTGTGGTCTGCGAGCGGTCGGAATACCGCTAGACTGGTTTCAGCCGCTCGCCGTCTAGTTAGTCACTTCGGCACTTTGGATGTTTTTCGGCCGTCCTCAGTGCGCACTGTGTCACTGTCACTAATACTGCGGCGGTTGTATCTTTCTCGTATATATATTATGTCCTGTTCTTGTTTTTGTCCGAATGTTGTTTGTCCGTCTAGAAAGTCGTACAAAGTTTTTTTAGTAAAAGGCCGACAGTAGCAGTGCAGTGAGGACGTCCGAAGAACATCCCAAGCGCCAAAGTGACCGGTACTGAAGACGGCGAACAGCCGAATCGGTGGTTAAATCATCGCAGAAATGAACCGATATCGGAATGTCGATACAGAATATTCCACGTTCGAATTCTCTCGCCGGTTCGGCCTTCTTCTAGACCGGTTTCAGACACAGTGACACAGTGCATTGAGGACGCCGACGAAAAACACCCACAGCGCCAGAGTGACTAACGCCGCGCTACTGAAGACGGCGAGCGGCCGAAACCGGTCTGGCAGGAAGACCGAACCGGCGAGAGATTTCGAACATGGAATATTCTTTGTATCGGTAGTAATGTTATTCTGCGTCACACTAAAATAACAAATTTCCCAAACAATGTCCTAATTGGTACAACCCAACGTCCTCCGATATCGAAGTGGCGTCTAATCTAAATATGCGGGAAAAATATAAATTGATAATTACAGTTGTGTGACACCGACGAAAATCCCGAAAAAAAAAAAAAAATAATTCCTCGACACTTTCAGCCGTTTGGGAGAGGGTCAAGGACATTGATGAACCGGACGCGTCGAAGGTCATCGACGGTCGTTGGAAGTTTTCCTTTTCGCTCTTTCCACCCGCGCGGCCGGTAATTGTCTGAATTCCGCTTTCAGAAACGCTCCGGGACAAAATAAATTTGTTGACGTCCAGGACCTCGGGGGGAGTCGCGAGGACTGTCTGAAGGACCTCGTAAACCTCTTTGCAAATCGACGAACTGAAACAGTATCCACTCTTTTTAGTTTTGATCGGGCTCTAATATCTTTTTCCTGTACAAACAACTGTTAGTCTTGAAGGGCGATTTTTTAAAAAATTATTTGGTTGACAACTAAGTAATTGCGGCGTAAGTAATTTGCACACAGATAAGCAGGTTGATGGTTTCGAATGCAGGTATAAGATACATTCGGCTTCAATGCAATGTCCCGGTGTCGAACTGTGGCGATCCGAATCGATATAATGGCCTTTTATTCGGTCATCGTCGACCTCCTCAGAAAGGACCAAATAGTAACGTATCCAAAGAATCTTATCCGTGCAAAGATGTTGACGTACTTAAAAATACGTACAACGCCACTTCCGCAATTACTTAGTTGTCAAACAAATATATTTCGAATGTTCGAATGCAATCCCTCCAACAGGAGTGAGCACACTTCATCCGCATTGCTTTAATTCCCTGAAAGCTTATGTACCCAAAAGTAATCGACAATTTGATAAGATGTATCCTCGGTCTTGAGGAGTTCTTCAGGAGAACTCGAAAATCGAAAATTTGCAGGAAAAGTGGCCGGAGAGTTGTTGTTGATAATATCGGTTGGAATATATAGTAGATTAATAATTAAAGTTTCTTTTTTAACAAACTGAAATTAATTCCAGAGTGCTTGTAAAATCTAGATTTAAAGGGGCGACAGGAAAAGCGAAATTGTGTCTGTTTAAACCTGCATGACTTTAAAAAATAATTTCCTCAACAAAATTTTTACAGATTACTAAATAGAGTTTCTTTTTTAGCGAAATAAAATGAATTCCGAAGTCAAAATACCCCTAATATAACATATCGGGGAGAATTAAGTCCAAGTAATTTTCGATTGCAATTGCTGGACGCGAGTGATATCTGATGTGAGCCCCATAGTTCTATTCAGTATGTCTATGTCGTTTTTAATATCGCTTTGTATATTGTTATTTTGTCGGCTTATTTAGTGGTCTACATAATAGTCCATGTTTATGATGAAGTACTTCACATAACAGCGTAAAAATAGATAACCGTTTGTATTCAACCGGTACATCTTCCGCGTGTCTGTAACAGTTTTCACAGTAAAACTGTGTTTTCACAGTACTTTCACAATAAAACTTCTCATAAAGAAAATATATTACAGTAGATTCGGCGTGTTTCTGTCTCCTCTCGCCGATTTGATCTTTTGCTAGACCGGTTTCGGCTGCTCGCCTTTTTCAGTAGTTAATCACTGTTGGCACTTTTTGTATGTTTTTCGGTCATCCTCACTGCACTGTCACTGTCACTTGTAGTAGTGTTAGTGCACTTGTACAGTGCCAATAGTGGCTGACACAGCGCTACTGAAGATGGCGAGCGGCCGAAACCGGTCTGGCAAAAGACCGAACCGGCGAGACCAAACGGTATTCCAACCCATCGCAGACCACAAAACAGGTATGATAAACTACAAATATATTATTTTTCCCACCTATTTCCGCTTTAAGGGGTGTCTCGAACAGCCTTAAAATTTAAGGGGGGTTTTCGTAACATAAAAATATTCGGCAACCCCTTTAACTGTTAATCAATGTTAATAATAATTCGCCCCGAGCATCGCGCTTAATGCCCTTAAGGCAGCGGCGGCAGCCCCTGTATAAATTGCCCTCGAAATATGCCCTGCAGATAAGGGCGGGGGCATACGCCCTTCAAAATGCGTATATCAATTTTTATTACTTCCCGCCGCGGATTATTTCCCATCGTCCGTCTTCGACGATTTAAGGGCCGGTACGATATACAGGCGAAAATACACAGGCAGGATATGTATATATACCGCATATTGGACCGTATTGTCCAACCCGTCGTATCCCGGATATTGGGAACACGACTTAGAAAAATTAGTTTCTACATACCTGTTTTGTGGTCTGCGAGGGGCGGAACAGCCGAAACCGGTCTAACGAAAGACCAGACAGGCGAGACAGGAGACTCATCGCAGAAATAACACTAACCGATTACGGGATGTCGATACAGAATATTCCCTGTTCAAATCTGACGCCGGTTCGGTCTTTTGCCAGACCGGTTTCGGCCGCTCGCCATCTTCAGTAGCGGTGTTAGTTACTTCGGATGTTTTTCGGGGTATCCTCACTGCACTGTCACTGGTATACTTTTGCAGCCGAAACCGGTCTGGCAGAAAGAGAACCGAGCGATAGAGGAGGCAGAAACACAACAAATCTACGGTATAGGAAAAAATTAATTGTAATCCATCTTCCGCGGCGTTGAGGTTCGCTTTGTCTACCGACGGCGGGGGAAACCTTGAACATAGGTGAATGCGGCTAGGAAAAACAAGAAAATGATTCCTTCAATGAGAATTTTCCTCAGGACCGATGACTGGCTGGCTGGGAATCGTCGCCGATGGATTGAGCTCTCCCATCTTAACAGAGTCTATTTTAACAGACCGGTTTTCAACAGAAAGTCGGTTGAAAATAATGAAATTTCTATTTAAGGGCAACCGGACGGCCACGAATAATCGAGCTCGGCGCGGTCGGGGCTCCATTACCGGGGCTCTGGAAGCGGGTCAATATTCGGGCCCCGGCTTGTAACACGGCCCAACATGCTGAAACATGTTCACCGAACATGCGGACCCGCGGACAGCCTACGGGCGTTCGAGCGCCAGGATTCGAAGAACGGATTTTCCAGAATTTCAGGATCCGATTCAGCGATCGCTAACAGTTCCGACGAAAGCTGGCCACACTGGTATACTAAGGGCAATTCGCAGGGCTTTCAGTGAATCATCGGTTAATTCTCTTTTCAAGGTCTCAATACTTAGCCCTCAACATCAGATTCTGACGAATATTCGTCACGAAAAAGGGAAAACTTTAATCCCCACAAAGGCGCCAATGGACAAAAGGGAGGTCGATAAAGTGGCTACTGAAGATGGCAGCGAGCAGAAACAAGTCTAACGGGAGAACAGACCTGGGCTAGATGGAGACTGAAGAACTAGGAAAGACGGGTAGAACAATTTGGAAAAATCTAAATTTTCGATTTTCAAACCGCGGTTCACAAGGAGCAAGTGTAACTCATTTTGGTACACCTGTGGGTGGAATATGGGATCGATCTGAGGAACATTTTCAAAACATAAATTTTCGTGTTAAAACCGCATTTTTGGGACTAAAAACGCCATTTTGGGCCTAAAACCGCTTTTTAGCTGATTTTACGCCTAAAAACCGATTTTTGATGATTTGCGCCCTAAAAACCGCATTTTGGACCAATTTTGCGCCTAAAACCGCATTTTTGGCCGATTTTGTGCCTAAAACCGCATTTTGGGCTGATTTTGCGCCTAAAAACCACATTTTTGGGCCTAAAACCGCGTTTTTGGGCCGATTTTGCGCCTGAAAACCGCTATTTTGGGCCTAAAACCGCTTTTGAGCTGATTTTGCACCTAAAAACCGCATTTTTGGCCTAAAACCGCATTTTAGAACCTGATTTTGCGCCTAAAACCGCATTTTGGGCCTAAACAACGCATTTTTGGCCTATTTCGCGCATAAAATCGCGTTTTGGTCGATTTTGCGCCTCAAACCCCATTTTGGGTCTAAAACCGCTTCTTTGAGCTGATATCGCGCCTAAAAAACGCATTTCTGGTTCTAAATGCCGCATTTTAGAGCCGATTTTATGCCTAAAAACAGCATTTTCGAGCTGATTTTGCGCCTAAAAACCGCATTTTTGGGATCAATCCTCAATACATTTGTGG
Source organism: Lethocerus indicus (assembly GCA_019843655.1). NCBI lineage: Eukaryota > Metazoa > Arthropoda > Insecta > Hemiptera > Belostomatidae > Lethocerus > Lethocerus indicus. The sequence goes on from JACDQD010000007.1 coordinate 28,241,605, forward strand.
GTGGAATATGGGATCGATCTGAGACAATTTTCGAAAAACTCAAATTTTCGATTTTCTACTCGCTGTTCTGTTTCGTCTCATACAGGTTATTTATTCTCATAAAATTCTGTCATCGAATACACGATACAGGCGATCTCCCTAACGACCTTTCTCGACATTGAGAACGTCCCGTCTGAATTTCAATTGCTCGTCAAACCCGTTTTGAAAACGGCGTAGATAGACGTGTTGTGACGGTGTGGTGGGGTGGGGGGGGGGGGGGCGGTAGAATTTCTAATCTAAAGCGTGAAATAGTTCTAACGGGTATTGGATGCCCGCATAACGGTGGAGAGGTGGTCAACCTCTGGCCTCAGGCGACCCTTTTCCTCGGCGAAATTTTACCCAATTTATATATTTTCCAATAGATAATTACGCGTACTCATACACTTGTACAGCAGCCGGGGATGTATCGACATTCGCAATGGCCGTTGTCGGCCCTAATTGGCCAATCTTCGGATGAAGTTCAGCGGTCAGTTAGTATATAACTTGAAGTATAGGGATGTTTCATTTATTTTTTATTTTGGAATACCTGTTTTGTGGTCTGCCAGGGTTTGGCAAAGTTAGTAGTCACTTTGGCACTTTGGATGTCTTTCTGGCATCCTCGCCAATATCCAAAGTGCCGAAGCGACTACTAACACCGCTACTGAAGATGGCGACAAATCTACGCTATTTTTCTCTCATTTAAGCCCTTATAATCCGCATAGTTTGAATCGCTTGCTTCCCATTGATAAGAGAACCCGGCTTATCGCATCCAGGTCCAGAGGAACCTGCGACTCTTTCCCGGAAACTTTGGGAAGGGCGTTAGTGATTTTTTCGATAGTGAAATGCGACGATTGAAGTCAGAAATGTCAGTTTTGATCTTCAATAGAACAGTCCTGTTTTGAACCTCGACTCCTCTGTCCTCGCATAAAACTGAAGTTCATGTCACAATACATACGATACAATCGTACTATAATAATATACTGAATTGAGTTTTATTTCGCAAATTTGTTTTCAATTGAAAAAATCCCAAAAAGTCGTAGACATCGCGCTATAATACTCCGGTATTATTTACGCCTAACGGAATAATGTTGGGGTAAAATATCGGGAAAATCATTTAGAATACCTGTTTTTTGGTCTGCGGGGGGTTGGAATACCGTAGATTTCGCCTCTGTCTCCTCTCGCCGGTTCGGTCTTTCGCCAGACCGGTTTCGGCCGCTCGCCATCTTCAGTAGCACGCGAAATCCACATTCGTTTCTACAGGTTTTAGACTACCTTTCGGAAAATTTCCTCCAACACATGCCGATCCATATCAGATTTCGGACGTCCGATATATTTGCCAACTTTAAAGACTTAAATTTCACCAACAGGCTTGATTTCATCAAATTATATTCTCAATCTATATAGGCGGTACTTTTCCCTTCAATTTCTATACGAAATAGAGGTGAATTAAACGACAAAACTGTATGAAATTTACGACCCGCCGTAAAAAGACGTGGGCCATGCCACCGCTACTGAAGCCGAAACCGATCTGGCTAAAGACGAAAATTAGCTTTCAGCGTTATTTCATTGAGGCCGATATAGCGCAATAAAGCTATAGGAGTTGGAATACCGTAGATTTCGTCTTGTCTTGAATCTTGATTCTTGTACGTGAATCTTCAGTTCAAGTACCGAGTGCCGCACTTGATTTTCGCCACGAACACGGAGACCGGTGAAAGTGGCACGTGCACTTTTTGGCGATTGAAACCCAACTCATTTCCATGCGTTGTTGTACTATAGATTAGGGCAGTGATTGCAAGAGCGACATTTTCAGTACATGGCGAACAACCGACTATAAAATACCCGTACATCGCTCGGTGATCGAGAGGACGGGGGGGGGGGGTCCGTCCGATGGAATTAATCGATTGAAAAAGACAGATTCTCCAGCGTTCCTGGAGTCTGGCTCCTGATGGAAATCAGTGTAATCGAACCGAGCTCTGGAATGCAGGCCCTCATTTCTTATTCAGCTTAGGGACCGTCCCGTTAACGGTTCACCGCCACGATAGTTCTTGGGGTATCGGATTTGAGCGCGAAACAGTAGGATTATTTCTGATATTTATTTCTTTCCCCCCAAAAAAAAAATAATGTATTACGTTTAACGTACCCGTTTTGTGGTCTGCGAGGGGTTGGAATACCCCCTCGCTGGTTTGTTCTTTCGCTAGAGTGCCGGGGTTTCGGCCGCTCGCCATCTTCAGTAGTCGCTTTTGCCACTTTTTTTTTGGCACTGTCGCTGATCACTTGTGTACTGAAGACGGCGAGAAGCCGAAACCGGTCTAGCAGGAGACCAAACCACAGCGAGATGAGACAACATATCTACGGTATAATTTATTCAGTTTCGAAATTTCTCCAATTGAACCGAATTACAACATAAATAGAAATAGGGTAAATATACAAAAGATTGTATATTGTATATAAGGCCAGAGTGACTGACCTCATCTCGTCCTCACATAAAACTGAAGTTCTTGTCGCTAAACATATTATATAGTTATACTATAATAATATACTGATTTGAGTTTTTTCGCGAATTTTTCTTCAATTAAAACTTTCGAACGATCGAAGAGACGGGGCCCTGAAAAAATCGTTTAAAATTTACCCTACATAAATCCTGTATGGTTCATTTATTTCAGTATATATGAGGTAAAATTTTGGGGAAAAATCTCGGAAAATTATCTAGAATACCCGTTTTGTGGTCTGCGAAGGGTTTTGGAATACCGTAGATCTCGCGTCTTTCCGTCTCCCCCTCTCTCGCCGGTTCGGCCTTTCGCCAGACCGGTTTCGGCCGCTCGCCATCTTCAGTAGCGCTGTCAACAGTCGCTTCATTAGCCCTTTGGACGGTTTTTTTCGGGCGTCCTCACGTCTCACACTCGGCACCGCGACTAACAAACACCTCTACTGAGGACGGCGAGTGGCCGAAACCGGGCTGGCGACAGGAGACGGAAACACACGAAATATCGGAAAATTAAGTTTCGTTGAGGCTAATATATATATGACGCGCGTGGCGATAAAACCGGAACGGGGATTGTACGCAAAACTTCAGTAGTCGGCGCCTCAGTTCCGGTAATTAATTTGTCACCTGCTGCAAGACAATGGCGCAGAAACCGAGGCCACTTTAATCGCCTTTTTTCATTTCCCATTTTCTTGGCTCGTATTCGCCTTAATTTCATCCCATTTCTCTCTCTCTCTCTGTCTCTGTGTTTTAGGGTAATTAAAACGTTAATGTTTCAAACGACGCTTTCTCCCGTGCGTCGCGACGCGGTCGTCGACCTCATCCCCGATCGTGTTTTAAAAACAACTCGCGTATTAAATAGTCTATCCCAAGTCTATAGCAGTTTGGGAGGTATATATATATATATATATATATATATATATATATATATATATATATATGCTAAATTGTGGTTTGTATTCAATTTTATTCCTCGTGTTTATGTTTTGAACGAAGTTTATTCGGCGATTTTGTCATTGCCGTTCAATCCATGTTCCAATTTTTCTTTTCCTCCGGCTCCATATTTCTGTACATTCAACCGGTTTTACATAATTTACAGTCATTGTCCCAATTACGTGTACGTTCCGTACAGTGTGATTCTCCTCAAGTCCTTGGGATATTTTCTTTCGTATAATTTGTAATATTTTTGTTACAAAGAGAGAAAATCTAGATTTCCGCGGCGGTTTCGAGAAAAAAATCAATTAAAAAAACCGCAAATATCAGACAATAATTGTACAATAAATTAGAAAAAGACAAAATCTTCAGTTTCTCTACTTGAATCGTTCGATCTTTCTGCGGTCGTTCCTCCCAAGAATGTTATCAGTGGAACGAAGTGTCTCGACAAATGAATTTCATCGAAATAAAACCAATTATTATTATTACTCTCTTCGGGATGTTTCGGCACGAGTTTTCGTTTTGTGAGCGGCCAAAATCTGTATCCCGCTGGGCACAAAGTGCAGGTGAAAGTGCGTTCGGGGCCGATCGTAAAACCTCGTAAAAGAGGCGCTGAACGGAGTGAAAGCCCAAAAGCTACACTTTCTAACTATCCTTCGACACGCCACCTCGACTGACTTTACAAGTGGGACTTTTCAATCGGCCGATTCGTCCCCTCTTCGAATATGACGCGATTTCAATAAGTCCCTACGTAAAGAACGGACGCAATTTTCAATCACAGCAATTTGAGTACTTTCGGGCGTTGGGAAATATTTTTTTGACGGTAAAAAGGTTTAATCACTGAACAATATAACGCGTATAATCGGCGTAGATTTCGCCCGTTTCCGGTCTTTTACGAGACCGGTTTCGGCCGCTCGCCGTCTTCAGTAGCGCTCTGCTATTTAGTCACTTTGGACGTTTTTCGCTGGCGGTGGAAACCGGTCTGGCAAAAGACCAAATACACAAAACAGGTATAATTTAGCTTCGGAACACTACAGTCTTTACAAAACTCGTCCTTTTCCCATCAGTGAACCTAACGTGTACTACATACGAGTGTCGTCCCTTTTCCAACCCTACGAATTATATCTACTTTAAATATTATCTCAAGTGTGCCAATTCTTGCAAGAAGTAATTTCTTAACAAGTACTGAATTTTCAAGCTTATTTGAGGCGAGAAATACTACAACTACAATGTATCTACTGATTGTAGTTCATCAATATGGAGATTATATATATATATATATATATATATATATATATATATATATATATATATATATATATATATATATAGGCCGTCGACCCATAGCGCCGGTTCACGGACGTTGATCTTCTTCTAGAGATAATCAATAGTCACGAAAAACAGTTGGGGGGGATTGAGTTTTCGAGAAGATAAATTCAATAAATAACGACGTTTCGCATAATTTTCCCCAAAAAAAAAAATATTTATTCCGATGCATCGGACGACACTAATGTGGCCCATCCGACGGGCATTTTCGGAAAACGGGGAAAAATTTCGCGGCGAGGAAATATCTTCGGGGAAAAGAACCGATCAGGCTGTAGTTAAATGGGCAGGAATTTTTTTCTAATTGAAGTTGAAACTTTCAATCGATCAATCCGTTGGGGGCGCACAACTTGGAATTCCGCTCTTCGGTTTGCACAAGTGCAGCCAACCGTCGGGCCCATTACATACAAATGTCGATATTGAACGAGTAATCGGAGAGGAATTCCAAAATTGCGGGACCAGACTTTCGTTGGGAGCAGTTTTATTTTATAAGCAGGCGGTGCAAAGTCTGTGCGAGTCAATGAAATGAGTGTAGCTTAAGTCCTCGGGTTTTTATAGTCAATTTCGCCAGATTATCGTATGGATATTGTAAAACAATTCAAGCAGCCTCTAGTAGTAGTATAAATAAATATAGAAATCGTGATATTTGTATCCGCTTAATTAAGTAGCACGACCGTCGATTAGTCGATATCGATTAGATTAGATTAAAAAACAGTACAAGTAGCCTCTATCACAATAATTAAGTATATGAACGTAGAAAGGCCCTTAGGACGGAATGCATGTACAAATTTGTCCTATTTGTATTCGTAGAAACATAAAGTTAATACCAAACTGTCGGACTGGAAACTTCGAAAGCATTTTCATTGCCCTAATATTCGCCCCAATTGCAACTAACTGGATTTTGTTAACTGTTAAATGTTTTTTTTTTCAATCTTTTATTGTTACAACTGTAAAATTATACAACAAGCAACATTTGTAAAGGCACTAGCTACAATAGTCAACAATTAGAGGAGAAACCCACTAGTTCCCCCCCTTTTCTTTATTATATTTTTAATTTAATTTTATTTATTTATTTATTTATTTTATTTATTTAAACATTTAGGTCACGTGGCCACTTCCTTTTCAGGCGTCTCACTGTTAAATTAGAGAACTAATTTTAGTATGGCCAACATCTAACCAGAAGATGTTAGGAAATTTTTAATAAAATATTAATTTTGAAACATCAATGCAGTATAATTTATTTATTCACTGTGCCCAATAGACGATTTATCGATTATTTTCGTTCGATCGAAATTCGATGCTCTCCAACAGCGAAATTCAGAATCACTTTCGCCGAAACGAATATCGACTGTCACGACAAGCAGTTACAGCAGTAGTGACACTGATCGAATTTACACTCGTGAATATACACCGTTTAATACAATATTTGGTACCGGTTTCACGCCACCGGCGGTAGCGAAAACCGAAAGCGGGGCGCGGCCTTGAGCGGCCTCCGTCCCAAAAAACGGGGTCAGTGGGCCAACATATTACGGCCCACTATACTATATATATATATATATATATATATATATATATATATATATATATACTATATAGTATATACTATATATGTAGAGTTTATGAGAGGCGGTATTAGCCAGAAAAAGTTTTCCGATAGAGTGTTTTCACCATGAACAAGGACAAACTCAAATCACTCCAGAATACATACATACACTTTTTATATACACATGTATATATATATATATATATATATATATATATATATATATATATAATGTCCGAATTTATTCGATTAGCCCTCAAATAATGCCGGAATATAACATGAACATACTTACTGACATTCATATTCATTATTTGGCCACATTCTAGACCGGTTTCACGTTCAGTCGGTAATCCGGTACGATACTTACGTCTACCGCCCAAGTATGTTAACCCGGAATATAACACGAACATACTTACTGACATTCATATTCATTATTTGGCCACATTCTAGACCGGTTTCACGTTCAGTCGGTAATCCGGTACGATACTTACGTCTACCGCCCAAGTATGTTAACCCGGAATATAACATGAACATACTACTGACATTCATATTCATTATTTGGCCACATTCTAGACCGGTTTCACGTTCAGTCGGTAATCCGGTACGATACTTACGTCTACCGCCCAAGTATGTTAACCCGGAATATAACATGAACGTACTTACTGACATTCATATTCATTATTTGGCCACATTCTAGACCGGTTTCACGTTCAGTCGGTAATCCGGTACGATACTTACGTCTACCGCCCAAGTATGTTAACCCGGAATATAACATGAACATACTTACTGACATTCATATTCATTATTTGGCCACATTCTAGACCGGTTTCACGTTCAGTCGGTAAGTCGGTACGATACTTACGTCTACCGTTCAAGTATGTTAACTTATATATATGCTTAACTGTGGTTTTGAACGAAGTTTATTCGGCGATTTTGTCATTGCCGTTTCCCTCCAGTGTTTGTTCCAATTTTTGTTTTCCTCCGGCTCCATATTTTTTTTTACATTTTTTACATGATTTACAGTCATTGTCCCAATTGCGCGTTACGTTGCGTACAGTGCGATTTTCGTGTTTCCCAACGGTGGAGTTTCGAATGAGTCATTCGGTGTCTCATTTACGATTATTTCTTCTATTCGCGCTGCGATCCCATCTGTCATATTTATATATATTTTTTTTATATAATGTTTTTGTTACAGAAAAGAGAAAATCTATCGAGTTTTCGAGAATCGGAAAACATCGTTCAAGAGCGGGAAACCCCGATTGGTCAAGACGGTTTATCGGTGCCGACGGCGCGGAATTCTATTTCCCAACCTCTGTATTCAACAACTACTGACGGTGGCGTAACGCCGAAACCGGTTATATTCGATAAATGGAACACGGCCCACGCACACGAGAACGTTTATGGGCATAGATCAATTTCAAAAAACCTGTTCAAATTTGACTGAAACTGACAATGAAAAAACTCGAGACTGTTGGGTGTAAAATGGGGAACAATCCGGAATCTTTTACATAAATGTAAAAGCGCTCTGAATGTGAAATATTTCGTTACACAATCCGTTCTGATCCTTCGTAAAATACAGTAGATTTCGCTTGTGTTTCTGTCTCCTCTCGCCGGTCCGGTCTTTCGCTAGACCGGTTTCTACAGAATCGCTCAATTGCATTACGCCTTTCCCGAAAATTCGGGAATATAATTCGCTCTCGGAATCTGGTCCTGAAATAGAGTAAAATTGGTAAGGAAGAAACCGCCCCCCCCCCCGTCGACGTTTTATTTCTGTTTTCCTCCGCGTCTCGTTTATCGCCTGAAATGCAATAAAAGTTGCGTGGGGCGGGCCCCACGGCGCTAAACCGGCCGACGGGATAAATTTATTCCAGGAGAGAGAGAGAGAGAGAGAGGGAAAGGAGAGAGGGAGGAGGGAGAAAGAGGGAAGAGGGAGAATGCAGAATCCACCCCCCCCGCATTCAGGATGAGGATACGGGTAGCCGTACTCGAAAATCTATACCACTTAACACACGTGTTTTCCGCTTTTCGAGGGCATGTAAGGGCTACCACTCTCCCTTAAACGGATGTGCCGAAAAATTGAGTGAAAGTTCTTTGATATGTCCACATAAAAAACTTTATGATACAGTAGGCGGGATTTAATTTTTCAAAAAAATGTTCAACGCGTTCTCTATTGCTTGTTGACTCCTGTTGTAGACCCTTTAAGGTTTCTCCAGACGAAGTTATTCGCCGAAATGGGAAGAGGATGGCCGCACGCCGTCTTCAGTAGCGGTGTTGTTGGACGTTTTTCGGGCATCCTCACTGCACTGTCACCTGTATACTGTGTCAGTATTGACACGAAACCGGTCTGGCGAAATTCCAAACCGGTGAGAGAGAGAGAGAGGAGACGGAAAAACACGAAATCTACGTTATTTCGACCCCAAGTCGACAGACTTGAAATTTAGAACTTCGAAAATTTTATGTACCGTTATGCACCCTCGAAAACTGGTACAGTGGGCTAGAATAGATGGATGGATTCAACGTCGCATAATTTTCCCCGGACCCGTACATTTTAGTGGAGGATTTCCACGTCGGTGGAAAATAAATCGGTGTCTGTAAAATTACAGTTCCGCGGTGAAAAAAAAAGAAAAATGTTTAACATACCTGTTTTGTGGTCTGCGAGGGGTTGGAGTCCGTAGGTTCGTTGTGTCTTCTCTCGCCGGTCTGGTCTCTTTTTGCTAGACCGGTTTCGGCCGCTCGCCATCTTCAGTAGCGCTGTGTTAGTCACTGTTGGCCCTTCGTATGTCTTTAGGGCATCCTCGGTGGACTGTCACTGTCACTTGTACTGTCGTTATTATCAGTAATCGTAAATTCCGACCAAACAAGCGAGACCAAAAATAGACAATTTGATAAGATGTATTTTGGTCTTGAGGAGTTCTTCAAGAAGAGATGGGAATCGAAAATTTGTCGACAATTAAAAAAAATTAAAGTTTCCTTTTGGCAAAATAAAATGAATTCCAAAGTCGAAATGTCGATCACTTTGTAGGCATCGGGGAATCATCCCCTTTAATGTAATACATATTCTTTATGAGAAATATTATTGTGAAAGTGTATACAAAACTTATACAAACACACAGTGCGACAGCACAACTACAGTAGTTTGGGCATCCAAAGTGACTGAGACAGCGCTACTGAAGACGGCGAGCGGCCGAAACCCCGGTCTGGCAAATAGACCATACCGGCGAGAGGAGACGGAAACGCCGCGGTAATGACAGAAAAAAATTGTTATTATTTTTCAGACCTCGAAAACGGCACTGAGGAGTGAACGTCGTGAGGAAACTGTTAAAACGCCCGCACGCGCCCCCGGCGGCGGCGGCGGCGGCGTCGTTTAACGTCTTTCGGCCGTGAGGAGGGACGGAGGTGAGGGAGAGATAAAAAAAAAGGAAATTGAAGGAGGAGGAGGAGAGAGAGGAGGAGGAGGAGGAGAGGGAGCCTCAAAAGAGCCGACAAAGAGAGTGAGCCCTGGGGTTGTGGGGATTTACGCAACTCGTGGCCGAGAGGAGAACACGAAAGAGAGAGAGAGAAGGATGAAGGAGAAGGAGAACGGGAGAATGAGATAAGAGAGGAAACGGCGGGGAGAGAAAGAGGTGGAGGAGATAATAGAACGAGGACACGGGTCCCCGGACGCCGACAATAAAGACGAGAAGACGCGCCCCTTCTCCAGCACGCACAGTAAAACTAATTTCTTTTTTTTTCAACTCATACAGTTATGGGCGCAATTGATACATGTATTTATTTCCGCGTGTTAGTCCCGATAATGAGACCGCCCCCAGTGACATGTTTCAACTGCTGGCCCGAGGTGACCTCTGGGCCGGTGGCGTTTAAGCCCTCCCGGTGGGGACAGTGGATAGGGGAGTAGAGGAAGGGGACCGAACGAGTGGATTAGGATGAGGAGAGGGGCGGGAGTGGAATTTAAGGTAGCGTGATTTCGCTGTCGGTATGTTGAGGTCGTTATGGATTGTTCGGTTAGAAACATACCTGGGGAGCATTAAGGATGGTGCGAAGGACTTTCGACTGGAATCTCTGGATGCGGGCGATGTTGGATGTCTTAGCGGAACCCCATAGCTCTATTCCGTAAGTCGGTTTTAAAATGGATTTGCATATTGTAAGTTTGTTGTCTACTGTCAGTTTTGATGTCTTTTTCAAAAGAGGTCTCTCAGCAGTCCAATTTTGCGGTTGAGGTCTGTTCTTTTGAGTCGCGTATGGGGTGAAACAAATTTCAATAACATAAAATTATACTAATTTGATATAAGTTTAAGTGAGCGTTGTGGTATCGAAATATCCACCTTATTTTTATAATTATTGCGAGATTCTCTTGTCGAAGAATCCGCCCATCGATGGTACTCCGGCTGCAGCCCTTAGTGAGGAAATCAAGCGCGGACGTCTCCTCATGAGGAGATCCGGATTCTCAAATTTGAACGGAAGGATTTATATAGGGGAGGGTTGATAATGTGGTTAACTATTTCACGAATGTTAACATACCTCAAGTGTTTCTGTATCCTCTCGCTGGTTTCGTCTTTTGCTAGACCGGCGTTAAAAAATTTAAGGCCAATTTAAGGGATGAGAGGAGAGAGTATCGTAGAACGTTTTTTTTTCTCTGTGACAACAGAAACTGTTATAATAATTGAAATTAGTTCAACATACCCGTTTTTTGGTCTGCGTTGGGGTTGGAATACCGTAGAGACTGACACAGCGCCACTGAAGATGGCGAGCGGCTGAAACCGGTCTAGCGAAAGACCAAACCGGCGAGAGGAGACAGAAACACAACAAATCTACGGTTTAACATACCTGTTTTGTGGTCTGCGTTGGGGTTGGAATACCGTAGGTTTGTGTTGTTTCTGTCTCCCCCTCTCGCCGGTTTCGGCCGTTCGCCATCTTCAGTAGCGGCGAGCGACCGAAACCGGCCTAGCGAAAGGCCAAACCGGCGAGAGGAGGAGACAGAAATACCACAAATCTACGAAATCTACGGTATTCCAACCCCTCGCAGACCACAAAACAGGTATGTTAAACCGTAGATTTGTTGTGTTTCTGTCTCCTCTCGCCGGTTCGGTCTTTTGCTAGACCGGTTTCGGCTGCTCGCCATTTTCAGTAGCGCTGTGTCAGTCACTATTGGCGCTTGTGTAATAACCTGAGGGAGGTGGCGGTTTAAGTGGGCCGTTACGTTGTTACGCGCGAAACGCACCTGTAACTTACGCATTGGCGATTACAGTAGCATTTTGTTGTAGGATCACCGACGTTTCTATAGAGTCGAGGAATTTTCACGGCGCACTATGGTTTTTCCCCCCACCGTCAGTAGCATTTCCGCGGACGTACCGCTCCCGATTTTTTTTCCAATCATCGAAGGGCCTCTCTCCGTACGGCAGCGTAGTGTACGCACTTCCATCCGTGCGCGACAACTCCCGCTAAAAATAGTGGTTTTGGCGACGGGCCTATAAAGTGGCGGCGGACGCGGACGCTCGAGCGTTCGAAACCCCGTTCGAAACAGGTGCCCGCGACACGAATACGGCCGAATAAATAATTTTTATTTCTCGGCTGCATTCGTCATAATGTTTTACTGTCAATGCTGAAAGGCGACTTTATTAGCGATAACGGGGAATTAAGTTGTTTCAGCGCAACTTTTTGTGAGGCGCGTGTTTCGCCCGATAAGTTTCTCATGAAATGTTGCGCCAGACATCGAATGAAAATATAGTAAAATCGCTAAGATATATAGAAGAGATGTGGGCGAATTTTGAGTTTCAAAGCTGAGTTTGAAGATCTAACGAGTGGGAAAATCGCAAGTGATTTTTCTCTCGGAAAATAAGTTCTTTGGGTAAATATCATTTTGTAACAGACCTAGTAATAACAATTAGAAATTTTCACAACCCACGGATTTATTCATTTTTTTTCAAACAGGATTCAGTCTCACGTTACAAGTAGTAGTGAAGATGAGATCCGGATAGACGTTTATAGAGTTACGTTAGAAAGACTGAATCTAGACCGAAACTATAGCAGAGGAGTAGCTGGTAGCCAACATCCAGAATTGTCCGCAGTGCAAAGGGTTGATATTGCCAGGAAATTGTACCGAAATTCAAGCGCGAAATGGCATTCAATCCTGAGATATTACGCTTCAATATTTTCTCCAGCTTGTCCGACCGAATAAGCGGGAAACAGCACACTTCAACTGGAACTCTATTCCAAAGTGTATTTAAATGTGCGGAAGTGAGCGTTCAGAAATTCAAAATTGAGGAACTAAACCAAAAGTGAATTTGATACGTTAGAAAGACTGAATCTAGACCGAAACTATAGCGGCGACATCGGCCAACCACCGAGGAGTAGCCAACGTCCTGAATGGTCCGGTGGATAACTTAAAACGATGTAAATTTTTTAGTTTTACATCGTATTCTACACCGTCAGTCGCCGGTGGGTGACGCGTGGCAGTGAACGCTTCGGACCGATATATTATCAGCTAGGGGGTGCCAACTTGGGGCCGCTAAGTCGGCGTCGATATAAAGGCGGAGTGGGGCATCGACCCCGCACCCAGCCGCGATGGTACAAGTCCCGCTCCTTCCCAACCCCCCCCTACCACCCCCGCGACCACCACCCCCGGAGAGTACGTGTACCGTAAACTAACGGTACAGTCCGTCTCCGCCTTCCGCCCGTCGGCCGTCCTACACTGCCCACACCCGACCGACCCAGAGAACCGACGGCCCGGACACCAACCAACGCCGAGAACCAGAGTTTTTTTTTAAAACTTTATTTACTGTACAATCGACTATATACTAGTTGTAGGCACAAGGGGCTCGATAAAGACGCCGTCCGGTGATGGTACTTTCGGCCTGCAGAAAGTCTCGTTTGGGATAATGGATGGGTGGAGGAGGAAAGGGACTGGACGAGTGGATTTGGATGTTGGATGGGGAGGAAGCGTGATTTTGCGACTTCGTCGACTGTCGGGGGTATGTTGAGGTCGTTACGGATTGTTCGGTTAGAAACATACCCGGGGAGCATTAAGGATGGTACTGGAAGGACTTTCGACCGGAATGTTTGGACGCGAGCGATGTCGGATTTCTTGGCGGAACCCGGCATAGTTCTATTCCGTATGTCCAATTTCGGTTTCAGTATGGCTTTATATATTGTCAGTTTTTCGACTATTGTCAGTTTCGATGTCCTTTTCAAAAGAGGTCTCAAAAGAGTCCTGTGACTCGTGGGAGCCCTCCCTGTCTGTACGATCAACTAGGTCGATGGGTACATCGATGGTCGGCAAGATAAAATACCTGTTTTGTGATCTACGAGGGGTATTTTGGTCAACACCGCTACTGAAGATGGCGAGCGGCCGAAACCGGTCTAGCGAAAGACCGCAGCAGCGAGAGGAGAACAGAAATAACTCGTCAACCGATCAGGTGGCACTTTTACGGCTTCTTAAGGAGATGTCTTGGCCAATGGCGTTTAAGATGGTGGGGGGGGGTTGGATAATGGATGGGCGATAGAAGAAAGGGAATGGCCGGAATGGAATTTGAAAAACCGGAATTTCGCGACTTCGTCGGCTGAAAAATGGCATATCGTAGATTTCGTCTGTTTCTGTCTCCTCTCTCGCCGGTCTGCTCTTTCTAGACCGGTTTTTCGGCCGCTCGCCATCTTCAGACAGCACTGTCAGACAGTACACTACAGTGCTGACAGTGACTAAGACAGCGCTACTGAAGATGGCGAGCGGCCGAAAACCGGTCTAGCGAAAGACCAAACCAGCGAGAGGAGACAGAACCTACAGTATTCCAACCCCTGGCAGACCACAAAACAGGTATATTAAACTATTTTGTTTTTCATTAAATATAAACTAGAGAACATCGAGAGCTAAGTGTAGCCTAAGTTTTCGGGTTTTTATCGTATATTTTCCGGATTATCGCGACGATATTGTCGAAAAATTCATGATCAATGTACTATAATATTTAGGCATATATATGTGGTAGGGCCGATAGGCCGGAATGCACCGTCTGTATATCGTTTTATCGATGTATCATTTGTATTTAAAGATATGAAACTTGTTTGCTTGCTGAATGAATCGGACAACAATTGGACAATAAGTGGAAGAATGTCTCTCCATATTCATATATGGGCCACCCCCAGCAGGAGGGATACACGGCGGAAGGGGGGGGGGGGGGAACAGGTGTCAGGGGTCTGTCGGCGATGTGGGGACCTTGTACCGTTTAAAAGGCAAAGGCTAGCCCGTCCCCCCTCCCCACCACCACTTGCTGGTCTTTGAGCGTATACGCGGAGTAGGGGAGAGAGAGAGAGAGAGAGTTCTCCCTCCTCCAACACTCCCTCCCACCCTCCCACCGCGCTCCCTCCCCTCTCTCCCTCCCCACCACGCTCTCCCAAAGCCGTTCTCGCCAGTGCGCTCTCGGCCCTCGTCTAGAGCACGTCTCCGCGACCGTCCCAACACTGTTTTCCTCTCGACATCAACAATATTGAACAACCTCCCCACCCCGCCGCCGCCCCCGGAGCGCGTTTGAATTTCAATTTTTCCGAAAAATCCGCCCCAACCCCCCGCCCCTCCGGTACGTGTGGAATATCGTCTTCTTCCTCCCCCCCCCAGGATATAGCCCGTAGATCCTGTCCTGTTGTGTGGCCCGTCCACCTCCAGAGTGAGCTGCTGAACGCCCCTCGCTTCGACACCAACTGCGTGCCCTGCGTCTTCGCAACCCTCTCGAAGCGGCCCTTGGATATAACCAGTTTTTCGACAGAGAGCCGGCCCTGGAAACAAGTGCAATATTGGTTGTGCCACTGGAGAAGAAAAAGTGTTCTTATTAATTTTTTTCCTGGTGTTCTGTGCGATCGTTTCTTTTCTTTTTTCTTGGAACGGATAATCTGGGATTATGGATTCACTGCGCGTTTCGCCCTGAAGCAGCAGCGTGACCGGTTCGAGTACGCCTCTTTGGATACCGCCGCTGCACAAGAGTTGACCAACAGCACGGTGAGTTCTGTTACTTACCTCAGTGAGTGTTACTGCGGTGTTACGTCGTCCGCGATAAAACGTGTCGCCCCCCCCCCCTCCTTCCATCCCACCATCTCCTCTAGCGACCTCATCGCCTCAATTTACGCCGTTCAGCACAATTTTCTCCCCACCCCCGCCAAACGATATAAATATATATTTGAAAAAATATTTTCTAGAGAAATTAAACGAAAAATCGACATGCCGAAATGGAAATGGCGCTCGTTTCTGGCAGCACTGTCGGTCGCCGGCGGACGAATTTCAACTCTTTTTATCTCCTTTTGAGATAAATTCCTTTTCTCGAAATCCAGCCCACGGGCACGTTCTTGTATTACTTGAAAATTTTTTAAAATTTCTCTCAATTTCGGAGATTTGACGGTCGCTTAACGGTCCCGTTTTTTTTTCACGAAATTGAACTTTTTCGCGGTTTTTTTGTCGCGATTTTCTCGCCATCGGTTTCACGAGTAATTCGCGTAAATTTTTCGAGTGGTGGGCCGTTTTCGAAAACGCGCGCGACGAATTTCGCGCGCCCAAACACTCGCGAGTGGCCAACGCGAATTCGATTCAAATCCTACGAAAATTTTCACCGAACGGTAAAGTCTGATTCGGAACAATAATAAATAATGAAAGTACGGTTTTACGGTGCGCCTTAACGCGTTTGACCCAATTCTCGATTCCGGCCGCGATCCATTCCATTCCTTTATTTAGTTATCGGTTTTTCAATTTTACAGTAGTTACAGCGTTACTTTCTAAAATTTTTCACGACATTCCGAACGTTTATATTTTTTTGAAAATATATATCTTCGTTTCTATTCAACGCCCGCTAGAGGTTGTTACGAATTCGAAACCTGAAATCGAGCTCGGTTTTCTTTTCTTTTCTGTGCCGAGAATATTTTTTTCCCGTTCGTTCCACATTTCCCCCGCCCCCCCCCGCCCCCAACGGTCACAAAACACGAGTAAAACGGTACGTTCAATTTACATTGGCCGTTAAGCCGGGTAGTTCGATAGCCGAGAGTCGAGATAACTCCCATCCGGCGATATCTCCCAGTTATTTTTCGAACGGTCTATAAAGAAAAAAACGCGATTTCTAATCAGTAGTTCTACGAGATTCCGACGATTCCGTATTCGGTTACGCGGTCTTAAGTGTTGTCAAACGGGTTTATTTAATTTACGTTACGGTACAAAATTTCGCGAACCCGAAAAGTGGAATATTTCCTGACGGTTGAGTTTTTTTTTTTTAAGGAAAATTCCCTCCTGTAAAATTCATCGGGAGATAAGAAATTTCCTGTATTATCGGAATCTGAATCGTCGAAATTCCTTCGAAGTTCGATTCGTACAATTCTCCGACGGACAATAGGGAATTTTTCCTATCGTGAAAATTCGCTTTTCGCCCAACTGTCTCGAGGGGTTCTGCAAAAAAAAAAATTTTTCCGTTTATTCGGGAAAATTCCAAGAGCGATTTATTCGGCGGCTGCGGCGATAGGACGCCGTCGGCTTTGAGCCGAGTTTTTCCGGTTTTCTGAATAAATTCCGTTCTTCGCCCCGGGAACAACTACTGAAGAAGGCGGCGAAACGCCGAAAAACCGACGGTTGAAAGTGTGCCGAAAACATTTTTCGGAACATTCTTGACTGAATTCTCTTTTCTGAAAATCTACTAGTTTCGTTTCTGGCGGTCGCCCATTTCGCCGCCGGTCCCCAAAAAGCAATTAGCGTACTAATAATAATAATATAATTAGTTCGTTTCTACTTCGTGCTTGAAAAGTTGCGAAGGGCGCGCCTACTTTAATATCTATACTCCGTTTAGAATACCTACCTGTTTTGAGGCCGCCATCTTCAGTAGCGGTGTTAGTCAATTTCGGTAGAATCTCACACAAGTACGTAATAAAAACGCGAAGAACGTTTTTAACCCTAATTATTTTACATTGAGTGCAATTTTTGTGCAACTTAAAAATATATATATTGGGCGTCCCAAAATTAACGCAAGATTTGAATTTGCCAACATTCTTCCAGTAAAATTGGCGACCGTATTAAAAAAAAAACCATTTGATAGATAAAACAAAGTGTTTTAATTTTTGAACAATATTTCAAAAATGATGAAAGTTCGGCGGCCACAGTCCGATTCAAATCTTGCGTCAATATTTTGTAACAATAATTGATTTACGAGAACAGCCCTTAAAAAGGCGATTTTCTGTTCGGGATCGCCTTACCCCTTTGTTGTTTATAAACGGTAATAAATTTGTTCCCCAGTACAATAATCTATATTTCTGGATAAACATTTTTCTTGTCAACGTCGGAACAACGCCTAATCTCTTCTGAAACGGGCTTTAAGGAATTTTCAAATTCGTGCGGAAATTTAAACCGTCGCCCGCGCCCCAGATCGGTCTTAAAGTGGAACTGTCGAAAGCTCTCGGACAACGGAATTTCTCCAGTTTAAACTTGTTTTTCCGAGTTATCCCCAAAAAAAAAAATTGAACTTACGCCTTTCCCTTTCACTTGGAAAGAGATTCGGAAAATTATTCCGATTCTGTTCGCGCCCAGAAAAGTTTCTAATATCGTCGTCGTTACTTCTCGACCCGGTGAAGTGTCGAGTGTTACTACTGTGTGTAGTAACAGTTAGTAACAGTCGATGCGAAATTCAGCGGACAGAAATTTTCGAATTTTTTCGGACGCGGAGAGCACTTTCGGAAAATTACAGCGACGGTTATTTAAACGTTTTTTCGCGTACGATTTTTCCCCTTCGAAGAAAAGCGTTCTCGGCCGATTCACTACCTGCGTGTGTTCAGTTTTAGAATTTTTTTTTTAGGAAAAAATTCTCTACCAACTAAAATTTGTTTGAAATTTTACTTTTTTCGCCCCGATAAGCGTCGAAAGCGCCGCTTTTTAAACGTTCTTCTTTATCGAGAGAGAGAAACAAGATATGAAATATACTTTCCGCAACAGTTTGTGTGTTGATTGTAGAATGAATTAAAAATAAAATGAAATTTCATTTCATCTCTCTCTCTCTCTCTCGGTGACGTTTTCGCGACAGGAAAAAACCCCTGTCCGTACCCCGGATTTTTTCCCCACAAATTTACTGCATTTCCGGTGAATCCCAATACCCGACTTAAACCCCGAAATTTGGACTTTTAAGACCGCTACTGAAACGAAGGTTAACTAACTAAAAAAAGGTTACAAATTTAAAATTTGTGCTATTTATTTGTACGAATTTTTTCCTCAGATTGCCTTTAAAAATCCCTACCTCAACTGAAACTTATCGGCGGGGGCTTAAAAAAAAAAAATCTGCTATTCTACAATTTTCAGTTCGCGCTCTCTCGTCCGTAAGTCATCGGTGAAAGTTCAGTTTGCGCTTTTTCTGTTAATTGCTCTATAAATCCTGTGCCGAGCGCTAAGCGCTTTGGGACTTAATAATAAATCTGCGGGGCTTACAACTTTGATTGGTTTCCGTTCGGGCGCTCTTCTTTCCGGTCGGCGTCGGCGAAAGTTGAAAGTCTCTCTCTCTCTCTCTGTCTCTGAATAGTATTGCGTTAAAAATAATTTTACGCAGCAGCTTTACTACTGACGGTGGGGGAAACCTCGGTCGAGGCCAAAATAAAAAGAAAAACCAAAATCCGCCGGAAATAGCGTTGTTTGTTTCTTCCCCGGACGAAAGAAAAATCGTTTTCGCCCATTGTATAATTGTCATTAAGTTTCGCGAATTTCCGGCCTCTCGCCGTACGCAGGTAGTACTTTTTCCCTTTTGAAACTCTTTCCACGCAATATTTCACCGTTTAGAAACTTTAATTCGACGTAATCGCTAAGGAAAATTAGGTCATTTTACCCCGGGGCACCACATAATTTTAAACCGCTCGTATTTCTTTTGTAATTCTTTTTGTAATTGACGCCGGGAAATTTGTATTTTTCGCGAATTTCGACTCTAGAATTCCAAAAGAAAAACCGTTCATCGACACAATTTTCCGTTTACCGTCGATTTTTCGACGTCGATCTAAATGATGAATTTTTCACGTTTCGGCCGGAAATCGTAGCCAGTGATTTTACTCCGACTTCCGGCGTAATGAGTCCGAAACCGGAAACTCGATGGCGATGATTCAGCGGCGCTCCGTTTCACGTTCCCGGTTAATTTTGCCAGTTTTGCGATTTTTTTATTTTAAAATCTCTCCAAATTGCAATAATTCACTACCGGACCTTCAAGTTTAATACCTAGATAATCCCTACAGGTAAATCTGTTATTCTGTTACACCTGCGTATTTCGATATAATTTTCAGGAATATTTATTTATTTTCTGTCTTTCCCGCCCGATCGAAGATAATTTTTCAATTCGAACTAATAATTCAGCTACGGATTTGGCCGTTTTTAAGTCCCGCCGATCTACAACTAAAATTTTTGGCGACAAATCATAAAATAAAGCATTTTATTACAGAATCGAAACACTTTATTTGAAAACACAGTAGTCAATCGGATTTTGGTGGAAAATTGGACGATATATTTTAACTTTTGCTGCTGTGGCGTTAATGCGTAAGTACCCTAATTCATTTCTCCGATATAAAAAATTAGGCCAATTTAAGGGATGAGAAGAGAGTATCCTGGAACTAATAATTAAAATTAGTTTAACATACCTGTTTTGTGGCCTGCGAGGGGTTGGAATACCGTAGATTTCGTAGATTTTTGGTATTTCTGTCTCCTCCTCTCGCCGGTTTGGCCTTTCGCTAGACCGGTTTCGGCCGCTCGCCGCTACTGAAGATGGCGAACGACCAAACCTACGCTATTTCAACCCCTCGCAGGCCACAAAACAGGTATGCTAAACCGTAGATTTGTTGTGTTTCTGTCTCCTCCACTCGCCGGTTTGGTCTTTCGCCAGACCGCGGTTTCGGCTGCTCGCCATCTTCAGTAGCGCTGTGTCAGTCACTATTGGCGCTTCTTGTGGCATTGGATGTTTTTCGGGCATCCTCACTGCACTGCCACTGTCACTTGTACACAGTACAAGTGATCAACACTGCTACTGAAGATGGCGAGCAGCAAGAAACCGCGGTCTGGCGAAAGACCAAACCGGCGAGAGGAGAACAGATCTACGGTATTCCGACTGAATTACGGATTACCAAAAAAGGGGCCGTAAAGAGAAATTCTAGAATGTTGATTATAAAGGATAATATGGAGAAAAAAACCTTAACGTAATAAAACAGGGCGGACGGGATACGCAAGTAGGTAATTGGGGCAGTCCTCGATTCATCCAAAAAAAAAGAAACAGCACTATTACCGTTTAAAAACGGGATTTATCTAAAATGTTGCGGTCGTAAAACCTCGAATCCGTAGCGGAAATAATCGAAATAATTAATCGAGATATGCGAAAGGACCGAAAAAAAAACGCCGGTAGGAAAACTGGCTTTTGGAATTTTAAAAGTAAAATTACAATACGGGCATTTTGATGGCTTATTCTTTACTTCAGTTAACAGAAATTAATCTCAAATACCCGAAAGAGAGGATAGCAATAGAAAATTATAAGTTTTAAACTGTTGGCTTAACAAGTTTTGGGCTATTTATTTTTTATTTCTTTGTGTCTTTTATTGTACAATTGTGAAAAGTTTTGTACGTCGATAATTTCTACCGGTCTTGTAGATTCTGAGCTTAATGGCCGAGGTCAATTTCATTTTATCCGTTCCTGGTGGCGGTCCCCAATTTACGGTCCGTTTCGAATATCGAAATTGAGCGATATTACGAAATGAATTGCCGCTACTGACGATGGCGGAAAGCCGGAACGATGATGTCCCGTCACGATTTCCCTTTGTTTACAACCCCCTTCTAATCAACGACGTTTCAAGGAGTTTTATTACCGCCGTAAAGCTGAAGCCCGAATTAATTTCCTTCACTTGTCGAAGCGGGGGACTTAACTGTAACAGCTTTAATTCCCTTAGGGCCTATTCATATTATACTTTTAACTAAAAATATTAACTAATGAGAAGCTCTTAGGTACTCAGTCTTAAACTAGTCTGTGATTGTTGAGTTTTGTTGTTTGTAAGTTGGTGAACTTTTTCAATTTTTTTCAAGACAAGGACTATTTTTGAAATTATATCTATATCGATTCGATGTAGAACGAATATATTAGGTGTACCCAAAAGTTGATACAATTTGATAAGATGTATTTCGGTCTTGAGGAGTTCTTCAAGAGGAGGAATCGAAAATTTGCCCCAAAAGTGGCACATAGAGTTGTCGATAATATCGGTGAATATATATATATATATAGTAGATTAATAATTAAAGTTTCATATACCTGTTTTGTGGTCTGCGAGGGGTTGGAATATTGTAGGTTCGTGATGTCTCTGTCTCCTCTCGCCGGTTCGGTCTTTCGCTAAACCGGTTTCGGCCGCTCGCCATCTTCAGTAGCGCTGTGTCAGTCACTGTCAGCACTTTGGACGTTTTTCGGGCATCCTCTCACTGCCCACTGTCACTTTCACATGTACAGTACATCCCAAAAAACGTCCAAAGTGACTAACAGTGACTAACACAGCGCTACTGAAGATGGCGAGCGGCCGAAACCGGCCAGAGTAATTGCACTTACTTGTGCAATAATAAAAAAAAACTGAAATTGACGCTTAAGAAACGCCCAGCGTTGAACATCTAGCGTTAAACGCAGCTCTATTCGTTCTATCAAATCAAAATAGATATGATTTCAAAAATAGACCTTGTTTTGAAAAAAAATGGAAAAAGTTTTTCCACCAACTTACAAGTTCAAGACTGAATACCCAAGAGCTTCGCATTAATTTCTAGTTAAAAGTATATCCAAATATAGATAGGCCCTGAGGGAATTAAAGCTGTTCCAATTAAGTCCCCCCCCCCTCGCTTCCGCAAGCGAAGGAAATTAATTCGGACTTCGGCTTTACGGCGGTAATAAAACTGCGTAAAATATTGTGGGGGGTGAACAAAAGGAAATAGTAACGGGATATCATCGTTCCTGCCGTTCCCGGTTTCGGCTTTCCGCCATCCTCAGTAGTTACTACTGCTACGAGACCGTACTCGGCCAATCGTATTTCGTAATGTTTCGATATTCAAAATGAACCGTAAATTCGTGGCCGGTTTCGTGTATTGATTTATTTATTGTCTCTGCGCTTCTTAATAAATTATTTTATGCCTCTTGTACGTCTCTACAAATATATTAATAGTATTCAGTTATTTCGAACGGCTCCAAGGCGTTTTTTCGGCAGATATTTGAATTTTTCATCTGATTCAATAAGCTCCAATCACATTTTACTTTTTATGAAGTGTTTCAGCTAATTTATCGTTGTTAAATATTATTTTTTTGGCAGCTCCATAGTATTTTCTCGAGGTGAATTTTATAATGTCACCCTGTATCAACTGCCGGTGAATATTTCACCTAGTAATTTCAGGGTTGTTCCTAAAATCATTTAGGTATTTTCATAATTTCGGGCCGGAACGGATGAATTGATTTCGGCCATTAAAATCGGAATCTACAGAACCGGGAGAAATTAGCGATGTACAAGAATTATCACGATTGTACAATACAATTGCAGACAATGGAAAACATTTAGTATTTTTAACATACTTTGATTCGCACGTCAAAAATAAATAGACGAGACAACGGACGAAATCTACGGTATTCCAACCCATCGAAGACCACAAAACTTGTTATATCTCCAATTTATAATTGCTCCCGCCGTCATCAGTAGTATTACGTTGTTTTAATAGCTATTAATAGCTATATATTCAAAAATTACGTCTTGTATAAACTGTGTTTTGTATTCGCCGTATTATATAGGCCGTGTCTCATTTCCCCGCCGCTACCGGCTCTGGCGCAGATCCCGGTTTTTTAAAACGAATGTTTAAAATTAGACCTAGCGTTGTCGGCGTTTTAGATAGCTGTTGTGCCGTCCATTCGGTCGCGTTTCGATCTCGCGCTTTATACGATTATCGCGTCGAAACGCGTCTCCGCTTCGGAATTTTCACGACGCGCGGAAGCCGGGGCAAAACCGTCCGGTGGAATGTCGGGAAAATTGGGAATTTCGTGAATTAAAACCGGGAAACTGCCGAAACAGATAATTATACAGAAGATTTCGTCCGTTTCCGTCTCTCCTCTAGACCGGTTTCGGTCGCTCGCCACCTTCAGTGCACGTGACAGCGAGACGTTGCAGCGAGAAACGCCCCAAAACATCCAAAGTGCCGAAAGTGACCGCTCTACTGAAGACGGCGAGCGGCCGAAACCGGTCTGGCGGATGACCAGATCGTTGGGAGGAGACGGAAGCACGAAATCTACGAAATTCGTCATATTACCGGCTTCAATTGGCGTTTTAGTCACTTCTAGCACTTTGGATGTTTTTTTTTTTTTTTTGGGCATCCTCCTCACTGCAAATTAGTCACTTTGGCTACTGAAGACGACCTCGTCAAAAGCACGATCGAACCAGCGCGAGAGGAGACAGAAACACACGGAAGTATACGAAATTCGTTATATTTCTGGTTTCGGCCGCTCGCCATCTTCAGCAGCCGTGTTAGTCACTTTCGGCACTATGGATGTTATTCGGGCGTACTCCTCACTGCACTTGTACTGCGGTGGCCAAAATGACTAAAACCGCTACTGAAGACGATCTTATCAAAAGCCGAAAAGGAACACACAAAGTCTACGGTATCCAAGTGTTGCTTTGGCTTAAGTCGGACCTAATATTCTTAAAGGAATGATGATATAATGGGGTATTAAAGTGACACATAAATACAGTATTATTATTAACCTTGGCTGATTAATAATTATCAAATCAGAGAATAGGTTTTTTCTTTTTAAATTTCTGTCAAATTTCTCATTAAAAGTTGTACACGCGAAATGTACTCTATTCCAACCCTTCGGAGACCACAAAACAGTTATTCTGAACTGGGAAATATTTATTATAAACCAATCTTTTTCGTCACAGTGCTGACGGGATACTGCTAACTGTAAGCTATAAAAATTTATCGCGTCTAAAGAAATTATTGTTTATTTCCACCCCATGTATTGTAGGGCTGTTCCCTCGGCAAGAAAGGTCTCACTTTAAGGGCTGTAAAGTTTCTAAGGCGGTCCAACCGCCCGGAACTTTCTCCTCAACCGAGTTTCTCCTTCCAAGTTCTCTTCGCCCGAAGAAAGTTTTTAAAACCGGCCGTTTTCGTTTTATTTCGGTCCATCGCTTTATTATTTTTCTCGCTGATTCGGAAACCCGGAAATACGGAAGTGATACAGTTTAACTTACCTGTTTTGTGGTCTATGGGTTGGAATGGGCGTGTTTCTCCTCTCTCGACGGTTCGGTCTTTTGCCAGACCGGGGTTTCGGCCGTTCGCCGTCTTCAGTAGCGCGGTGTTAGTCACTGTTGGAACTTTGGATGTTTTTCCTCCTCACTGCACTGTGTCACTGTCACTACTGCACTGTGTAAAAGTGACAAAAGTGACTAACAACACAGCGCTACTGAAGACGGCGAGTGGCCGAAACCGGTCTGGCGAGAGACCGAACCGGCGAGAGGAGACAGAAACACAACAAATCTACGACTTAATCTGTTGCTTCTTATTCACCATACCGGCGATGAAACCGTTTTCAGATAAATATTGTACAACAAATAAATACGTTTTACGACGCGAAATGCGTACATAATAAAATCTGTATATGGCGCGATAAAACTGCAATTTATAGAGAGTTTCGACAAGATAACCGGCGGTTACAAAATCCAGAATCCTTTTTTTCGGTCCCAGTTTAAGCGAAGGGATATTAATTTCCTTTTCCCGTGGGATTAAGTAGAGATAGTGAAGCTTTAACCGTTATTTAATGAAATATCGATTCCTGTTTCCCAGTGCAAAAATCGAAAGCGATTTTCTGCAATAAATCGATAGATATCGCAAATTAAACAGAAGAATCGATACTTTTTTTGTCGTCGGCCGGATCTGTTGGGCGCTCCACGAATTTCCATTCTTTTTCAGATTTTC
Organism: Lethocerus indicus; assembly: GCA_019843655.1. Classification (NCBI taxonomy): domain Eukaryota; kingdom Metazoa; phylum Arthropoda; class Insecta; order Hemiptera; family Belostomatidae; genus Lethocerus; species Lethocerus indicus. Next base: position 28,266,844 of record JACDQD010000007.1, read on the forward strand.
TCAGTCCGTTTTTCACTAAAAATGGCCCAATTTTCACTAGACTTTTCTCTATATATATATATAAATCGTTCAAACGCCATAAAATTGACCGGGGACCCGATAAGATACGCTGCGATCGATAATATCCGGAAAAACTCTCTCGTGTTTTAAACCCTTTTTTTTTATATTTTTTATCTGTTGTTTATTTGAATCCTGACAGAATTTCCAGTTAAACGGCAGATTGGCAAAACGGAAATGAAATAATGAAGCCGATCTTCTAGTCCTTTAGCGTCCCGTCAGCACAGTTCCGAGACTGTCTCAGGAGCGTTTCAATTTAAACACTTTTATTTCTAACGCACGGCAGTATCCTGTAGATCCTGAATACGAAGGATTAATTGAACGAAATTTAAATCCGAAAATAGACAGATTTTATTCTCTATCAACATTGGAAAAACAGTAAAAAAAAACAAGAAATTAGACGTTTTTTCAAAATTTTCACTAAATACTAGAAGAACAGGTGTATAAAATTTGTCGGTTGGAATTTAGATCTCATCCTTAAAACTCAATTAAAAATCAATAGAAATACTCGTTTACGGATGATAATCGAGTGGTTTCCAAGCCCGATTACTGTCCCGATATTATAATTTATTTAGTGGATCGGAAAAAAAATACAATGTGACATTGCGTACAAAAATGTATTCCTTTTGTAACAAATAATATTCATTCATTATGACCATGAACAGTTTTTATCTTACAAAAATACAGAAACCGTTTGCTACGACACAATAATATTTTAATGCGATATTTGTACTTGTTTTTCAGTATAAATTCGATAAATTTGACTTTCATTTTGTCCGTTTTAAAACCTCCACTGTTTTCAATCCTGCGGGATTTCCTGTGATTCCCGGAATTTCGGGACAAAACTGATTTATAACGCCAGCGGAATGCCGGATAAAAACCTTTCATCTTCAAAATTCCCGTAGTACCCAAAAGTAGTCGATATTTTGACTTAAATTAAAGGACATTTTAATTATTAATCTACTGTATATATTCACCGATATTATCGACAACTCTTTTGTGGGGAAAATTTTCGATTCCCCCCCCCCACCACACCACCCTCTTGAGGAATTCCTCCTCAAGATACGTCTTATCGAATTGATTGAGTAAAATTGTACATCGGGCATTTTAAGACTCGGCGTTTCAAGACTCATTCACCGTGTTTTGGCCGTGAAACGAAGTTGAAACGTTCGAAAGTCCATTCGATCGGGGCTATATATATATATATATATATATATATATATATATATATATATATATAAAAGTGAGGGGCGGCCGCTATTGACGGGGCGTAAAGGTGAAACCGGTTTCGAGGCCCCGGCACAGGTATGCTCTCTCATACACGCACACGCGTAGACACACACACACACATATATATATATATATATATATATATATATATATATATATATATATACATGGACAGAAACACAGACAGAGGTAGGGGCCTAGGTAGACGAACAGGTATAGAAAGAAAGAAATAGACCGTCCGTTACTTGTCCGTTACTTAGCCCCCTCCACCCCCCCCCTGAAGAGTTGTGCTTCAGAATAGTGTGTTAGTCATTTCCGTTAGTCATATAGTCGTTCTCTCGGTGAAAAAGAAATCGCGATAAAGTACAATAATTAGTTATAGAATACCCGTTTTTGTGGTCTGCGATCGGTTGGAATAACGTAGATTTCCCGTATTTTTATCCTAGTGCAGTGTTAGGAGTATGCCCAAAAAACATCCAAAGCGACCGCTGACACTGAAGACGGCGAGTGGCCGGTCTAAGTCGCGGTATAAATCCCTCGAAAATTCCGATTTTCCACCGACCCGATTTTCCTGGCTTCTGCCTACTGAAAATTGCCCGAAGCGGAGACGCCGCTTCCGGCCGAAACCGGTCTGGCGGCAGACCGTGAAGATCAGCGAGAGGAGACAGAAGAAACAGACGAAATCTACGTTATCTACGGCACAGTTAATGAAATCTACTAACGGCAGAACGGACAACCGCCGCAGTGCAGTGAGGATTCCACGAAAAACATCCAAAGTGGCAAAAACATCGCCCTACTGAAGACGGCGAACGGCCGGAAAACCGGTCTAGGAAGAGACCAGACCGCGACGAGAGGAGGAGACAGAAACACACGAAATCCACTGTACGAATTTCGGCAGCTGAGTTTCGGCAGCTTCCCCGTATAAATGCCCCCGAAAATTCCCAATTATCCCGACTTTCCACCGACCCGTTTTCCTGGCTTCTGCCTACTGAAAATTCCCTGGAGCGGAGACGCGTTTCGACGCGATTGAAGGTGGCGAGCGGCCGTGAGACCGGTCTAGCGACCGAAATCTACGCTATTTATCGTTGTACAGTTGTGAGGACCAACATTTATATAAATATATATATTTTTTTAACGACAAACAGACAACCACCACAGTAAAAGTGACAGTGGTACAGTAACATCCAAAGTGCCAAAGTGACCAACACCGCCCTACTGAAGATGGTGAGCGGCCGAAAAACCGGTCTAGGAAAAGACCGAACCGGCGAGAGGAGACACGACAAATCTACGGTATTCCAACCCCTCGTAGACCAAAAACAGGTGTATTAAAGTATTTATTTAAATAGCTACAGCAGCAATTTTAATATAACGATTTTGATATAGCATCATCCAACATCCAGCGCATAAATATCTGTAACGAAGTAACGTTATGCAATAAGTATGGATTTATGAGATCAAATCTTTTTTAACTTCTTTTAATGACGAGCGCCTTCATTTCAACATGCGGGTCGGGGGTGTTCTATTTTGAGTCGGTGTTGCCCCGAAAAATGTTTGAAAATAAAATGGAATTTTTTCAGGAATATATTCAAAAATTTCATTTATCAACTTAGTTTTGAGGGCCGCACGAATCAAAGAGCCTGGTCTAGTTAATTGGTAACTGTTTTTTTACCGTAGATTTCGCGTGTTTCTGTCTCCTCTCTAGCCGGTTCGGTCTTTTGCCAGACCGGTTTCGGCCGCTCGCCATCTTCAGTAGCGCGGCGTCGGTCACTTGCGGCACTTCGTGGATGTTTTTCCACGACAAGCGACAGTGACAGTGCATTGAGGATGCCCCCGAAAAAGTCCAAAGTGACTAACACCGCCCTACTGAAGAAGATGGCGAACTGCCGAAACCTGTCTGGCGAAAAGCCGAACCGGCGAGAGAGGAGACAGAAACTGTACATGCTCTCTGTATACATAACTTATTGTATACTTGATGGATACCGGTCACTTCCCCCTCTGCATAATAGATCGGGGCGTTTACTCGGTCGAAGCATCTCGTCAGCACTGTCCCGGGTCTCGCGAGAGAGACAACACGGTCCCAGATTTCCGTACGCTTCAATTACGCGTAAATTACACCCGAATATAACAGATAGATCTCGGTTGGAACGTAAACTGCCCTAAGACAGAGTGTAAAAAGTCGGAAAAAAAAAAGTTTTAATTGCACTCGCCCGGCTCAGAGCTTATCAGCTTGTTTATATTGATAACGGCGGCCGTTTTTATTTTTTATCTCTCTCTCTCTCTCTCTCTCTCAAAACAAAATCAAAAATACCGCTAATACCGCTGAACTCCGACTATATTCCGTTTTCAAAGAGTAGACCTAATAAGTGAATTAGCGACACACAATCAAGACTCAAGAACTACCCCCCTACACTACCCTTCAACTACCCTTGAATAGAGCTCATAAAACTTCAGAATTCTATTCTCAGTAAGGTAGTTTGTTTCTAAACCGCTTTCCTTATTTCATCATGTTCATTTTTTCATGATATTTAGAAAAAAAACTACTCAGAAGGTACTTTAAAGTGTTTGGAATTTTCTTACAATACCTCTCTGTATAACCTTCTACTTTGCTGTTAATAAATTAGTAAAATCACAGATACCGTAGATTTCGCGTTTTTTCCGTCTCCTTTCGCCGGTTTGGTCATTCGCCAGACCGGTTTCTGCCGCTCGCCATCTTCACAGCAGTAGGTGTCAGTGACTTTCTGGCACTTTGGATGTCCAACAAAAGACCAAAACGGCGACCAAAATCGCGGATATAAAAATTTCAGAATTTTCGCTACGTTTGCGACCAATTTTTAAAAATTCATATTCGTACTGTACAATCGACCTTAAATTAAGGTATTAGGTGTAGCCAAAAGTAATCAACAATTTGAAAAGAGGTATTTTGGTCTTGAGGAGTTCCTCGAGAGAGGGGAATCGAAAATTTGCCGGAAAAGTGTTCTTTTTTAGCGAAATAAAATGAATTCCAAATTCAAAATGTCGATTACTTTTGTATGCCCCTAATATTTTTTAGACCGCATTCTATACGTTGACGTATCCCCAACACGTATTCTTGTTGTTCCGGAATAGACTACTCGAGAGGAGCCGGGGAGCGTTTACCGACACGTGTTGTCGTCGGGGGGTCACGTGTCTATAATTATAACGTCTTCTTCGGTCTATAAAACTTGGCGTGGAGCTGAGGCCGAAGCTGGCGCTGAGAGGGCTATAAGATTTTTAAAAAGGAGAAAAAAAAATTTCAAAGAATTATTTATTACTCGTCGTTTGGGGGTAATCTATTTACGAGAAACGACTGGGGACTTGTTTAGCCCGAATGGCCCTTCGAAAAAGGGTCACTTTTAGGGCATTTACAAAGGAATTGTGGGTTTATTTTTACTGAGGACGAAAATTTTGAAAAAAATGCTGCAAAATCTGCGGGTTTTCGCTTCTTATTGTTCTTGTACAGTTAAAAAAAAAAAATGAATTTTTAACTAATTTAAGGAGGTGGGAAATCGTGAACTCCGGTAGGCCGGAAACAGTTTCCTTCTTGTGACTACCCCAAGAATTATCCTTGACCAAAATACGCTGGTATTTTTTAATTGGGGGCGGTAATAAACTGGATGGATCAAACGCTTCATCGAAACTTCGCGAACTTAGTCTATTTTTAAGTCGTTGAAATGATCTAGTCGGCCGCCAACGCAATCGCCCCTCCGGTTAGTTAACTCTCTCTCTCTCTCTTTTGGCCTCCGTCTTTCTAGAAAGCTTGAAAATCTCCGAAACTCGAAATATTCATTTTCATATTTTTACGAAACTAATTGGAATAAATTCAAATCGGTACGGACGGGCGAAGAATCTTCGAACTTCAGATACAGAGTCTTCTGGAGAAAATATCCGCCGTAGCCCAGGATTTTTTTTCGCGATTATACGAAATAATTTGGAATAGATTTTACGTGTGTGTGTGTATTTAGAAAAGTCTAAAAAAAGTAAAATGAGTATTCATTTAAACTGACACAAATATGCGACGCCGTCCTAGAGATAAAAACTAAACGCTTTAGCCCACGTGTCGCATTAAATTAGAAGAAATTGATTATAAGCCAAAAATAAATATAAATACAATTTATCGATACGAAATTAATTTTATTTTACGCCAAATTCGTCATTTTGTCGAGAGATATGTTTCTGTTTGAAAAATATTAAACGTAATAATAATTTTTATAGCTCGCTTATATCCAGCTACTTGAGTAACAATTTTAATAATTTTGCTTCGCAATGTGGACCGAGTACATACATTTTACAGTTTTTGAACTTGAACAATTTTTGTTCAATATTCAAAATGTTTAAACGTGACTTTGTAAATTGCCCAAAAATATCTGTCACGTGTATGTGACGTTGGGCTGTGTGGGGTAAAAAAAAACTCACATATATGTGAGCGGTGCATAAATGCCCATAAAATTAATTGAATTGATGAGAACAAATTATTTCTTTTTCGACACCTCACCGGGGTACGAGAATGCGGGAAAATAAAATTTAATATAAGTGGAATATTTTCTAAATTTCACTCGTCGAAAAAGTTTTTCCCCCGCGTTTCTACAATAACCGGGCGTTAGGCAGAAGAAGTGTCTCCGGTGACCGCTCAGTAACTGCTCAGTAAATGCTCAGTAACTGCTCAGGAATGTTTCCCTTCTCCACTCCCCGCGCCGTGGACGACCTTAGGCACTCGGCAATTTAATTAATTACGGCCGTTTTACACCGGTTTTCAGTACGCAATTTGAGTACGGTACGATATTTTATAAAACGCTAAAATCAAGTGTTGAACGGCCGTCGCTAGGAAATATCGGTTCGGCAACTAAGTCGTCGCGGATATTACCGATTACTGTCTTTACAGTCTCAACCTGTATACACGTCTATTAATTTATACACTAGAGTACATTCTAGAATACATTTAGCCAACACTCGTACGATACATTCCGAGTGTTGTACGTTTTTGACATCGATTGAACGAAACGAACTTTATCGTCGTTATCGTTGCATCGTCCTATTACAACAGTACAACAGATATAGTAGAACAGGAGAGAAATAGACCGTAGACGCTATGATTTGGTCAACAATTTGAGACATTTCGGGTACCAAAAAAAATGGAATCCGCAATTATATAGTTGTGCCGAATACAATTTCGCTCTTTTGGGGCAATAGGTTTTGAAGGAATTTAAAAATTTGAATGAATTACGAACGGAGTGAATCCGGTTTCCGACTGTCACGAGGTCCCTACAACGATTTTTTTTTCCCTTCCCGGTTTTGTATTTTGTCGAAATAGAAAAACCGTTACCCGTTTTTCTACCGGTATAAATCCGCTACCTCCATTTTTTTTACCGTTTCGTTATATTTACATTTTCCGTTTTGAATTCGCCACCGTTCCTGCAGTAAAGTTTTCAACCCTATTAAAATAAAAAAAAAAAAAATCATTCGACAGCCGATAGTTTAGGGTTCAGTTGAAATGGGGGCGTTACTTGATAGAACAACGCGTTTTCTATTGTTGAAAAATATTTCAGAAATAATGAAAGTTCGGCGGCCACAGTTCGATTCAAATCTTGCGTTAATTTTGGGACACCCTACAGAACCATTATGCTACTTAAGGACGGGGAAACTCAGACCGCCACTGGGAAAATATATGCTCCTTTATCTACAGAAATTGTGTAAACTTCTGGTCCATTCTTATCACATTTTCGGTTGTAGAAATTTCACGCAATCGTTGAAACCTGATAAAGCTAGATCTGAAAATGTATTTACCCTTATTGTACGTCTTGTACTCTGAATTGTATTTACTGTAGGGACTGCTCTTGTGTGTAAGTAACGGCGTTGTACAGTTAACGGTATATCTGGAGGTCGCTGGACCAATTGACCTCTCCTCTGTTGGGTCTGTATATATATATATATATATATATATATATATATATATATATATATATATATATATATACCAGTAGGGTAGGTTACAGCCGATAAGGTTATACGGGATGGATTTTTTTCCGAATTTTCCCACAATTTACCCGATACAATTTGATGTCAGATTATTATATAGGGGCTCGGCCATAAGGGCCGGAAGGAAGTCGCTGGACATGCTTTCTGACTTTGACTTAGTTAGCGGCGGCGAACGCCGCCGGGGCCAATGAACTTTTTATTCGCCCATTAAAGTCCGTTTTATTCGCAGCGGACGGCGAAGCACTTGGGGCGATTTCTTCGCAACAATTTCGCCTCTCGCTGACGACGGCCTGAAATTAGTCGCAGTCTGAAATGAGGACGGACTGAAATGAAGAACAGGCACAACAACGGACATGTTATGTTCAGAATATTAATTACCGATTTAACGTTTACGAATTCGGTTACATAAGCAACCGGTAACATTTAAATTTCCAGTTTAACATACCTGTTTTGTGGTCTGCGAGGGGTTGGAATACCAATAGATTTGTTGTGTTTCTGTTTGGTCTTTTTCCAGACAGTTTTCGGCCGCTCGCCATCTTCAGTAGCGCTGTGTCAGTCACTGTCGGCACTTTGGATGTTTTTCGGGGGGGGGGCATCCTCACTGCACTGTCACTGTCACTTGTACTGTCACGAAAAACGTGCCAACAGTGACTAACACAGCGCTACTGAAGATGGCGAGCGGCCGAAACCGGTCTAGCAAAAGACCAAACCGGAGATAGAGGAGACAGAAACAAAAAAATCTACGGTATTTAAATTTCTATTCATCTGTTTAATTGTCAACAAAATATTAATGTTGTTAACGGAGGAAAACTCAAATTGCTTTCCCCCTTTTTAAAATGGTATTTAATTACTCTTTCTATTTGCTGGTTATTTAAAATTTAAATTATGAGACTTATTTTCGAAAATTATCAATTTGTTGTCCCGGATAGCCGCCGGCTTCTTCAATTTCCGTTACAAGCATATTTTAATTTAAAAATTAAATATTCCAGGTATTTATGGAAATAATTAATTTTTGTTTTCCCGGACTAGTTTTTCAATGTCGGACAGATTTTCTTCCGTTCTGTGGACATCGCGGGCCACCATTCTGTTAGACCGGTCTAGACCGGTTAGAAATAATAGACGTCTTTATATAGTGAGGATATGGCGTCTGGTAATGTGCCACAACCGGTCATTCCCCCACTAAACTCCATTGTAAACTCTCCTGGGAGTGGAAATTGGGGTCAGCGCTTGCCTATTCGGCACGCCGTTTAAGCCGAAAGTAGTGCCAACAGTGCTGCCAACCCTGATGAAACCTTCCACTGTATACGGTGGACTCAATCATCAGTCTCGTAATTTGCGGATCCGCGGGATATGAGAGCATTTTTTCGTTATTCATGGCAACGCCTGCCTCTAGAGACAACGTTTTTCGTCGGGTTTTCTCCGGGACACGGGATACAAAATCCTCAGAAACAATTTCAGGCCAAAAAAAAGCGGTTTTAAGACCCAAAAATGCGGTTTTTAAGCGCAAAATAGGCACAAAATTGCGCTATTTAGACCCAAAATCGGTCGATAAACGCGGTTTTTAGGCCCAGAAACAAGGTCTTTAGGCACAAATCGGCCAAAAAATTCGGTTTTTAGACAAAAAATTGGACCAAAAATCCGTTTTTTAGATGAAAAACCGGGTCAAAAATGCGGTTTTTAGACGCATAATCAAATATGCGGTTATTAGGCCCAAAAATGCGGTCTTTTGGCGCAAAATCGGCCCGGAAATGCGGGTTTTAGGCAAAAATCGGCCCAGAAATGCTGTTTTTAGGCGCTTAAATCGGCCCAAAAATGCTGTTTTTAGGCTAAAAAATGTGGTTCTTAAGCGAAAATGAGCCCAAAAACGCGGTCTTTAGGCATTAAATCGGCTTTAAATTGCGGTTTTTAGACCCAAAATCAGCTCAAAAATGCGGTTTTTAGGCGCAAAAGCAGCTCAAAAAAGCGGTTTTATGACCCAAAAATGCTGTTTTTAAGCGCAAAATAGGCACACATTGCGCCCAAATTGAGGCCCAAAATCGATCGGTAAATGCGGTTTTTAGGCCCAGAAACAAAGTCTTTAGGCACAAAATCGGCCAAATAATTAGGTTTTTAGGCAAAAAATTGGACCAAAAATCCGTTTTTGAGGTGTTTTTTGTATACAGGACAACGCCTGCCTCTAGAAACAACGTTTTTTTCGTCGGGTTTTCTCCGTGACACGGGATAGAAAATCCCCAGAAAAAATTGTAACGCGAGAAACGTAGAAACAAACATTAAGTTTGTTGGGGGAAGAAAATCAAAATTTATTGATATTCCGATCCCAATATCGGATCGTTTTATTCGGGGCAACATTGACTCTCTGCGTGAACATTTTTCCTAGCGTTTTCCGCGTGGACAAAATTAGACAATGGAAAACGTTGTCGTGCGACAACAACAGTATCAGTATTATTCTACATTTTTGATGATAGTACATTCTATCTTATGGTTAGCACAATGTGTCAAAGTTTTGCTCTCAATCCGGCCACTTGGACTTAAAACTTAATACGAAAGTTCAACAATCGATTGTTTGGAACACAGCGGTTCTTGTCATCTTCAGTAGCAGCACCGTTCTGCTTCGGGAAAGGCGACTGAAGACGGCGAACGGCCGACTGTTGGAAGACCGAATCATCACAAGTTCACAAGAACTTTCGAGTTACAATTTAGGTTTTCGAACTGAAAAAAAAAAATATACTTTTCTGAATAAGTAGAACGAAGGGAGATAATTGAGATAGGGGACTTAATTATGGGGCTAATCGTTGTACCGAAAGACGAATGAATTCTATTTACATATTTCACAGGTCTGTTGCCGGCCCGTATAATAATAATTAATTGCATACAATTGTGTAATAACGTAATTGTATTTTATTACAATCTGCCGCGTGTATGACATTAGATGATTCATCGTGACATGACTCACGGCGATTTTACTTCAATGAAACAAGCCGCCCTATTTCTGCCCTTTATTCATTTTCAAAGCGAAAAATCAACAAAAAAAGTGATGATTATTTTGCTCCCCATTATTCGCGACGAACAGAATTGAGGTTCATCTTAAATTGTGGCGGAACGCCGAATCAAGCCTCAGGAAGAGATGGGAGCCGGCTCGATTGTAAATTATGTAATAGTGCGGATTGTTTTCGCGTCCGAATGCCCGTTAATACGGTTTTCTCCTCCGAAGCTACTGAAGACGGCGCGAGGCCGAAAAATCCGATATCACAAACGTCGAGACCTACGTTCTGGATGGTTATGCGTATAAGATCCTCTTATTTTTATATGAACAATATGCATAAATAAACGAGTTTTTGGCCACGTTTCTCGTCGGTTATTCCATCTGAGTACAGTGAAGGAAACTTCAGTCCAGTCTCTCTCACTGTTGAGCAGTTGCGAACTGACTGATGATGACGCAACTGACCAGGCGGTGACGTCACGCCCGCTCGGCCTCCAAACGCTTTCTTCTTCAAAGGCGTCTGTCTATTCGTTAGAAGACAGCGAATATAGGCGAAGATCGTAGACGGCGCAAAAAGAGTTTCTAGAAATTGACAATTGTCTAGGTGTAAATTTCTGTAATAGAAATGCGGTTTTAAGGCGAAAATCGGCCCAAATGTCCGGTTTTTAGAAGCGAAATCGGATCAAAAATGCGGTTTATAGGCGCGTAATCGGGCCGAAAATGCGGTTTTTAGGCCGAAAATGATGTTTCTAGGCGCAAAATCGGCCCAAAAATACGGTGTTTAGGCGAAACATCGACCCAAAAATGCGGTTTTTATGCCCAAAAATGGGGTTTTTAGGCACAAAGTCGGCCCGAAAATGGGATTTTTAGGCGCAAAATCGCCCCAAGAATTCTGTTTTTAGGGCCAAAAATGCAGCTTTTAGGCCCAAAAATGCGGTTTTTAGGCCCGAAAATTCGGTTTTTAGGAGCAAAATTGGACCGAAAAATGCGGTTTTTAGGCCCGAAAATTCGGTTTTTAGGAGCGAAATTGGACCAAAAATGCGGTTTTTAGGCCCAAAAATGCGGTTTCTAGGCCATAAATGCGGTTTTTAGGCTCATAATCGGCCAAAAATTCCGGTTTTTAGGAGCGAAATCAGCCCAAAAATGCGGTTTTTAAAGCGAAATCGGAGCAAAAATGCGGTTTTTAGACGCATAATCCGCCAAAAAATTCGGTTTTTAGGAGAAAAATTGGACCAAGAATGCGATTTTAGGCCAAAAAATGCGGTTTCTAGGCCATAAATGCTGTTTTTAGGCCCATAAATACTGTTTTTAAACAATAAATACATCCAAAAATTCGATTTTTAGGCCCGAAAATGCGGTTTTTAGGCGCATAATCCGCCAAAAAATCCTGTTTTTAGTAGCGTAATCAGCTCAAAAATGCGGTTTTTAGGCGGAAAACCGGCCCGAAAATGCGGTTTTAAGGCCGATTTTCAAGCCGGGGTCAATTCCGGGTTTTGGTACGTTATTCGTTAACACTTGGCATGAAAATTACAAATACCGTTGTACTGACTTTCGTTCATTTAACGATGAAAATGTATATTCAAAACTTTTGTAATTTTCCAAGCGTTATACCTTAAGAAAGATCTGTAAACCTTAGGTAAACGGACACAATAACGTAAATACGTCAAGTCGATTGTACGGATAATTTCATTTTTTGTTTTAAATTCAATAAATGTTCCCTTTATCGTAAAATAATTTAGGTCTTTTGCCAGACCGGTTTCGGCCGCTTGCCGTGTGTTAGCCACAGTAGAAGTGACACGTGACAGTGGGCAGTGAGGATGGCCAAAAAACCTTCCAAAGTGACTGACACTGAGCGCTATTGAAGATGGCGAGCGGCCCGAAACCGGTCTGGCGAAAGACCAGACCGGCGAGAGGAGGCTGAAATACGCGAAAACTACAGTTTAAAGTACAAACAAAATTGTGTTTTTAAATCGGGGAGCGTCTGTACGGACCGCGTACCGCAGGAAATTGCGGTACACGCCGCTGGTCGTCTCCACCGTTTCGTTTAAATGACAAAGTGTGTATTAATCCGTTTCCGATTTATACACTCACCAATTGCGAATAATAGACCCCTCCATAGAAACCGGTCCCGTCGTCTGAAAATAGACAGCAAATTGTCATTCTATTGTCGACCGTTTGTCGCGTACACTGGCATTAGATTGGACTAGATTAGGCCCCTCTTCCCTAGACACTCCTCCCTCCATCCCCCCTCCCACTCCACTCCCTCCATCCCTCCTCTCCGACTCTCCCTCTCGAACCGAGTCTATTTTAGTCTAGAAACCGTATATCAGAGCCCGGTCCGGCCACTCAAGTACAACACTGTACTTATCCGAATCAAAACCCGTCTAATTACCCCGTGAAATACAAATAGAACGCTTAATGCAACCGAACAGTTATGTACAAGCTGAGAAACAGAACTGTTTATTGAATAACGCAGATTTCGCGTCTCCGTCTCGTCTCTCGCCGGTTTCGGCCGTTCGCCGTCTTCAGTAGCGCTCAGTGTCAGTCACTTTTTCGGGCATCCTCACTGCACAGTGTCACTGTCACTGTGTTACTGTGGCTAACAACACCTCTACGAAAGATGGCGAGCGGCCGAAACCGGTCGACAGGAGACTGCACGAAATCTACAGGTCCTATATTATTTTACGATAAAGCGAAACGTTTATTGAATTTAAAACAAAATGAAATTGTGTACAATCCACTCGACGACGTTAGTGTGTCCGTCAATAACACAATAATTTGGACTTTAAACTGTAGATTTCGTGTATTTCAGTCTCCTCTTTCGCCAGACCGGTTTCGCCGCTCGCCATCTTTCGCGTCACTTTTCGCTAATCAGTTCACTAGACGCTAACACGTCTACTGAAGATGGCGAGCGGCCGAAACCGGTCTGGCGAAAGACCAAACCGGCGAGAAGAGACAGAAACACGCGAAATCTACAGGTACGATAAAGCGTTATTGTGTCCGTTAAACTGACACGTTTCTTGGTACAACAAAGGAATTACAAAACTTTGAATATATACGTTAAGCGGACGAAAGTCAGTACAACAATTTTTGTAAGTGCCGAAACGTCGTTTTAACGACAACCCGGAACCCGATTCACTTTGCATGTTGTATGTTTTTGGGCATCTTCACTGTCACTGTCACTGTCATTTGTACTGAAGCGCACGAAATCTACGGTCTTCGAAAATCCCTCGCGGACCACAAAATTGAGGTATTCAATAATTTTAATTTATTAATCCAATAAAATACTGTACGGCGTTAGCAGCCGGAAACAGTTCTCCCTGATAATGAAACTACAATGTTCTTGGTATTGATTTTTTTAAATTTTCTCGTTAAATAAGCAACCCAGTGACGGCTATCCGGTCTACAGAATGTAATTTTAGGAACCGTTTGTATTTTAAAGGTTTGAAGAACTTTCGATGGACAGTAATATCTCTCTCTCTCTCTCTGCGGAAATTCCCGCACAGTTCTATTTTATATTGTCAGTCGGTTTTTATCCGAGGTCAGTTTTTATTTCCGTTTCAGTAATGACCCCGATATTAGCCCCCAATTTACAATTCAAAACCTATTCTTGTGGGTCGTGCAATGGAAATGAAAAACGCTTGCTACTGGCAGTCGCGTAAAACACAGTTTACTACTACGAGGTTTAGATAAACCGATAGAACGAATTTTATCTAAAATATGCGCGTATCAACGTCCGTTATCACTGGTCAAACGTTGTCGATTTGATAAGTCTGGTGGGGTGGAGGGGGGAAACATTCGTAATGTTCGGTTGTTCCCCAACATGTTGAGGAAATTTAAAAATTAATTTTTCGATTTCGACCTACAGATTGTCGGTATATGAGAGAAAAATATAAGTTGATAACGTCTGTATAAACGTCGTTTGATGTTGTTGCCGCGTACGGCGATAGCACGATGACCTAAGCGTCGCCAGAACAGATAAGATTTACGGGGTCGATTTCGACATTTCCCTATTCAATATCGACTCAATATTGAATTTATCAACGTATTTCCGATCGATTTAAATTTTTTCTAAAACCAGTTAATTCGGGCACGGCCCAAAAGAAACGACTTGAAGGCAAAAATTTGGCCAGTGCTAGAAGAAGAAATCGTACATTGCGAACATAGTACTAAGTACTATGATTCAAATCGCACAATCGTTTTTATTGTATATATCAGTCGTACTGACAGAAATGGAGCTACTGAAGGCGGCGAGCGGCCGAAACCGGTCTGGAAAAAGGTTCGAAACTTCTAGCGCCCCGGAGTCCGATTACAGATTACAGATTGAAAAATTAGTGGATTCTTCTAGAATTTGTCCATTTTCGGGTCTTTCTGTTGTTTTTTTCCACAGTTTTACTGCCACAACCGTAAATTACAATTAGAGAAATTGATACCGTACGTATGTGGTGTTTCTGTCTCCTCTCGCTCGGTTTCGGCCGCTCGCCATCTTCAGTAGCGCTGTGTTGTTGTTGGTCGCCGTCGGCACTTTCGGGCATCCTCACTGCCCACTGTGTCACCCGCACTGCGGGCGCCCGACAGTGGCGAAAGTGACTGACGGACACAGCGCTACTGAAGGTGGCGAGCGGCCGAAACCGTTCTGGCGAAAGACGAAACCGGCGAGTGGAGGAGACGGAAACGACACAGACCTAAGGGGTATTCCAACCCCTCGCAGACCACAAGAAAGGTATGTTAAAACTAGAGAAATTGATGTTCAAATAGACAATAATTGGCTTTCCCCATTTTTTAAATTTTTTTCTTAATCATTTAGAGAACTTGGCCACAGTTCCTTTTCTGGAGGATGATTCGTGTGTGCAATTTGTCTGTATTTTTCTGTGTCGAGGTTTCGAACAAACAGAACTTTAAGATCTGTCCCAGTGTAGGTCGAAATAGCTGTATTTTTTTCGACTGTAAAGTTCGGATTTTGTCGAAACATTTTCGACCAATTCAGGACCGCAGCTTAAATTGTCTAGACAATACCTGTCTGTAAACAGAGTCCCGCCGTCTATAGAACCCGCGTTCGGCCTCCGCCGTCGTCGTCGCCATCGTCGCCGTCGTCGTCGCCATCGTCGCCGTCGTCGCCATCGTCGCCGTCGTCGCCTGTTGCGGAGTCCGGGAACCGTTTCACTAAACACGACGCGGCGATAACGAACAAACGAAATTTTTTTTCCCTTTAAATATTCCATCTACAGCTATCGTAACTATTAAGTTTCGGGACCTGAAACTAATTGTAAATGAAATCATGAGTTGTACCATTTTTTTTGTTGAGAGTATCATTTCGATGTTACTACCTGTTGTCTCTCTTTAGCTAATACTCGGGGTGGTACGTTCGAAAGTTCTGGATTTTTTTCAAAGATCGACATTTCTGCGTTTTCGCTACGTCGTCCCTTACGTCTGGAACTTTATGATAGGAAACTTTCTGATCGGTCTTAAAAGTTGTTAAAAAAATAAATATAATTAGCTCTTGGACGCCGTATTAAAGACAGTATCATTTCGATGGACACGCTGTCACTACAGAATTTTTTTCAGCCGTTATCGGCTCTCTCTCTGGTGACTACTGAAGACGGCGAATAGGCCGACAATAATCCGAGTCATTAGAATTAAATTGTCTCTTCACAACCTTCGGCCTTAACTCTTTTTGAACCGGAAATGTAGAAGGCCGTGACGATGGTTCGCCGGTTAACGCGGGCGGTCTTGAATTTTCTTTATGTCTTTCCTTGATTCTTTGTTTGTTTTTTTCCATTATATAAATTATTTTGATATACCTGTTTTGTGGCCTGCGAGGGTTGGAATACTGTAGGTTCGTGATGTTTCTGTCTCCTCTCGCCGGTTTGTTCTTTCGCTAGACCGGTTTCGGCCGCTCGCCATCCTGT
The DNA here is from genome assembly GCA_019843655.1 of Lethocerus indicus. Lineage (NCBI taxonomy): Eukaryota > Metazoa > Arthropoda > Insecta > Hemiptera > Belostomatidae > Lethocerus > Lethocerus indicus. Next base: position 28,283,011 of record JACDQD010000007.1, read on the forward strand.
AAAAAGTTGCAGTACATGTGCAAGTGACAGTGGGCAGTGAGGACGCCCCAGAAAACAGCTTCCAAAGTGCTGACAGTGACTAACACAGCGCTGCCGAAGATGGCGAGCGGCCGAAACCGGTCTAGCGAAAGAACAAACCGGCGAGAGGAGACAGAAACATCACGAATTTTCATATAGAGCATTTTCGCCGACGAGGAAAACCCGAGTCTACGGCGTTTCGAAACAAACTGTGCGTCGACGCTCCCCGCCTCTCCGCCGCCTTATTGTAATGAAATGAAATGTGAAATGAAATGAAATGAAATCAAGGCCGGCGAAAACAATTATCTCGCCGGGAAAACTAGTTTGTTCGACCTTGCGAGGTCGACCCCCTCCTCGGTCTCCTCAGTCAGATAGATGAAATTGTCGGCCGTCAATTAAGCCGTCGCGGATTTATTTATCGCGGCGTACGCATTTTCCTGCATATTTTTTTACGCATCTCGTAAAACCGATATTGCGATGCGTCTTCGGCAAGATAAAACAAGAAGTAGCTGCCTAAGAAGATCTCTTGACCGAGGGCGTTTATGCCGACCTCTCGGAAGTGGGGGAGGAGAAAGTGGACGATGGTGAAAGAAGAAAGGGGATGAACGAGGAAATTTGGACGACGAGAAAGCCCCGGAATGGAATTTAAGTAATCGCGATTTTGCGACTTCGAATCAGGGTTGCTTCCCTTATTACTTTGTACGGGCTTATACCGAACTAAGTTAACGAAAAATGTATAGTTTAATAGACCTGTTTTGTGGTCCGCTAGGGGTTTGAATACCGTGTAGGTTCGTGGTGTTTCAGTCTCCTCTCGCTCCGGTTTGGCCGTTTGCCAGACCGGTTTCGGCCGCTTGCCATCTTCAGTAGCTCAGTGTCTAGTCACTTTGCCACTTCGGACGTCACATATTACAAGTGACAGTGACAGCACAGTGACTACTTGAGTTGTAAACGATTTTCCGTAGATTCCGTCTGTTTTCCGTCTCCTCTTGCTAAACCGGTTTCGGCCGCCCGCCATCTTCAGTAGCGCTGCGTTGTTAGCCACTCATATCCGACCATCTGACTCGCACTTTGAAAACGGATTAACAAAATCCAACCCAAATAAGTCCCCAGCTGACAGACACTACAGTACAAGTGAAAGTGACAGTGCGGTGAGGATGCAAAGTGCCGACAGTGACTAAAACCGCGCTACTGAAGATGGCGAGCGGCCGAAACCGGTCTGGCGAAAGACGAAACCAGCGAGAGGAGACGGAAACACCGCGAACCTACGGAAAATTTTTTAGTATAGGCTCTGTTCGTCGATGAAAATCAACTCGTCATACGATTTCATGTTAAACTACAGCAGACCAAGTAGTGCCTCCGTTATTTGGAGAAATTTGTATTTGGCATTTTCTTCATTTAATACTTTTTTTTACCCTGTTAAATTGGTTTAATATAATACCCGTTTCGTGGTCTGCGAGTGGTTGGAATACTGTAGGTTCGCGATGTTTCCGTCTCCTCTCGCTAGACCGGTTTTTCGCTAGACCGAAAGTGACTGACACAGCGCTACTGAAGACGGCGAGCGGCCGAAACCGGTCTAGCAGAAGGCCGAACCGGCGAGAGGAGACAGACGAAATCTACACCTGTTAAATTGATTCAATTGACTCACATTGACTGCATTCTGGAAGCGCGGCCACTTCCTTCTCAGGCGTCTGTAGTGGGGAACGTTCAATACCAACTCTTTAAAACTTGTATGTCTACTTTTATACACTTCTTGTTAGACTTTATTGGTGTGATAATTCGATAATAAATAAGCTGATAGTCGAGTTTGTTATCGTTTCATATTTTTCTTAACCGAGGCTGTCGTATATAACTTTGGCTCTCTCTCTCTCTCTCTCTCGACCGCTGTAAAGGCCGCCGATCTCACAGCGTTGATGGGAATTTCTCGACTGACAGTCGGAGAGAGGGATAGAGGGAGGGAGGGAGGGATGGAGGGAGAGAGAGGGCTGTCCGCGTTAACGAGAGAATAAGCAGCGAGCGACTGGAGTTGTTTTGGCCTCGACTTGGCGGGCATTAAACACGCGGCCAACTGGCAAGTTTCCTGCAATTAGGAGCAGAGAGAGAGAGAGAGAGGGAGAGAGAGAGAGGGAGGGAGGGATGGAGGGAGGGAGGGATGGCCGGCGGTTACAGATTCGAGTGCTCAAACCAGCACGTCTAAAGTCTTAATCTCCCGGCACTAATAATAACATTCGGAAATTTTTCTAGACCTGTTTCTCCTCATCTCCGAAGATTTCCAAACCCTAGTGCACTCGTCCTTCAGTCAGAAAAAAAAAATTAGCTAAATATTCCGTAAGGCCTAGCGGAATTCACTTCGTTCATTGTTCGTCGTTACCGAGGGGTTTTAAATTTTCGCCCCATTTTTACCCGTCACAAAAGATAGAATATCTCGTCGTTTTTGGACTCACACTGGACATAAGAGACCGGTCCGTGACACGACAGATCGAAATAGACAGGGGGGGTTCGGCGGTCCGAACGGACAATACGTAAGAATAGAATATACGCAGTCTGGAGAATACCTGGGTATATTTTAGGGGTCGCTACCCCCTTAACGGGGGGCACACACGACCGTTTTCCCTCCAAGAAATACGGGAGAAAATTTCTAGACACTCGACGTGGATGAAAACCGGAATTTTTGTACAATAAGCCGCATTTATGTCCTGCGGTAGCACTGATGGCGACAACTAATAGAGGAAAAACTAAAATTTAATTTATTTATTTTCCCCGCATTTTTCTGTCCCGCTGGTTTGCTCTTTCGCAAGACCGGTTTCGGCCGCTCGCCATCTTCAGTGGCGGCGGTGTCACTTTCGGCACTTTGGACGTTTTTCTTCTACAAGATACGGTCTATAAAAAAATATCCGACGTACCATTTTACAACAGAGCGTTCATTTGAAACTGTCATTATAAAACTACAATAAGGCAGAAATTTGTACTTATTGTTTGTAACAATTCTTTAAACCTTTACCGCTTGGACCGCTACCGAGGATGGCGAGCGGCCGAAACCGGTCTAGCGAAAGACCCGACCGGCGAGAGGAGACAGAAACACACGTAATCTGCGCTATGATAACAATACTGTTTTAGTAATAAAATAAGTTTGTATTGTATTTGTAAAAATGTCTGGCCACATTGATGTCCTGTGGTAGCACTTAGATGACGAGTAAAAACTAAAATTTCATTTATTTTTACGGTAGGGAAAATTCCTGATGACTGAATATAGTAGGTTTAATATGCCTGTCTTGTGGTCTGCGAGGGTTTGGAATGCTGATGGATTTCGCCTTCTTCCTCTCGCCGGTTTCGGTCTTTCGCCAGACCGGTTTCGACCGCTCCTGTTGTTGTTGTTTTTCTCGCTACTCCGAAGCGGCCGCAAAACCGGTCTGGTGCTCTAGAAAATCGAGAAAATTCGTGTCGAAGCGGAAATAAATATCAGACGGGGGGGAACCTGAGACAAGCTCAAGTCGGAAAATCCCGCCCCCGCCACAAGTCTAGATTGCTCTGAATAAATATCGGTCCGGGAAATGGAAATCCGAGACGGGAGCATCGATCGACGGGAAGTCGGGAACGTCGGGGGGAAATTCTTCGCTCGGGGCAGGAAAAACCTATCACGACAAGATGTCATTTCCTCGAGCCACTTTTGACAACAGATTTCGTGGATTTTCCACCCCGAAACGCTTTACAGACCAGTTTTTTCCTCCCAATATACCCAAGATAACGTTTTTTTTTTACACGATACTGAAAATAGATGGGATACATAGAGTTCCATAATTTTGATATTTCAGTTCAAAATTCCAGTTCCTCTGTAAGAAACAGGAGTCGATAACTCCCGATATAGTGAAACGTAACAGCGTGTTGTAAGCGGCGTAACGTAACCGGCGAATGTTTTTACGGTTTCGGATTCTCGCCGTCTTCAGTAGCGTTTCCGTGTAATTCGACTTGCGATTTTCAATTAGAAAAAAACGGTGAAACTCGTTAGGATTCGTGGAAATCAATGATTCGCGCCGTACTCTGTCTACAATCGCTCGTCCGATCTTTTCTAGACCGGTTTCTGTCTTCTTGTTCGCGGGGACTTGAACTGAATCCACATTTCTGGGTTATGTCGGATCGCTAGACAGGTTTCTGCTAGACAGGTTTCGGTTGACATGTTCGGTATCCGAACGTGTCAATTATTGATTGATTAGTGGCCGAAACCGCCACTCTGGCTCTAGACCAAATTCTATCTGCGAATTATTGAAAACAGACAGAATGTACCGGGAAAATAACCTCAGTTGAAATTGATTAGAAAAATATATTCGACGGTCGGAATTTCGTTAGGATCGCGTAATTCTTCCGAAACAATTCCAGGATTTTTGTCCTCCCGGTAAACAAAAAAAAAATCCATCGCGGAGAATGCAACAGCGACGCGCGATTGTAGACAGAGTAGCGCAGCAACCGAAACCAGTCTGGCGAAAAAATAATTGGCGGCGATCCAACACAACCGGAAATGAGGTTTTCCCCGCGAACAATAAGAGTATATTAATTGCCGACAAAAACCGGTCTAGAAAAATGCCGGACGACCGATTGTAGCCGGAGTATCGCATGAATCGCAATTAAAAATTACAGTCGATTTACAATTTGGGCCTTCGGATTTTTTCACCGACTGTACGGAAATGCCCTACTGAAGATGGCGAGAATCCGAAACCGTGAAAACATTCGCCGAACGCCCCCACCCAAAAGCGATGTTACGTTTCGCTATATCGGCCCTACGTATCGACTACCGTTTCTTGCACAATCTTCTAATTCCGAACTGAAATTATGAAACTCCTACTGTGTATCCGTCCATTTTCAGTTTCGCATGAAAACTCTATCGTGAAGAGTTACTTCGTTATTCGGATTTTCACCGATCCGGCGTTCGACTGCCCTGTACGGAAATCGCCCTACTGAAGGTGGCGAGAATCCGTAACAACAGTAAGAGACAGGTAAACTTCTCGTTCGGACTGTTGGAACTGCAAAGGGGAAAAAAAAAAGATTCGAGTCCCGGTCGTCCAGAACTCCGCGACAGCCAGAAATGTTTTAAACCGAACGAAATGTTTTTTTCCGCCTCTACAATAATCGCGGCACGAAAAATCGGGTGTACGAGAACGGCGGCGGTAAAATCTCCGGACCGGAAATTGGTACCGTTTCAACTGGTTCGACGGAAATGACACGGCTCCGTCTTTTCAATTCCGGGATCGGTAAACCAGATGAGAGGATTCGGGAGTTTTTTCCTGTTTTTTTTTTTCGTCCGTGTCGGGCGGGAGAGATGGCTTTCGCCCCCCTCTCACCCCTCGTCTATCCCTCCCACACAGCTTCCCTCTCTCTCCCTATCCCTCCCTCCCTCCCTCCCCTCCTCTCTCCCTCCCTACGGCTTATCTGGAACGGAAATCGGGTCGCCTATCTATTCTCCCCGTCCAGCCATTAGGCCGAGCGTCGGCTCTAATAGCGTCTTTCCTCTCCCGGCTTCTATTTTTTCTCTTTTTCTTTTTCACTTTTCAAAAATCCGTTTCGAAACGGCGGCGTTTCATCAACCGATAAGTAAATGTGTACAGAGGACGTTTCCGATTGGAGGAGATTTGCGATTGAGGGTTAATAATATTTATAGGGTTGGCAACTAAATTCTTCTCATCTTTGGCTGTTGTCACGTTGTAATAAACATTTCAGAATATATTCTGTAGGTTTGAAGATGTAGACGTGCGTAAAAATAGAAATAATCTCCATTTCCGTCCAGCGCTACGAAACCCGCAATGACTTAGTTGCCGACCCAACATCTTTCGCAACTTTCCTGTCCGAGACACTGAAATTAATTCCATATTCCCGAATCACCCGAAACATCAATAGTCCAAACCCATATTATATTCCGTAGATTTCGTGTAGAGTTCCGTCTACTCTCGCTCGGGTTCGGTCTTTCGCCAGACCGGTTTCGGCCGCTCGCCATCTTCAGTAGCGGCGCTGTTGTCAGTCACTGTCGGCGTCCCTCACTGTCACTGTGAAAAACATCCGACAGTGACACTTAACACCGCGCTACTGAAGATGGCGAGCGGCAGAAACCGGTCTGGCGAAAGGCCAAACGGCAGCGAGATGAGACAGAAACGCCGCAAAACTACGGTATTTTGTCTTGTTGTTTTTAAGTGTAAATAAGAAGAGAAGTGGGAGAAACGAAAATTGAAAAAACAGTAAAGTGACGAGTGGAAATTGAAGAAAAGGGGAAAATGGAAACAGACATTATAAATATGACCTCGGGCATATTGACGGCCGATAGAATTACAATATTTGTAGACTGTATTGAGCGATACAAGAGATACAAAGAGCGACCGTAAAACGGTGGGGCTGTGAGCGTCACGACAGAGACGCGTATACAATAAAAGAAAGTTTATTGGGGAAAGTGGAAACTTTCACATTTCTCTACCTGTTGCAGGTAAATTTTAGGGGTCGCTACCCCCTTAACGGAGGGAGGGCACACACGACCGTTTTCTCTCCGAGAAATACGAGAGAAAATTTCTAGACACTCGATGTGGATGAAAACCAGAATTTTTGTACAATAAGCCGCATTTATGTGGAAAAACTAAAATTTCACTTATTTATTTTCCCCGAATTTTTCTGTCTCGCTGGTTCGCTCTTTCGCCAGACCGGTTTCGGCCGCACGCCATCTTCGGTAGCGGCGGTGTCAGTCACTTTCGCCACTTTGGATTGGTTTTCTATTTCTACAGGATTCGGTCTATAAAAATTCGATGTAACGTTTCAGTCTAGTGCACGCTACAGCACGAAATAGGTCTATCCGTGACGGACCTACGGTCTATCTCTCGGTACGAATTTCGGTCTATACAACAGAGTGTTCATTTGAAACTGTCATTATGAAACTACAATAATGGAGAAATGTGTACTTATTGTTTGTAACAATTCTTTAAAGCTTTACCGCTACTGAAGATGGCGAGCGGCCGAAACCGGTCTAGCAAAAGACCAGACCGGCCAGAGAGAAACACAAAAAAATTTTTTATTGAATAAGAATTGATTTTATAGACCTGCAAAGAAAGTTATTTGTAAATTGTTAACGCTCAATGTCTGCACGCTCGAACCCGATCCAGCTTAGGTTTGTAGTAAAAAAAACCTTTACCGCTTGAACCGCTACTGAAGACGGCGAGCGGCCGAAACCGGTCTAGCGAAAAACCGCAAAGCGGCGAGAGAGGAGACAGAAACACAAAAAAAATTAGGTTTTATACAGGGCGTGAAGGGCTTAAGAATTGATTTTTATAGACCTGCAAAGATTTAAAGTTATTTGTAAATTGTTAACGCTCAATGTCTGCAGGCCCGACTACCGATCCAGCTTAGGTCCGTAGTAAAAAACCTTTACCGCTTGAACCGCTACTGAAGATGGCGAGCGGCCGAAACCGGTCTAGCAAAAGACAGCAAAGCGGCGAGAGAGGAGACAGAAACACAAAAAAAAATTAGTTTTTATACAGGGCGTGAAGGGCTTAAGAATTGATTTTTATAGACCTGCAAAGATTTAAAGTTACTCGTAAATCGTTAACGCTCAATGTCTGCAGGCCCGACTACCGATTCAGCTTAGGTCCGTAGTAAAAAAAAACCTTTACCGCTCGAACCGCTACTGAAGACCGGCCGAAACCGGTCTAGCGAGAGGAGACAGAAACACACGAAATCTGCGCTATGATAATAACACTGTTTTAAGTGTTTTTTCTCCCCGAACCTCCTGCTGTATCGCGGTTCTCTAGTTCTACACTTGTTGTATCGCGTTTTGGCCGTCTGCAATCGGTGTTATTGATTTAAAACTTGTTAATTTAAACAGAACTACGAATTAGTAGACGGCCGGCGGAGGTTTACAGAGTCTGTAATTTAGGCCGAACAGCGGCAATTCTGCGTCCTCATCGCCGCTCTCTCTGAATGAGGTCATCCTCCAATAACTCGTTCTTTTTGTTCGTTCGCAGATCCGATTTTCTGACCGCAGTGAGTTGGTTTTAACCGTCACTATCTCAGCACTTGAGATTGATATTCCTCACTGTATACACCTTTTTTTTTTTTTTCAACTCGAATCGAGATAAGATAATTTATAGAGAAAAAATTTCTCAATAAGACGTGAATAAACGTCCAGAACCTCGTCCTGATTTCGGCGACCGAATCGGACCTTTTGTTGAAAATGAAATTCCAGACAAATTACAGAACAGATAACAGAAATCCGGAGGCAAGAAGTCGGGAATAATTCTGTACAAAACTGCGTTAAAAACCGATCTGGACACAGTGGCGCGGTTCGGCCAAACCATTTGTACAAAAATGCAATAAATTCCTGCGATGTGAGTGTACGCGCGATTCAAATGTATCGAATATACAATAAATATAAATATTCAATCGAATAAACAAGTCAAATTAAAAAAAAATACGGGAAAGCCAGTCGGTTTGTCCTCGGTTATTCTCCTCCAAGTTACTAGTGCTAGCCAATATAGATTATTGATTTATAGCTTATAATTGGAAAAAAAATGATTTCTCCAAACCCCGAAGTGTATAAAAATTTCCTCTTGTTTCGTCTATTTATGATTTATACCGTTGCGCGTTTTTATGAAGGTATTTCGCTCGTAACTTTTAATTACTCTCGCTCTCTCGCGTAAATAAATTTCATTTTTGGTAAATTGCCAAAAAAAAGTTCCCCCCTCCCACCCGAATTCGAAGACGAAATATTATAGTATATCGTTTAGAATTGTACGTGTCTCGAATATAGACCGGTTTCTTGCGCTACCGTCAGTAGTTTTCATTCCTGCCGTTAATTCCCTATTCCCCTGTACCGTTTCTCGGTTATTGTCAGCGGTTAAATCAGTCCAGAGTGTACCCTAAAAGGTACCGCTGTAATTGTAACGGACAAATTGAAATGGCGTTAACGGCAATAAAAAAATTGGAGAAATAGTTTAATATACCTGTTTTGTGGTCTGCGAGGGGTTGGAATACTGTAGGTTCTTGGATGTTTCTGTCTCCTCTCGCCGCTGTTTGGTCTTTTGCTGTAGACCGGTTTCGGCCGCTCGCCGTCTTCAGTAGCGCTGTGTCAGTCACTGTTAGCACTTTGGACGTTTTTCGGGCATCCGGCACTTTCACATGTACAGTACAACATCCCAAAAAACATCCAAAGTGCCGACAGTGACTAACACCGACCGCTACTGAAGATGGCGAGCGGCCGAAACCCCGGTCTAGCAAAAGACCAGACCGGCGAGAGAGGAGACAGAAACACACGAAATCTACGAATTCTTGAATAATGCTTTTATGACGGCTATTTTATCGAACTATTGCGCAGTATTGAATCAAGAAAATTCAAATTCTTCGGAAAAACAGTCTAAAATTATGGAATAAAATGCCTTACGGTATACCGTAGATTTTCGGTCTTCAGTAGCGCCGCGTTAGTCATCACTTCGCACTTTGGATAAAGCACTGTGTACTTGTACTGACGGTACAGTGCAGTGAGGATGCCCAGAAAACGAAGTACTGACACCGCTACTGAAGATGGCGAGCGGCCGAAACTGGTCTAGCAAAAGACAGCAAACCGGCGAGAGAGGAAACAGAAACACACACAAAAAATTAGGGAGAAAAAACCCTATATTAGAGAAATACCTCAGGCAGCTAAAAACTGGACAGAGGCGTGGCCATTTCTTGTTTCGTTCAAAAGAAAAACTTCTTCTTCATGTAAATATATAAATTTACAGCCTTATTTTAAAACCTATTGTAAAATCTCTAAGTGAAAATTGTTAAGCTCCCCTCCATATTAAGTTTCTGATCGATTACCATTTGAATGTCATCCTTCGATACGGAAAGGATATGAGGATATAAAAAAGGAAAAGGATATAAAATTGCGCTGGATATAATTTTACAAATTCTTATAATCCTCGACTCATAAGTGGTTTATCAATTTAGAATCGCCCGTTTTGTGGTCTGGAAGTTGTTGGAATTTCGTAGATTTCGTGTGTTTCTGTCTCCTCTCGCCGGTCTGTTGTCTTTTGCCGGACCGGTTTCGGCTTTAGAAACCGGTCTAGAAAAAGACCAAACCGGCGAGAGGCGACAGAAACACACCCAACTTAGAGCTAGTAGAGCCCAGAAATCGCGAAGTTTGTTTCTCAAGATATATAACTTAGCCTCGGGACATTAAGTCTTATCTTAATGTTAAATGTGTATTTAAATATAAATGCGCTCTGAGGGAATTAAAGTCAGCAAGTATTTAAGTAGGCCTACTTCTCTACAACTCTATATAAAGTGGTAAATGTGATTGTAAACTTGGGCTTCGTATGTAGTATTATACACAAATACTCCTGTTTACGGACGCTTCGGCTTTTCGCCATTATCAGTAGCAATTTGGCCAGACGTTTCCCTTAGCTAATTTGCGTAAATAATTCGATTGTAATCGAATAATAATAATGCTGTTTAAGTCGATGTTTATTGCGAAATGGGGCTCGTTGGGCTTCCAAACTGATGTGAACTTTCAAGTCGGTTACGCTGAACGGGACAACTTTAGTCTTTGTTGTACGTAAAGTCCGTAGTTTAACTTAACTGTTTGTTACACAAGTGTTCAAGTGATAATAGAGTGCAGTGGGGATGCGCCCCGAACAGCATCCAAAGGCAGGCAAAAGTGACCGACACAGCCGCTACTGAAGACGGCGAACGGCCGAAACCGGTCTAGCAAAAGGCAGCAGACCGGCGAGAGAGGAGACGGAAACACACGAAATCTACGCTATTCCAAACCCTCGCAGACCACAAAATAGACGATTCTAAACTGATAAAGGACTTATACGCCTCGAGTAAAGTTTAGAGCCCGCCGACTGCTTTGGACGAACGTCCCCCGCGCGTCTGTGTACAGAGAGGTTGATTTTTAAAAATAGACCAGTTCTCGGTCTATAAATACAGGCCCGGCGACCTCAACCGGCCTAGAATGAAATTCCAATTTTCGCGACTGCCCGACGACCGATTCAAATCGAAAACTTTCGACTTGCGAATCTGTCCTTAAACATTAAATATAAATAAGATACAAAAGGTATATATATTGGGGTTTTGAAAGCAATTACCACTTCTCGGATTCGGTAGACCGGTTTCGGCCCAAAATTCATCGGTACCTAAATACAGGGCTTATCTAGAAATAAAGTCTATAGGTTTGTGATGCAGTTTTGATGATCTAAATCTACAATTTTTACATACCTGTTTTGTGGTCTACGAGGGGTCGGAATACCGTATATTTCGTGTGTTTCTGTCTCCTCTCTCGCCGGTTTGGTCTTTTGCTAGACCGGTTTCGCCGTCTTCAGTAGCGCGGTGTCAGTCACTTTCGGCACTTTGGATGTTTTTTTTCTTACAAGATTTAGTCTATAAAAATTCGATGTAACATTTCAGTGTAGTGGACGTTGTACCGAAATAGGTCTACCCCGAGACGTATGAATTTTGGTGTATACAACAGAGTGTCTATTTAAAACTGTCATTATACAACTACAATAAGTCAGAAATGTATCCTTATTGTCTGTAACAATTCATTAAACCTTTACCGCTTGAACCGCTACTGATGATGGCGAGCGGCCGAAACCGGTCTAGCAAAAGACCAGACCGGCGAGAGAGGAGACGGAAACACACGAAATCTACGAATTTGAATTCTCGAATAATGCTTTTATGCCGGAGATTTTATCGAACTATTACGCAGTATTGAATCAAGAAAATTCAAATTCTTCGGAAAAACAGTCTAAAATTACGGAATAAAATGCCTTACGGAATACCGTAGATTTTCGGTCTTCAGTAGGGCGGCGTTAGTCATCACTTCGCCACTTTGGATGGCCAAAGCACCGTGTACTTGTACTGACTGTAGAAGCTATTTTTTAAACCTTCACTCGCCAATAGTGCTAAAGTGTAAGCGGCGAATTTGCACTCGTTAACGGTACAATTGCAACGTCATTAAAGTGCTCGAAAGTACACTTCGCGTGTACTTGTACTGTGAAAGTTTTCAGTCTCAATACCGCCAGACAACTTTGACCCGAGAATAACATTGATACAATTAGAAATTGAAATAAATACTCGGACCTACTGTGGTTAAAATGCAGAAATATGGGCCCGCCACTGATAACCCAATAGGCGAGTTTATGTATCGATATCTATTTCATACGATATATATCGTGACGTACGCTGTAGGCGACTGTAGCTTTTTATTATTATAATTTCTCTTATAGAAGCATCTTTTGCGGCGCTATGGAAAGGTCGAATCTGCATTTTTTCACCGGTTTGTGAGTCATGAGAGTCCGGCAAAAGAGTGATCGAGATATGTACGAATCTTGGATTAGTCACGAGAGAGTGAGAGAGTATCTGAATATATTTATTGGAAGAAGCCAGTTGTTATTGGTAAAAATTAATAAATTCTTTTGTACAATCGATAGTTTCCGGAGCGAAGGATATAAGAACGGTTGAAATAGATACGTCACGATATATCGAATGAAACAGATATCGATATATTAGGGGTACCCAAGAGTAATCAAGATTTTGACTTTGGAATCCCTATTTATTTTACTAAAAAAGAAACTTTAATTATTAATCTAATATATATATTCACCGATATTATCGACAACTTTCTGCTACTTTTCCGGCAAATTTTCGATTCCCCTCTTGAGAAGAACTCAAAACCGAAATAAATCTTAACAAATTGTCGATTATTTTTGGGTTTTGGATAGTTCATTCACATGAAAATTGTAATTTGACTGTTACAAACATAGAATTTTAAACAACTCTACTCAACAGCTATTTTTATTCCATTTTTTTTTTTTTTAGTCCATCCTCTCTTCTGGTTAGCACGTGTTATAGCGACGCTCTCAATACTCAATACAGAAACTTCACTTTCTATAAAACTACCATAAAAATTAATATAGAATTCCAATTCGAAATAATTCAACAATAAGATCAAATAATACTGTTCCGCCCACATTGTACAGTAGACGGAAATATTTATATATTTTTTTTCAATAGATTTATTGTATTCATTTACGGTTTTGAAAATTTACGGGCGAAACACATTTCACTGTGCTCCGGACTTTCTTTACTCTATTTCTTTCAAATGTAAATAGGAGATGAATATGATAAGCCATATACATATATATATATATATATATATATATATATATATATATATATATATGCTGTTATCAGTGTCCTGGCGATTAACCCTTTCAAGGTTACTTTAAAGCGCAACTCTTCGCTCGGCAAAATGCGATAAGATTTCGCCGTGTTCGTTCGATTTCCACTGAAGTTATCGAACCGCTTTGGATCTCACTGAGGAGTGGATTGGACTTGTGAAAGTCCAAGAATCGATACTTCGGGTCGAGTTCTCTCCCGTTAATCGTCGCGGCCTCGATTCTCTGCGATATCTCGGCTTGAAAGTCGATGCCGGAAATCATAAAAATGCCATGTTTTCTGTCGCTTCGGAATGTCTAGTTTCGATGCAGATTGTACTTTGTCGGTGTTTCGAAGATCGGCATAACCAGTTCGAGACGCACTTTGCGCTATTCGCGAGACTTTGTACGATTGCGGCCGCGATCTCTTTTATCGTTTTAACGGCCACTTATAATAATTATTAAGGGCGCGAACCTCAACAACGGGCTTAGCCCCGCTGGTTTTTCAGATCGGTAACGGAGGTAACGAACGTTTTTGTCGGGAAATCGATTTTCCTCCAATCGAAACTTCCCTCCGATATACCGTAATGCCGTAGCGTGTTTCGACAGCTCGCCATCTCCTCCAGTACCGAGTATCGAATTCGATTAGAACAATATTATTGTACAATTTAGAATACCTGTCTACGAAGGAGGGGGGGGGGGGGTCGGAAAACCGTAGATTTCGTGCGTTTCCGTCTCCTCTATCGCCGGTTTCGCTAGACACTGTATGTTTTTTGGCCATCCTCACTGTCACAGGGTGTCCAGAGGGGATGGGCCACAAAAAAAAAACATCCGGAGTGGCTGACACACGCCGCTACTGAAGACGGCGAGCCGCCGGTAACCGGGAGAAGGCAATTTTTCGACTCTAAAAAACCAAGGATGGTAGTTTGTACAACACTTCTACAGTATCATGTTGCCGCTTATTGTACAATCCGCGATTGTAGGACAATCTCTTGTACGGATCAAGATTCGGAAAAGTGTCAGTTTCACATTTTCCAGGCCGTTGTCCGAGAGCCTGAATTTTCTCTATCGTGCTATTGAAGACCTGTTTCCTTCCTTTTGGACGTACGTCCGAAAACGTTCAAAAAAAGCGTACTTAATGGGGGGCCTGAGCCTATGGTCGGATGCAGGAAACCTCTGGAGAAATCGAAGGAGGAGGAGGAGGAGGAGGAGAAGGACTTTCACTTCTGAAGCCGCCGCAAAGAGCGAGACAGAGAATTTGTAATTTGTCACGTATAAAAGTTGCGAGAAGTTCTATGCACAGTGACACGATTTCTGGGAAAAGGCAATTTGTGTTAACTCCGACTTCCGCCCTAATGGGTAAAGTGTTTCTGATCCAATTAATTATGTGAAGAGAATTTTTATTTTGAATCCAAAAAAAAATTGGGGAACGAAAAATCAACAATATAAACTGGATGAAAAAAAATTCGTATTGATATTTGTTGTCTCGACAACGTTATAGGATTAAGTTTTATCCACCTTTTCTCACGAAAAAAGCTATAATTAATTGGTAAAATATCGATAAACTGAAAGTTACAATGGCCCGTAGAGAGTTAAATTGTCCCCAATTGTGAGCTCAATATTCTGAAAATCGTTTTTCGTAATTAGTGAAAATATCGTAGATTTCGTGTGTTTCTCGCTGGACCGGTCTTCAGTAGCGCGGTGCTAGTCACATTTTGAATTTTTCAGAAATGAAGAAGAACAACGGAAGAAAAACCTTCAAATTGCACTCAGGTCCCGCTTTGTTACTTTTCGTACAAATATTATGTCCAACAATCGCTGCCCAATTTATTATATTGGAATTTATTATATTGGAATAAATGTGCCATTACGATGTGACCGAACGAAACTTTCCTGAACTGAAAGTGTTTTGAAAAAGAAGATATTTCAGAAACTAGAACGAAAGCTTTACGTTGTAGGGCGGTACTCGGCGTATTACTTTATTATTTATTGTACAAAGTTTATAGCTGTGTACAATTGGGGGAAAAGTTTATATTTCTTTTTATATATCGCCTGTTTCCACCTGAATAAAGTTTTCCTTTTTCCTCTATTTCATTCTCCATCTCTTTATTCCTCCATCGCATCTCTTTCAATATTGCTGAAGTGTCCACGTGACACAGTCTCGGAGGTCTAGAACTTGAAGTGCAGTTTTAATACTACTGAATAAATAAAGTCCGTCATCAGCATTACAGTAACGGTAGAGACAGTGTTAGCGGTCTAGGAAGTACGAGACGGACGGACGGAGGGAGGGACGAGGGGGGGGGTAGTTTTACCCCGAACCTGTCCCCGCTTGTACCCGTCTATTTATAGACCCCCCAGCCGGTGCCGCCAGCACGAGGGGGAACACAAACATGTGGCGGCCAAAACCACTTAAACTCCCGGGTCCCGGACTCGTAAAACTCGTTGGGCCCCCTTTCCCCCCCAACGCCGACAGGTTTATAGATCTGTTGATATCTCAGTTCGGAATTAAATAAAGTTTTTTTTTACCCTTCTCCCTCGTCCACAACCGCGTTTTACGTAAACGACTATTCACTGCGAAAAACTAGACCGGTTTCGGCTTCTCGCCAGCGTCAGTACCGCTAACGCTTTTGAGGCCGCCCTACGTAGTATGTACCTCTTTTGAGTTATAAAAAAATGAAATACACAGAAAAACTAATTTGATATACCTGTTTTGTGGTGTGTTCGCGATGTTTCTGTCTCCCCTCTCGCGCCGGTTTGGTCTTTCGCTAGACCGGTTTGTCGTGGCCGCTCGCCATCTTCAGTAGCGCTGTGTTAGTCACTGTCAGCACTTTGGATGTTTTCTGGGGCATCCTCACTGCCCACTGTCACTTTCACATGTACTGTCTTACACATGGACAACAGTGACTAACACACCGCGCTACTGAAGATGGCGAGCGGCCGAAACCGGTCACATCACGAACCTACAGTACACAGAAAAACCTTCCTGTGAAAAGTTCAATAATGTCAGTTTAGAATACCCGTTTTGTGGTCTGCGAGGGTTTGGAATACCCGCTTATATTTTTTTCCTTTTTCCCTTTCAAAAAACATAAACTTAAAGCTCTTATGTTCCAGTTTCTGAAATGTCTTCTTTCTCGAAACACTTTCAGCGCCGGAAAGTTTCGTCCGGTCACAACTGAAAGCCTATTTATTGTAGTAACATAAATTTACGGTTTTCATAGTTAAACGGCGATTGTTGTACCATGCATAATATTTGTACGATAAAAATACGATGAGGACCACAGCGTGGTTTCTGATAATACAAATTCACAGTAACTTTTCCAGTTTATAAACTGTGTCAATTTTTACCGGTTTCAGTGTACAACTCAAAGCCTACATAATTTATTGGCGTATTTATGTATTATTGTAGTAGTTTAACGTACCTGTTTTGTGGTCTTCGAGGTGTTTTCTGTCTCCTCTCGCCGGTTTGTCGTCTTCTGCCGGACCGCTTTTTTCGGCCGCTCGCCATCTTCAGTAGCGCGGTGTGTTTTCCCACTTTGTTTTCTGCACTGTCACTGCAAAAAAAACTTTAAATACCGTATATTTTATTGGTGTTTGCCCGAAGAAGTGCCGTACAATGTGACTGACAACACAGACAGTGCTACTGAAGGTGGCGAGCGGCCCCGAAACCGGTCTGGCGAAAGACCAAACCGGCGAGAACACAACGAATCCACGGTATTATTATTGCAGTATCATAAACTTTTCATTGTTCAACAGCGATCGGTGATCGTATTTTTTTGCTTGAACGGTTGCATAAATCTCGGCTCGTCTATTGTCCATCGTTCAGACGATTTATGCTTTATGCTACAACGATTTTTCCCGGTGAAATATTTGTTTTTTCCTCTTCCCCTCCGCCGACAAATACTACGCCGAGAGGCGTTGTTTGTTCGCGAAACGTTTCGAGCTGGTTTCTGTTGGTCTCTCGCTTCTCGGTATTGCGACATTGCTCAGTTGCGCAACACCTCAGAGTTATTTACACGAGCCTCCTCTGTCCCTCTCCTCACTTTTATAACATTTACTAGACCTATATATATATATATATATATATGCATATTCAGTACCTGAAATCCTCAGTGTTCTATTTGTTCTTGTGCAACATTTAAAGTTTCTCTATATATCGCCTAGAGCCTAGGTTCCCAAACTCTTTTTTTTTTCTCATAGACCACTTTAAACATATTTCTGCTTCATGCGGACCAGAACCGTATTACCAAAACTCGACAGAAAATGTGAACATTAGATCTAACTCCAACCCCCCCCCGTAGAGTCACCACTTTGGGAATCGAATTTGGATTCCCCAAATTCGATTTTGTAGATATCACCCTTTGATACCCTTTGGATCCGTCGCGTTTCCGTCTCATCTCGCCGTTTCGCGGTCATTCGCCAGACCGGTTTTCGGCCGTCTTCAGTAGCGCTGCGTTGTCAGTCACATCTGACTGCGGCCATTCTTCGTTGGCCATCCAAAAAAACCATCCGAAGCGAGGAAGTGAGACCGCGCTACTGAAGACGGCCGGCGGCCGAAAACCGGTCTAGCAAAAGACCAGACGAGAGCGAGAGGAGACAGAAACACACGAAATCTGCGGTGTTCCAACCCCTCGAAGACCACAAAACAGGTACTCAAAACCGGATATATTAATATACTTGGACCGATTTCTTTTTTAAATTCCACTTCAGAATCAATTTCCGCAGTTCCGCAATTCGGCACTTCCGAAGTACTTACGCTCTCGATACACGCGACAAGTGGCCGTCTTCAGTAGCAGTCACATCTGACTGCGGCCATTCTTCGTTGGCCACCGAAAACCATCCGAAGCGCCGGCGGCGGTGACTGACAACAACACCGCGCTACTGAAGACGGCGAGCGGCCGAAAAACGGGGTCTGGCGAACGACCACACGGTATAATCTACGCTATTCCATCGAAACCCTCGCGGAATGTCGATTCGTTACGTCCAAGTGTCAGTCATTTTGTCCCAAAATTCTGCAATCCATTTCACTGCGATGGAAACAGGGACAAAATTGTATCGAGAGAAATTTTCCAGAAGAATTGAAAATTGTAGGAAAAGTGTTAAAGGACTGGCGTTGATAATCGAACATTTCAGCCGTCGGAATAATTTCTTATTCTATAAACCCAATACAATCCGTACGTGGATTATTATAATTTCAATAAAGAATAAGGCCGAAATTCCGAAATTTGGCCCAATTTCAAATTTTACAGAATCCGTCTAGAAACACCCGACCAGAGGAAAACCGTTCTTGGAACTTCTTGGATTAATTTCCAAGCGTTAATCGAGCTTCAAAATTTCATTTTAAGTTTAAGTAGAATCTCCTCGAAACGTTAATAAACTGTCGATTCCCCGTCCGCTCGGTTATTTATACGGAATAGAATTGTAGCCCCCCCCCCCGTCTTATCACTGCCACTGTTATCAGCCGATGTATTGACAATGCGTAACGCGTTATGTCTACAGCGTCGCTGTTCTTATCGGCAAAAGTTCGAGTGATGCGGCTCGCCCCCCAATCATTCATTTAGACCAGTTTCGCCTTCGACAGAACTTTTATCTGTATATACATTATGTATATATACATATATAAACGTTTACAGAACTTTCTGTCTACAATATTTATACTAATTAACTTCTATCGAGTCGTTCTATAAAGAGAGTCGGCTCCACAATTCAATCAAGTTGCTGTGGCCGAAACTTTCGCCAATTTAAAAATTTGACCCGAATTTGTTCCTGTGCAGAAGACGAAGCACAGAATTCTTACTTAGAATCGCACAGAAAGTCCAGGAAATGGAGGATTAAGTTCAATTGCGGAAAAAGTTTTCGCGTCACTTTTACTTTGAGAAGTGCGACTTGCCGCCCCCCCCCTTCCGTTTTTCTGAACCGGTCCCAACTTCCTATTGAAAATCAAGTCACTGGGACTTACTCTCGGGCTGAAGATTGACAAGTACAAGACTGAAACTTAGAGAAACGAAACTAAGCTACAAATTACTGTTAAGACTCCTCGACTGCAGATCGAAACTATCGCCTCGATGATTGATGAAACCGATCCTTGCAATTACTGTAATCCTTCGAAAAATTACCAACCCCCACCCCCACCCAACGTATTTCTCCGAAGGAATAATCCTCAATGAACTAAAAGTCCCGTTCTTTCGAAAATTAACGGCTTCCGGGTATAAATCCTTCAGTTTCAAATTATCCCTTCTTTCCGATCCCTTAATTCGACAACTTTCACAGAAAGAGTTCACAAAGTGAGTGCAAAGTTAGAGCACTGTCACTGGATAAAATCTAAAAAAAAATTGTAGTCGTGATTATGCCAATAAATGAAAAAAAAAATGAAAAGAATTTGTTCCTCTACATGAAAACTGGACCCCCATTCCTCCTCCAGTAGATTAAGTTTCTGGGCTTCCTGAAGACGTCTTCAGAAAATTTGACTCGGGGGTATTAATCCTCGTGAACTTGATGATTAAACCTTGACCCCAGTAATCGATTTTTATTAATTTTTATAGCCCCATTATAATATCGAAATATGCCTATATATGATGCGCGAATATTTCGCTCCGACTATAGTGCCAGGCGAATGGAGTTTGAACTGCAGAACTTTGCTGAACTCGCATCTTCTTCTTCTTCTTCTTCTTCTACTTCGTCTTCGTCGGCGCATTCCTGTCGTCGTTCCGCTCGTCGACGTTTGCGACGATCCCGGTTTCATTTATTCAACTGAATAGGGACGTTTCTTAACTGTAATCCGATCGTTTTTACGAAATTTCTCTTCCAATCGCGGGATTTCCCCCATAATAATTTTTATGAAAACTGTAGCAGGACCTGGATTCGGGATTGCACGGGATCGAAACCTGTTGACCGACTGCTGTAAATCCTGTAATCCCGATTTCAATCCAGCGCTGTCAACTGTGTTTAAAAATCAGATTTTTCGACCGTAGATTCTGTCTCCTCTCGCTGGTTTTGCCAGACCGGTTTCTGAAGCGGTTTTATTGACTTTATTTTCAAAAAAAAAATAAAAATAGTGTCCGTATGCAACAAATTTTAAACTGATGCCGACTGAGACACAGTTTTTCCTAACTAATTCTGCGTTTTCGGTCGTACTCGTCTCTTCGGCGTATTGTATTCGATTTATTTGTATCCGCCGCGTATTCAACTTAGATGTAAATCGCAATTAATTTCATGACTCGATCCGTCCGGACGTATCGAGGGAGAAAGTCCCTTCGGCCTCGGTTTAATTACAAATAAATATTTTTACCTTCCCAGTTATTGGATATCCGGCGTTTGGAGTTAAAGTTTGAAGTTAAATCCGCTCCGTTTTCTCTTTTTTTCTCTTTGGGTGTGGCCAGAAAAAATGAAAACACAAACTGAAGAAGGGTGAGGAGGATTTCGCCGCTAGCAATTAACCCAAATTCCGAAAAAAAGGGACGTAATCCTTCAATTAAGGGCTGACTTGGGCCGAAACCAAAGCCCCTACGCGTTTACAGTGAATTCTCGTATTGCAGTTTAGCGTTTCTGCCTTAGTTTTTAGCATAATGTTAGCACAGTTATCCTCCAGAGTGTCCTACTTTCCCGTTCAAAAGCCGTCCTCTCCCATCGTCCTTCAGAGTGTCCTCTTTTCTCTTTTTTTTCGGTTGTTTCGCTTGTAGAAGGTCGCGGACGGAACTGACAAAAGCGATATTGGGGATGACCTACAGACTTTTCAATTGAAAGAATATTGGCGCGAGAATGTCTTTCTACTAAAGAACTGTGGCGGTCTGTTCAAAAAGTGTCGCGAATTTTGGGTTTTTTTCAAAAAAATTCCAATCCTCGAAGCGCTTCGAAAATTCATTTTTTGTGAATCTCGTTAAGCTCCGTCTTCGATGCCGTTTTTATCCCTCAGTTTGTAGCGCAGCGTCGTCTTTTCGTGCGACTTTTCAGTTTTGGCAACGAGAAAAAGTCACAGTGTCTCAGAGCCGGTGAATACGGCGGCCGGTGCATTATAAGTGTGTTGTTTTCGGCCAAAAATTCGCGCACAATTTTCTTTTTTTTCTGTCCGTTTTTAACATCTTTTCGGCCCTCCGAAAACATTTTGTTTTTCGCGCTCAAATTGACACAGATTCTCAGATCCGATTTTCGGAATTTCGGTAAAAATCGAAGACGAACCGGAAAAAAAAAACGTGCGAGAAAAGCGGCTTTAAAAGATTCGCGACGGCTGAAATTGTCGGCCTAAGTGGAGAGATACACGTGTAGAAACACGTGGCTGCATAAAAACCGTAGATTGAAAAATGCTTATTTAGCGGAAACAGACCTCGAAATACATTCAGTTCGCGATCGTGAACTTAAAATACGAGTGATCGAACCGATATGGTGTTTTGAAATCGGTTAAAAAAAGAAAAAAAACTCGTACAAAGTAAACGGGCGTTATGCAATAATTGGTAATCAGTTGGGAAATGTGTACGAAGATAATTCCTACTGTGGATGGCGCGAAAAATAAATAAATCTCTGATTTATCGCGTTGAGAAGCTTTTAAATTGAAGTAGAATTCGAGACACTTCTGAAGGCGGGAGAATCGAAAGTTCCATCATTATTTTGAAACTTGACACTTTTTTTTTTCATCAATAACCGGGCTTGATTGCTGTTTATTTCCACCGTTTCTAGTTTAACATACCTTTTTTTGTGGTCTGCGAGCGGTCGGAATATACCGCAGATTTCGCGTCCTCTCTCGCCGGTTTGCGGTCTTTCGCTAGACCGGTTTCGGCCGCCCGCCATCTTCAGTAGCGGCGTCGGCCACTTTGGACGTTTTTCGGGCAGTCTCACTGTCACTTGTGCTGTCACAGTATATGTGACTAACACAGCGCTACTGAAGACGGCGAGCGGCCGAAACCGGTCTAGCGAAGAACGAACCGGCGAGAGACGAGACTGAAATACGAAAAATGCCGACTATTTTATCCAACTATTACGCAGTATTGAATCAAGAAAATTCAATTTCTTCGGAAAAACAGTCTAAAATTATCGAATAAAATGCCTTTCGGAATACCGTAGATTTTCGGGTCTTCAGTAGCGCGGCGTTAGTCACTTCGCCACTTTGGATGGCCAAAGCACTGTACTTGTACTGACAGTGCAGTGAGGATGCCCAGAAAACGAAGTGACCGACACCGCTACTGAAGATGGCGAGCGGCCGAAACCGGTCTAGCAAAAGACCGCAAACCGGCGAGCGGAGACAGAAACACACAAAAAAACTTAGGTTTTATACAGGGCGTGGAGGGCATAGAATTGATTTTTATAGATGTGCAAAGATTTAAAGTTAATTGTAAATTTTTAACGCTCAACGTCTGCCGGCCCGAAACCGATCCAGCTTTAGGTCTGTAGTGAAATAAAATATGGAAAATTCTGTACAGACCGTAAAAACTCGGCTGTATATCGAATCCGATATTGTTTGGCATTGACAAAAGGTCGTCTTTAAACGGGGTCAGCGGCGGAAATATAGGCCGTCGTGGATTAGGCCGTCCTACAACACACTTGTAGCAAGGTCGAAGATTTTAAAACTTAATATCTCTGAATATCGGAGCCAAGTTGAGGCTTTACCGACGAATATTGAAACTGTCTTGAGACTCTCAATGACGGTCTATCATAAATATATTAGGTCTACCACCAAAAGTAATCGACAATTTGATAAGATTTTGGGCTTGAGGAGTTCCTCAAGAGGGGGGGAATCGAAAATTTGCCGGAAAAGTGGCCGGAGATAATATCGGCGAATATACAGTAGATTAATAATTAAAGTTTCTTTTTTAGCCGAATAAAATGAATTCCAAAGTCAAAATGTTGATTACTTTCGGGTACCCCTAATAATCATATAAAATATATCGTTTAGAATACCCGTTTTGCGGTCCGAGAGGGGTTGGAATGCAGTCGATTTTGGGGGTGTCTGTGTTTCCTCTCGCCTGTTCGCGGTCTTTCGCTAGACCGGTTTCGGCCACTCGCCATCTTCAGTACCGCCGACAGTACACAGACAGTACAAGTGACACAGTGAGAGTGCAGTGAGGATGCCCCCCCCCCAAAAAAAAACTTCGAAAGTGCCAAAAGTGACTAACGCCGCTTCTGAAGATGGCGAGCGGCCGAAACCGGTCTAGAATACGGTATGAAATAAATCCTCCCGTTCGTATCTAGCCCATATAGCTCCAATCCTTCGATTCGACAGCTTTTCTCGAGGGCCCCATTAAGAGGAAAAGGGCTGTCCTATTTCCTCGCTATCCCAGTTAGGACCGAAGAAGCCGCAGAAGAGGACATCGGTGTCACTAAATATTAAAATTGTATTTCGTACGTCCTCGAGGTCCTGCAGGCTGAATACGGATCCCGTACAGTTCCCCCGTCCTTCCCCTATCCCGTATTCCCGAATTACATCCCTACAGCAAACAGAAGGACATCATAAGCTCCTGTGGGACGCCTTTAAATCCCCCGTCTGTTACTAATTCTCCGCTAAAATCTCTGTCTCGCCAATGATATTTGTGGTCTGCGAGGGGTTGGAATAACCGTAGACTGGTTTGGTCTTCCGCCAGACCGGTTTCGGCCGCTCGCCATCTTCAGTGGCGGTGTTGGACTGACCAACTCTATTGACACATAATAATATTCGTACCGGGAAGAATGAAGATTAGGAGGGAAGAAGGATACTGGAATAGAATGCAGTTTGAGGGGAGAATTAAGACTAGGGAAGAGATTGAGATTAGAGAAGAGTGAGGCCGCTCGCCATCTTCAGTAGCGGTGTTAGTCACTTGTGACTTGTCACTTGTACGTTTTTAGTGACAGTGCGGCGAGGATGCCCGAAAAACATCCAAAGTGCCAAAAGTGATTAGCTACTGTGAAGATGGCGAGCGGCCGACAAACCGGTCTACCGGGACCCGGTAGAAATTTTATCCTCTTCAAATTCTTTGTAATTAAAAAATTCTGCCCGAAAAATATACTATTTTAGGATACTGAGTTTTTCCGTTTTTCTTCCCTACGCCAGAGATATTAACCTTTCGAGGGCGCGCTTAAAAAGCGGCGAGTCCGTTCGTTAAACCTTTCGATAAGCGTTCGCGTCGAGTGGTATCGATCCCCTGGGATTCCCTTTGAAGGGCTCCCGACGCCGCCCTTAGATCCCCCCGCCCGAAACCCGGTAATAATAATATCCTCGCGTACTTATTGCTTTATAGGAGTTTACTTTTTCGTTACCAAGTTTTTCTTACGGTTTTCGATACTTCCCGGTTTCGATTCGGATTCGATCTCTTTTACGATCGGTTCTCGTTATCGACCTTCGAACGAACGCATTGAAGAATAAAAAAAACAGATTAAAACGCTATTGCTTTTCGGCATTTTCCAATCGGCCCACAAAGAAAATTAGAATCGCCAGAAATGGAAACTGACTCCCGTTTTTAAGACTTTTAAGTTTTTTTTTCTGTAGATTTCGTGTGTTCAACAGAGATTCTACTGAAGGAACACAATAACAAGACACGCATATATATTAGGTGTACCCGAAAGTAATTAATAAATAAAGTTTCTTTTTTAGCAAAATAAAATCAATTCCAAACATTTGGTTACCCCTAAATACCTCCAGCTTTCGGAAACATCCTTCTACGCCGTTGGGTAAAAGTTTGGGAAATTACTCAAATAGCACTAGCAACTGATAAGAGCCCCATCTTTTTCTTAAATTTTCATCCATTTTCCCGGTATGTATAAATCAACGAAAATATATTTTCCCCCCTTTATTTTTTGGGTTTGTCGATTTTCAGTTTTCAGAATTTGCGAACTCCGCCCATAAATATTATGGACGCTAGAAGATTGATAACATCTGAAAAAAAATATGCGCCTTTCATATTTTTATGCTGTCGTCAGATTGAACATAAAGAAATTTATTTATCCTCAATGATTTCATTGTTCTATTTATTGTACTAAATAACGAAAAAATAATAGTTTAACATGCCTATTTTGTGGTCTGCGAGGGGTTGGAATACCGTAGATTTCATCAGTTTCTTTGTTTCGCTCGGATTTGGTCTTTTGCTAGACCGGTTTGTCGGCCGCTCGCCATCTTCACAGTAGCTAATCACTTTTGGCACTTCTGGATGTTTTTCGGGCATCCTCGCCGCACTGTCACTAAAAACGTACAAGTGACAAGTCACAAGTGACTGACACCGCTACTGAAGATGGCGAGCGGCCGAAACTCTCCTCTAATCTCAATCTCTTCCCCGGTCTTAATTCTCCCCTCAAACTGCATTCTATTCCAGTATCCTTCTTCCCTCCTAATCTTCATTCTTCCCGGTACGAATATTATTATATGTGAATAGAGTTGGTCAGTCCAACACCGCTACTGAAGTTGGCGAGCGGCCGAAACCGGTCTGGCGGAAGACCGAACCAGTCTACGGTTATTCCAACCCCTCGCAGACAACAAATATCATTTTTGTTGTTCCGCTGGTTGTTATGACTAATAATTCGCTGTTGAAATCTGTTTCAGACACACGAAAATAAGAACGTACCGACAACATACCTGTGATACAAAGCTCGCATCTGAAACGTCGCACCGATTAAAAAATATGTAAGTATCCAAAAATGTATCGAATTTATTGTTCAAAAGAAATTTTAAAAATGACAAAAAAGCGGTCCAAATTTTCCCCACTAAGGTTAAAGTGCAGTCACATTGGTGGAAATTGGAGAACATTTTCTAGTTTCTAGCAAACTTTCTAGTTTCCGTTCGGACTATTTTTAGACGGCATATTTTTGGCCCCTTCTTGACTATTTTTGGGTTCATTTTGACTATTTTTGGGCCCCTCCGCACAATTTTCGCCTCCTCCGCCCCTTTTTCGGACCCTTATTCATACTTTCTTTCGTCCCTCTACATAATTTCGTACCCTACTATTTCTGGACACTTCTTCAGTATTTCTGCACACTTCTCAACTGTTTTTCGGACTGTCTGCACAATTTTAACTCCTCTTCCTATTTTTGGACACTTATTCAATATTTTTACACACTTCTTAAATGTTTTTCGGACTGTCTGCACAATTTCGAATCCTCCGCCTCTTTTTTAGAACCTTATACATACTTTTTTTCGGCCCTCCGCCTAATTTCGGACCCAACTGACTATTTTTGGACACCTCTTCAGTATTTTTGCACACTTTTTAACTGTTTTTCGGACTGTCTGCACAATTTTGAGTCCTCTTCCGTATTTTTGGACCCTTCTTCATATCTTCTTTCGTCCCTCTACCTAATTTCGGACCCTACAGACTATTTTGGACACTTCTTCAGTATTTTGCACACTTTTCAACTGTTTGCACATTCCTCTTCTATATTTTTGGACACTTCTTCAATATTTTTGCACACTTCTCAACTGTTTTTGGACTGTCTGCACAAGTTTGAGTCCCTCTGTCTTTTTGGACCCTTCTTCATATCTTCTTTCGTCCCTCTACCTAATTTCGGACCCTACAGACTATTTTTGGACACTTCTTCAGTATTTCTGCACACTTCTCAACTGTTTTTCGGACTGTCTGCACAAGTTTGAGTCCTCTGTCTCTTTTTGGACCGTTCTTCCGTATTTTCGCGTCCCTCTACCTAATTTCGCACCGTAGTGACTATTTTTGGACACTTCTTCAGTATTTCTGCACACTTCTCAACTGTGTTTGGGACTGTCTGCACAAGTTTGAGTCCTCTGCCTCTTTTTTGGACATTTCTTCAATATTTTTGCACACTTCTTCAATATTTTTGCACACTTCTTCAATATTTTTGCACACATCTTCAATATTTTTTCACACTTCTTAACAATTTTTGGGACCGTGCACAATTTTGAGTCCTCCGCCTCTTTTTTTGGACCCTTCTTCATATTTTCGCGTCCCTCTACATAATTTCTGACCCTACTGACTATTTTTGGACACTTCTTCAATATTTTTGCACACTTCTCAACTGTTTTTTGGACTGTCTGCACAATTTTGACTCCTCTTCCTATTTTTGCACACTTCTTCAATATTTTTACACAATTCTTACCTGTTTTTCGGACTGTCTGCACAATTTTGAGTCCTCTTCCGTATTTTTGGACCCTTCTTCATATTTTCGCGTGCCTCTACCTAATTTCGGACTCTACGGCTTCCGATACTTCGAAACGTCGTTCACTTCAAACTTCCGTTAAACAATGAAAGCCTCGAGAAAGATTATAAAGAGCCACAAAGAAAGAGTGTATGACTAATAATGGAATGCGGCGTGCCGATGTCGCAATCAGAAAAATACTACGCCGATTCAATTTTAATGAAATCGATTTGTTTAATGAACGCTGTCCAATTAATCATCCAGGAATTTTTCCAGGATTTTTTTTTTTTTAACTGAAAACACTCAGCGAGGATAGACAACGGCGTTGAGCGAGAACGGACCAACGTTGTACAACATTTTAGGGGATGATTTTTTGACCAATTAGTTTTTCAGTTGTGCAATTGTGAAACACTTTTTTTATCGGGTTGGCAATTAAATAATTGCTGATCTCTGGGCGTTGCGCACACTTGTAAATGTCTAATAAACATTTCAGAATATACTCTATAGGTCTGAAGATGTAAACGTGAGTAAAAATACAAATAGCGCCGTCTCCGTCTGGAGCCTACGAAACCCGCAACGACTTAGTTGCCGACCCAATAATTTCTTTGATATTTTTTTAGAAATTTTTTTAGAAAATAGCCAGAACCGACTAAATACTGACATTTTTTATTATCTTGTACAATTAACCTTGCGATCACTTTCGATAGGAATTTCCGGACGCTAACCACGTTCGATGTCCAAGTCTTAAGTTCAAGTATAACGGCCTCAATTGTGCTTATTATCGTTAGAACTTGCATTGTGAAAGTGCAATGAGAGATTTGGTACCAGTGCTGAGAAAAGTTCAGTCGGCAATAGGAAAATAGGACTTTTCTATAGGGTGTTCCAAAATTAACGCTAGATTTGAATTCGCCACAATTCATGCAGTAAATTTGTGGCAACCCTATTAAAAAAAAACCCCCGTTTGACAGCCGATAGTTTAGGGTCAGTTACAGGATAGAACAACGCGTTTTCATTGTTGGACAATATTTCGAAAATGATGAAAGTTTGGGGGGTAATTTTTTGGGACACCACCCCCCCCCCTTTATATTGGCGTATTTTCAGTCGAGTTTTTATGTACAAAATTGACGATTTTGTGTACTTGTCGGACCATGAATGATTTATAGGGTGTGTTCAGCGGCCGACCTTGGCTCGGATAGGACCGACGGCGTAGCTGACCTTTGCTGAAAATCCTTTTCAAATCGGAAACCTTCTGGCGAACCACCTTCGTCCGATTCCCTTCCCCGTAGAGAGGCCGCCCCAATAAGTTCGGTGAAGTTCAAAGGTCAAAGTTACCGCCGGAGGGGGGGAGGGGTCAAAGTTGCTGCGAAAGACTTACAGACCGCGTATAGCGAAAGTGCAAAAAATATACGTCGAAACAATAACTGCGAGTACAGAAATCCGAAATACGTATTGTCGTATTGCGAAAAATTCGAAGGATAAAAAATTTCTTCTGCCCGTAGATGACGCATTAAAAATAGACGCGAAATAAAGATCTATTTAGGGACACAATTCTCGGAAATTGCGCCCCTTTCCGCCTGATGATGACTAACGGGCTCTCTTAATCAGAAATGTTAAGGCTCGTAGTCGTTTTCATTTTCATTTTCGGGGGGGGGGCGATTTTTCACCGCATTTAACGTCGTAAATCTGCCGAAAAATTCCCTACAAAGTAGCCACGTTATTATTATCAGGTGTAGCCAAAAGTAATCTATAATTTGATAAGATGTATTTCGGTCTCGAGGAGTTCTTCAAGAGAGGGAATAGAAAATTTGCCGGAAAACTGGCAGTGG
This sequence comes from Lethocerus indicus, assembly GCA_019843655.1. Classification (NCBI taxonomy): domain Eukaryota; kingdom Metazoa; phylum Arthropoda; class Insecta; order Hemiptera; family Belostomatidae; genus Lethocerus; species Lethocerus indicus. Next base: position 28,312,067 of record JACDQD010000007.1, read on the forward strand.
AGAGTTGTCGATAATATCGGTGAATATATATAGTAGATTAATAATTAAAATTTATTTTTTAGCAAAATAAAATGAATTGCAAAGTCAAAATGTCGATTACTTTTGGGTACCCCCTAATATTAATGGGGGAAAGCGGCTGGAGAGCTGCAATTGAAAATTAGTTATATATTTAATATTGGATAACCTAACCGTGTAGAAGATACAAATAACAAAATTCTACGGATACAAATACATACGAGAAAAACGATATACAAATTTGTAGTCTGCGAGGGGTTGAATACCGTAGGTTTGTTGTGTTTCCCGCTCTCCACTCGCTCCGTTCCGGGTCTTCTTCTAGACCGGTTTCGGCTGGTCGCCAACAGTGGCACTGACACAGCGCTACTGAAGACGGCGAGCGGCCGAAATCCCGGGCTCTAGCGTTAAATACCACAGACCTACGATGGAGGCCGCTCTTGGATTGTTTTATAATATTGATACGATAATCGGGGAAAATTGACAATAAAAACCCGAGGGCTTAAGCCACATAATAATGCACAATTAACGCATAACGTTATAAATACAATTTAGAAATGATATTGCCGCTTGAAGCCGTACGATAGGGCTCAACCGATGTTGAGGACGTTTGGAAGGACTTTAAATTGGAACCACCGGATGAGAAGTCCCCTGTGGAACCACCATAGTCTTTCCTGTATATATGCCTAGGTCGTTTTTCAATACTTAGTTTTGTACAGTCGGACTTCGTTGGCCGAGGTCAATTTTCATGTCAATTTCAGTACTCGGGGACTCTTTGAGGTCGTTTCATTTCAGTCGGGTGCGCGCAGTAAAAGTCGACCGTACCGATTTCCACTCTGCAGATTTTAATAGACGGGAATTTTAAAAACGGAATAGTCGTAGAATGTTCCGTCTACGTTCTGACCGCAGAATAGTCAGATAAGAGATAGTGGCAAGGCCCCCACCCTCACTCTTATCATCTCCTGATAAGGAAGGAACTTCCTTATCACGCCTATAATCGGCAGTGTGTGTGTGTGTGTGTGTCTGTCTGTGTGTTTAACAGTAGCAATGAAATTACCTCTACGTAGGGATAGCTTTCCCAGGCGTGCCACTGTAGATTTTCCACATTTTCCAAAAGAAGTAGATTTTCCGTCGAATTTTGATGGCATTTTATTCTTTTTTTTTTGTGTAAGTTTGACTCAAATAATGCCCCATTTAACCCCCAAATCACGTACGCTAACAGCGACTAGCTCATTTTTCAATCATCATTATTTCAATATAATAAATTAAATCGCTACCTCATCTTCAGCATCGCTGTGTTAGTAGTCACTGTTGGTGCTGGACCGGTTTCGGCCGCCCGCCATCTTCAGCAGCGCTGTGTCAGTAGTCACTGTTGGTGCTGGACCGGTTTCGGCCGCCCGCCATCTTCAGCAGCGCTGTGTCAGTAGTCACTGTTGGTGCTGGACCGGTTTCGGCCGCCCGCCATCTTCAGCAGCGCTGTGTCAGTAGTCACTGTTGGTGCTGGACCGGTTTCGACCGCCGCCCGGCAGCGCTGTGTTTAGTCACTGTTGGTGCTAGACCGGTTTCCGCCCGCCATCTTCAGCAGCGCTGTGTCAGTAGTCACTGTTGGTGCTGGACCGGTTTCCCGCCCGCCGCCTTCAGCAGCGCTGTGTCAGTAGTCACTGTTGGTGCTGGACCGGTTTCGACGCACGCCATCTTCAGCAGCGCTGTGTCAGTAGTCACTGTTGGTGCTCGACCGGTTTCGGCCGCCCGCCATCTTCAGCATCGCTGTGTCAGTAGTCACTGTTGGTGCTGGACCGGTTTCGGCCGCCCGCCATCTTCAGCAGCGCTGTGTCAGAAGTCACTGTTGGTGCTGGACCGGTTTCGGCCGCCCGCCATCTTCAGCAGCGCTGTGTCGTAGTCACTGTTGGTGCTGGACCGGTTTCGGCTTCCCGCCATCTTCAGGCAACTGTGTTGAGTCACTGTTGGTGCTGGACCGGTTTCGGCGCCCGCCATCTTCAGCGCTGTATTTATAGTCACTGTTGGTGCTAGATCGGTTTCAACCGCCCGCCATCTTCAGCAGCGCTGTAGTCACTGTTGGTGCTGGACCGGTTTCGTGCCGCTGGCAGACCAAACCATTTGGGAAAAACCAATCAAAGTGCCCAAATTGACTGACACCGCTTGCTGCAGACGCCAACTCAGTCTATAAGACCAGACGAGCGAGGAGACAGAAACACACGAAATCTGCGACGAACCCTCGAAGACCACAGAACAGGTACTCAAAACCGGAAATATTAATATACTTGGACCGATTTTTTTTTAAATTCCACTTCAGAATCAATTTCCGCAGTTCCGCAATTCGGCACTTCCGAAGTACTTACGCTCTCGATACAGGCGACAAGTGGCCGTATTATCGGAGCACTTGGATTCGAGTGCAAATTTGAATTGAAACCAGAATCTGTCCCGTTCCGTCCACGAAATAAATACCTCGTCCTTGACAGTAGAGTGACCATATTTTGATACTTAAGAATCACTATCAGGAAGATCACTATCGCATTTTCCTGTTTCAGTAAAATAAAAGTCCTGCCGAAGGGGCCCTTCGAACTGCTCAGCCCTAATGACTTTTGATTAAAAATGGACGTCCTGGAAATACCTTTGAGATACGGAGGAAAATGTAGGATAAAATATTGGAAAAATAACGCCTCTCAAATACGAGGAAACAGTACTCGTATTCCGCGAAAATCCCTTAGGAAAAGAAAATATGTTGAGGAAATCTTGAAAATAGGAAAAATATTGACTCCATTATAACACATTAAATTGACACACTATTCTGAAAAAAAAACTTTCAAATTTACATTATCTGTAAATTCTGTCTCCTCTCGCCGCTTTGGTCTATTGCCACTGACCGAAACCGGTCTAGTAAGAAGCACGACGAAATTTACTGTACAACTTTCAGAGTTCGAGAGTCGTGGATAGAGCGGAGAAATGAACGATAGACAATATAATATCGAGAAAATGAAAACGAAAGAGAGGTATCTGGCGAAAATTGTGAGGAACATTGTGTGAATTTAGTTGCGAAAGTCCGAAACCGGTCTAGGACTTAGTGTTGATCGAACTTATAATATCAATACCGTACATTTCGCCAGACCGGTTCTTTCTCCTGCCGTCTTCAATGCTTGCTGTGTTATTGAGTCACATTGGATATTTTTTGGGCATCCTCACTGCGGACCAGAAAACGGGTATTACTAAACTATAATGTCGATCTACCATTATAACGATAAAAATATGCAGTAGCCCAATTATGGTTAGAAATATTTAAAATGAAATTACTCTGTACCTCCTGGTCTTTCGCTAGACCGGTTTTGCCCATCGCTCGCCACCTTCAGTAGCGGTGTTGGTCAGTTTTTTTGGCACTGTCACTGTCACTTTCATTAAGTGACATACGAAGTGGCTGACACAGCGCTACTGAAGATGGCAACGCAATGCGCTCGGTCTGGCGAAAGACTCTGAGCGAGAGGAGACGCGAAATCTACGGTATTCCGACGCCGCTCGCAGACCGCAAAAAGGGTATTCTAAAACTAGAATACCTGTCTGTAATTTTGAGTTTAGGCTCATTGGAGTTCAAATAGCCCAAGCTAAGGACTAGTAAGAAGTGGGAATTTCCGCGTTCTCATCCGGACGCTTTTCTTACGCTTTCCCGGAAACCGGCCGTTTTCCACATCGCGGAATTCCTCACCCAACACGATATACGCGGTAGGGCCCCGATGACTGGGCAGAAAAAAACCCCCACCGAGCGGTTTTACGATGACGAGGAGTTCGTGCACAATGGCCGAATTCTTCTTCTTATTTCCATTCCTTCTCCTCCTCCTCCTCCTCCTCCTCCTCCTCATCCGATCATTTCCCCGCACTCTTCTTATTCGCGGAACAGGAATTCCTCCATCCACTTCAGAAAATAACTAAAATTCTACCGCATTCCATTCTCAAACCGCGCTCATATACAGAGTGGTCCAAAAAAATGTATCCACTATTTAAAAGTCCATAACTTGCAAACTAATTGACGGAATTGTCTCAATTTTTGGTAGTGTTATAGTGTTGTAGTTGCGGTAATAGCGCCATACAATTCAGTGTCATTTGTGTCGGATGACAGTGGCCGGATAGTCAGTGTTCTGTCGTGTCAGTTCTACCTTGTGCTGCTCGAGTAAACGTGGCCGGCGCAAGGCTTAGAATGAAAGGAATAGTCAGTTTCAGTGGTATTTTAAGTAGGAAAACATTAAATGAGGTTCAACATCAATGGCGAAATGAGTATCGAACAGGCAATATCCGACTGAACACGTTGTACAGTCAGCAGTTGGTGCTGCAG